>JAVGWX010000006.1:52110117-52427617 GCA_036924085.1 Ariolimax columbianus | reverse complement strand
ACCAACGAGGAGGTCAGGTGAGGGCCTTGGCCAGTATATTTCTCCTGACCCTGGCTATCATTGTTAGATCAGCGTATTTTGCCTGACCAGGCGTTAGCCGGCCTCATCGTCCCATCTAACAGATAAGCGCGCGATAGGCCTCAGTGACGTGTGTCATATCCTTCACATTTGCTTCAAAACTAGTCATCGGATTTAGCAGATCTTCTTCCAAAGGCAGCTAGTGCAGTGAGATGTTCCCAGGTCTCCATAACAGTGGAACTCCGATGCGGGATAGTAAGAGTTTACTGAATATAATTGCTAACTCACTTATTCACCAAAGGTTTCGACATCTACCTGTGTCAATGCGTAGCTTGTTATGTTTCTGATGTGGTTGAATGTCCTTGGCTGCAATCTAATTTTACAGCGAACAAATACATGGTTGGTGTCGCAGTCTGCACTTTGATAGGAGCTCGTGAGTAACACATACTGTAGAAGAGATCTTCTGGCACGGCTCAGACTCACCCAATGCCAGTGGTTTGATTATTGATGCATCCACGATTGGTTACGTCAAGTTTTTATGAAAATGTGAATGGGTAACACAGAGTTAAAAAAATATAAATAAATTTAAGTGTCGTTGGCCATTTTCAGATATTGTTATGGCTCCAACGTTACTAAGAAATGAAGGTCACGTGATCACAGCCCGCACTAGCAATGAAGTCAGATAGTAGAATAACCCGATCTTGACTTCGCATACTTATAACGACTGCTGATAAATCCACGTATAACTTATATTTGGTTTCATGTGTTGAGCACAAGGTAGGTGCTATATGTACTGACAAGAGTGACGGACCTACATGGGTATGGAGACGGAGTGTAAGCAGGACCTCTAAATTATTTTTGTCCATTTTAGCAATGTGTTCAAGACATTTCACTGCAAAACCAGCACCATGTTCTCTCTTTTCGTTGCCAGTAGAACGTGTAGTCTTTCTCATTCATCGATCCCAGATCGTCAAATCGAGTTTCTTGAAGTGCTGCAATGTCCACATCGATTCATATTTATTTGTCATTAATAACGTGTGTCTTTCTGGTGTCCGATGTAACATGCAGGTTATCGCCCAATCCAATCAGTATGTTACGGACATTACAGTATCCCAGGATTAACTGCTGATGCACGTGTTGTGTCGGCACTACAGGGTGAAGCTGGAATGTTCGTCCAGGTCGTAAGCTCTGACATCTTTCTACGAAGAACACACTGTTAAGGCATGTCTATTACACATCTTTCTGTGAAGAACACGCTGCTAAGCAGGTCTATAACACATCTTTCTGTGAAGAACACGCTGCTAGGGCAAGTCTATAACATATCTTTCTGCGGAGAACATGCTACTAAGGCAGGTCTATAATACATCTTTATGTGGAGAACATGCTACTAAGGCAGGTCTATAATACATCTTTATGCGGAGAACATGCTACTAAGGCAGGTCTATAATACATCTTTCTGTGGAGAACATGCTACTAAGGCAGGTCTATAATACATCTTTCTGCGGAGAACATGCTACTAAGGCAGGTCTATAATACATCTTTCTGTGGAGAACATGCTACTAATGCGGGTCTATTGCTATCCTCGTAGAAAATGGCTCAGCGACATTGTCCGAAATAGCTTAGACTATGCGACATCACTGGAGTTGCTAGAAGTTTGATGGAACCACCACAATGTCGTCTTATGGACATTAGCTCCTGGTTTGTCCTCATGGTTTACTTTTGAAGCCTGTCCCATGAACAGGTATACCACCAGACAGCAGGAACCAGAATGGCAATGCCAGATTCAAATAACAGTTCTTAGTTTTTACCGTCCTGTACTTCTACAGGAGCGAAAGTTATGTGAAGGTCCCAGCTATAGTAAGAGCTGGATGTATCCGGGTGAAGGATTTTCTGCTTAGCGGGCTAGGCTCGAGCAACTTATTATTCCGCTGCATTGGTACAAGCGTTGCATAACTGATGTGCGAATCCATCTTAATAGACTCAAACACTAGAGCAAATCAGACCTACAGCCTGTTAGGCGCCATCTATGCTGCTCTTAACAATGGCCGGTGGTATGCCATGTTACACAGTTAGTCGCCTCTTACGACAGGCTTTATGTGGGGCAATTGGACTATTCTAGATTTTATCATACACAAAGACCTATACAGGCCACCCTGGACATATCACAGTAACAATGTTACAAGACCACCTAAGCTTGTCATACACAAAGACCTCTACAGGCCACTCGGGACATATCACAGTAACAATGTTATAAGAACACCTAAGCTTGTCATATACAAAGACCTCTTTATGCCACTCGGGACATATTACAGTAACATTCTTACAAGACGACCTATGTGTTTGAAGGTTATTTTACCATACAAAGAACGAATGCATCGATTATAATCCTCGAATTGAGAATAGATGGGCCAATTGCCGGGACGAGTGGGATTGGGGGGGGGGGTGGTGTTGGGGAGGTGGGATGTGGATATCAATACGCACTGTATTATTTAATACACCACAATATGCTGGTGTAAATTCCAAACGTGAGAAAAACACAGGATCGATTTTTGTCCGTGATGGCCATTACACGGAACATCACTCTAACATCATGTCCGTTTTGTCCGCGATGGCCATAACACAGAACATCACTCTAACATCATGGCCTTTGTGTCCGTGATGTCCATTACACGGAGCGTCACTCTAATATCATGTCATTTGTGTCCGTGATGTCCATTACACGGAGCGTCACTCTAATATCATGTCCTTTGTGTCCGTGATGTCCATTACACGGAGCGTCACTCCAATATCATGTCCTTTGTGTCCGTGATGTCCTTTGTGTCCGTGATGTCCTTTGTGTCCGTGATGTCCTTTGTGTCCGTGATGTCCTTTGTGTGCGTGATGTCCTTTGTGTCCGTGATGTCCTTTGTGTCCGTGATGTCCTTTGTGTCCGTGATGCCCTTTGTGTCCGTGGTGTCCTTTGTGTCCGTGATGTCCTTTGTGTCCGTGATGTCCTTTGTGTCCGTGATGTCCTTTGTGTCCGTGATGTCCTTTGTGTCCGTGATGTCATTTGTGTCCGTGATGTCCTTTGTGTCCGTGATGTCCTTTGTGTCCGTGATGTCCTTTGTGTCCGTGATGTCCTTTGTGTCCGTGATGTCCTTTGTGTCCGTGATGTCCTTTGTGTCCGTGATGTCCTTTGTGTCCGTGATGTCCTTTGTGTCCGTGATGTCCTTTGTGTCCGTGATGTCCTTTGTGTCCGTAATGTCCTTTGTGTCCGTGATGTCCTTTGTGTCCGTGATGTCCTTTGTGTCCGTGATGTCCTTTGTGTCCGTGATGTCCTTTTACATAAATCTACTTGATTTCCTCCTTATAAACAGATAATATTCAAACACAAGCACACACAAAAACATGATAACAGATGGTAACGGATATGTTGGTTACAAGGAAGAAGAACAGGAGCAAGAAGAGGAACAACAGAAACAAGAAGAGGAACAACAGAAACAAGAAGAGGAACAACAGAAACAAGAAGAGGAACAACAGAAACAAGAAGAGGAACAACAGAAACAAGAAGAGGAACAACAGAAACAAGAAGAGGAACAACAGAAACAAGAAGAGGAACAACAGAAACAAGAAGAGGAACAACAGAAACAAGAAGAGGAACAACAGAAACAAGAAGAGGAACAACAGAAACAAGAAGAGGAGCAACAGAAACAAGAAGAGGAACAACAGAAACAAGAAGAGGAACAACAGAAACAAGAAGAGGAGCAACAGAAACAAGAAGAGGAACAACAGAAACAAGAAGAGGAACAACAGAAACAAGAAGAGGAACAACAGAAACAAGAAGAGGAACAACAGAAACAAGAAGAGGAACAACAGAAACAAGAAGAGGAACAACAGAAACAAGAAGAGGAACAACAGAAACAAGAAGAGGAACAACAGAAACAAGAAGAGGAACAACAGAAACAAGAAGAGGAACAACAGAAACAAGAAGAGGAACAACAGAAACAAGAAGAGGAACAACAGAAACAAGAAGAGGAACAACAGAAACAAGAAGAGGAACAACAGAAACAAGAAGAGGAACAACAGAAACAAGAAGAGGAACAACAGAAACAAGAAGAGGAACAACAGAAACAAGAAGAGGAACAACAGAAACAAGAAGAGGAACAACAGAAACAAGAAGAGGAACAACAGAAACAAGAAGAGGAACAACAGAAACAAGAAGAGGAACAACAGAAACAAGAAGAGGAACAACAGAAACAAGAAGGCGCAATTCCTAAAAAAAGGAATTAGAAGAATAAATTGGCGAAGAGGTAGAAGAAAATAAAAAATATAAAAAAGTGGAATAAATAGAAGATGATGAAGACGAAGCAGAAGAAATAGAGGACTAAGAGATAAAAATAAACAGAAATAATAATAATAATAATAGTAAGAAGAAGAAGGAGGAGAAGAAGACGAAAAAGAAGAGGAAGAAGAATTTAAAAAACGATTATAAAGAAATAGAAGAAGAGGAGGAAGAAGAAGAAAACGTAGAAGAAGAAGAAGAAGAAGAAGAAGAAGAAGAAAAAGAAGGAGAAGAAGAAAAGGCTATTGAAGATGAGAAAGTAGTGAAATAGAATAAGAACAGTGAAATAAGAATAATCTGAAGGAAATAAGAAACAGAAAACAAGAAAAAAAAGAAGACATGATCAACTGATGTAAACTCTCTTAACACTGACCTGGCGTCCCATCTACTCACCAGATTTATTAAGACCCGCCAAATGGCTATTTCATCGCGCTCACTATGTCCCTGGGCACGTGAAGGTCACGCATGAATTCTGGAAGAAATCATTAATTTCCTGTCACATTGTTATTTCAGGAAACCAGCAGGGATTGGCGCCTTTCATCCTGGAATTCAAAGGGTGGCTTGCCTGGTGATGGATAACTGTATCTACGCTCCTGAGTGAAGCTGTCTTAAGTTACATGTCACAAGTGTATATCCTACCAATTCTGTCTCCTTGACAGTCTGGCTTGGCGTTCCAGAACTACGGTCCTTGAATCAAATATCAAATCGATTATATTTTCATGAATTCTTATTAAGGAATTCTGACATTCCTATCGGCTTATTCAGATTACGATTTTACGTGTAAGTTAAATAATAATAGATAAATAACAAGAGGTCATTGTTTTTACTGATTAAATCCACAAATATAAATTATATACATCATTAATTTAAGTCAATACTAATAGTGAACTGTGTTCAACGTGTCAGAGACATATGGACATGTTAAGCTGTGTATATAATGTGTCTGTAGCGCAATACATTTTGACCTACAGCTTCTGTTAGCTTACATAACATCTAGTGGGAATATAAGAAATAACTATTAGCTCTTTGCATGTTGTCATCGAACGCAATGCAAAAGGATGCTAGGCTTTTATTATTGCCTCTAAAGTACAATGTAAAAACCGTTGCGTGGATTCTGTTCTGTTACTAAATACGTCTGTGTTGTTATTCAGTAATTAGACGTGCATGTTAGGGGGAGAGTATCAATCTCCTGAAACCAAATTTCAAATCAAATGACAACATTTATTTGATATTCCAGCGCGTCATAATATTAACCATATAATGTGTTAAATGAGTCATACATATGAAAGCAGTTCTCGAGTAAACACAGATGCAACGATCTTATTCAAACATCCGTTTGGCTGCTCCAGCGATTCCCGTCCTGATCGATTAGAATTGTCAATTTGCCAACCTGGAGCTGTTACTTGGAGTCTTACCTTCAATCTCTCGCCGCTTTTCACGTACTCAAGCCTCCGATGTCCTGGTCTGGATGACGCAAATTCACGGGCTGACCTCATTGGAAGATGTACCTCTCCCCATCACAAGTGCACTTCACGTCCTGCATCGACAGCCTGGGCGCCTCCAAAATGGCAGCTGACTCGCACATCAGTGATGTTTACCGGGAAATGAAAATGCAGAGAGTGTATCCTCGTTTGCAGGTGAGTACTCTTACTCGTTTCTCTTTAATATATATTAGACGTTAGGATCATCTGTGTCACTAGAGGTAAGACACGGCACGCCATATCTGAGCATGAATGTAAGATATAGTATGTGGTGGAATATGTGTATGTGTATATGTGTTTATGTTAATGTGTATGTATGTATGTATGTATGTATGTATGTATGTATGTATGTATGTATGTATGTATGTATGTATGTATGTATGTATGTATGTTTGTATGCATGTATAAATGTATGTTTGCATGTATGTATGTATGTATGTATGTTTGTATGTATGTATGTATGTATGTATGTATTTATGTATGTATGTATGTATGTATGTATGTATGTATGTATGTTTGTATGTATGTATGTGTGTATGTGTGTATGTATGTATGTGTGTGTATGTATGTATGTATGTATGTATGTGTGTGGGTGGGTCGGTGGATGGGTGTGTGCTTGCGTGCGCGTGTAAGTTCGTGTACGAGTATGCTTGTATGTGTGTATGCGTGTATGTATAGAGCTCGCGGTTATGTTCTCGACATTTCTCCTGCACATAACGTGCTGCAAATATCATGTCCACAGACCAACTCTAAATCCACAGCGACTTTCCTGGAGGTGATGGTCTAGCTCAAGATGTTTGTTCAGACGGTTGAGCAGCACGCGCGCGAGAGGATCTTTCTGGCAATAGATAGCAGTAAAATACCGCGGTGAATACTGGCGATTGCCTTTTCTTATATAAATGCACATCCTTCATTTCCTGTGAGACTACTCCGTCAGCCCTCGTGGAGCACACGGGTTCATTGATCATTTTGGTGAGACATGTTCCTGCTGCTGTATACACCTCTGCTGGTATTGCGTCAGCGCCAGGGGCTTGTCCAAAAAAAAGAGATTTGATGTCTACCTCATCCTTAGTTATGATATCATCCATTGCGTGTTCATTTCTACCTGGGTCATCCATTGGATGGCCACTTCATTTATGGATAATGAACTGTTAAGAACGTTGCAGAATGTGTCTGCCCACCTGTCGAGCGTCTGAACTTCCTCTATTATCAGGAATCCATTGGCGTTGCGAACTGGAGAGTTACCAGAAGGCTGTAGACCATATTGTGATTTCAGTGCCGCTTGGAACCTTGTGAGGTCATGGCGCACAACAGACGTCTCTATATCGTCTGCCTGTCTGCTTTGGCAGGAATCGTGTAACTCCCTGGGTCTCTTTTGAACTGTTCTTCGAGCGCTAGTGAAGGCCATTTTTGAGGGGACAAAAACGGTGTGTCATTTTGAAGAGCCTGTGTGCTTGACACTGTATCGAAAAGAATCTTTATTTCGCCATCATTTTCGTCGAACGTCTTTGTGCTTTTGTGTGGATGTGTTTTAGCGCTGGAGAGTAAACAGTATCCCTTAGGGTCGCCACATTGTGATCGATGCTGGAGTTCCAAGCTGTATTTCATCCAGTCTGGTTTCTAGTTCAGCAGAAAAAACTGTTTCTAGTAGGTTTTCACTTCAGCTTATCAACATTAATCTCCCCGGTGCTTTTGTCCGCTGACGACGACTTTTTGGGCTAGACTTGCCAGATCAATGACAATAACAGCTGCAACATCAACAACAACAGTAGAATCAACATTAACAGCTGTAACATCAACTACAACAGCAACAGCAATAATAGCACATAACTTTCACTGCTCAGGTCGGAGGGAAAACGGTGAAGGAGGACAGCGGCGGGTATGCAAAAGGGAACCGTAGTCTGACCATGGAGATCTCAGCAGTCAGTGACTAAGGCAATGGTTTGGCTGGAGACACAGACTTTTGCCCACTCATGCTTTCTCTTGCTCTGGAAGATTGAGTTGGGTTATAAGACTGTGGTTTGAGTCTCTGAGCATGCTCTGGAAGAAAGATTGAGATGGGCTGGAGTCGAAGACTGTGGCTTGAGTCTCTGACAAGAACAAGACTGACGAGACTATGGTTCATTTTCGTGTCAGGTCACCCGTGTATAAAGGGAAACAAACGTGCTGAAATGCTTGCAGGTAGTCCTACTGTTGGTAAGGGGCGAGCAATAGACCGGGCTGATATTCTGGATGCCCTTAGGGAGGTGGGACGGATTAAATGATTCGAGCGATGACGCTGGTTCCGGAACTTTGACCAGACAGCAAGAAAGTCAGATCACATGAGAGAGAACAAGACAAGAACGATACTCTGGAAGCCAAAGGAGACTAGTGAACCAACTCAAAACTGGTGTCGTGTGCCGACACACGCTGGGGGATCCACTGAGAAGAGAGTTGAGCACCTATGGACTTGTTCGATGTACAGTGATGCTGATCTGTCCACTAATTAACTAATCAACAATAATAGCAAAAGCAGCAGCAATAACAATAACAGCTGCAACAACACCAACAGAAACAACAGCTATAGAAGCAGCAGGAACTACAACAAAATCAATGGTATGTTTGAAATAGAAACAGGGCTATAAATGTGTTCTATACAAGAACATTAACTTGTGTTAACTGGCCTTTACACTTAGATTGGTCGTTATCAAAGATTAGATGAACGAAAACTGTTCTGTTATGTATCGACGTCACTGTGCTCCGTACAGTACTCAGTCCCTCTCAGCAAGTCAAGAAGAGTGTGGATGCTGATAGTTCATGTAGCTCGTGCTGCTTTCTCTGCTGGATTCCATACTTGATTTCATTATCCTGCAGTCTGTGCATTTGCTAGTTCATCTACTCAGTGTCTTCCTCCTAAATGAGATCGTTGATTAACTTCAAAATCTATCTTCTATCCACTGCCAATGTGGTCATTCAGAGTGTTCCTGGAGCCAGAATGTCAGCTCTTTGATTCCCGCCAATCCTAGCTAGGCCTCTATGTCCACTATCCCCTCAAGCAACAGCCAACCCTTCTGCGCCTTTCAAACGCAAGGATTAAGTGTCAGAGACGATTGTCCTTATTAAAGATAGCCACCTAAGAGTCGAAATCACTATCTGGATCTCCATTATGATACTGAACGTTGTTGCCCCGCTCCTCTCAACAACATTCCCGCCCCTCATTCAAGCAGATAAACTGCAGCATGCTTACCTACCACGTAGCACCGTACCATGAGAACAACACGGACAAAGACAGTGATCGACATTTAAACGTCTATGTATTTTGGCATTTTCAATTTTGAGTTTCACTGCAGCCACGTCTCAAAATAATTGTATGTTCGTATATTTCACTAGATGTATGTCTGTGTGTGCCTATGGAGTTTGATGTTTTTGTTGTTCTTAAGTCAGAACTTTTTTTTATATTTCCTATTATGTCTGTATTTTTGTTTCCAACTGGCACTGTTTGTTAATAGTTTTCTGTGTCCTTCCAACTTACCTAGATTACCTCTTTGCAGAACATATTTCATTGTCTACGGTTTTTCATTAATAAATTGTAAGAGGTAGGGGTGCTGCTTTCTTAATATCTCTTCAATGCTATAAACTTTCTTTGTGATAACCATTTGCTTCCATTCCAATTTGCTTCCAATGTGTACCTTATTGGGGTTGTTGTTTAATGTACACAATGAATAAGAGTGTGATTACATTTTCTTGCGCTGACAAGGGCGTTAAATGGCGGGTTGCAGTAGTTTTCATCAGAACGAGTGTACTGATGAAAGTGAACCGTAGTACTTCGGGCGGTTGTGTTATGCTTGGGTTCATCTGCGAGACGCTCATTGTTATGGGGATCATGTCGACCCACGTCTCGACAGCCAGAGACTGCCTTGGAAATTGCCAGCTTCCAGGGAAAATTACATGAAACAATGAGAGTAGTATTCTTCTGTTCGCCTATCCTGTTATGTCTTGCAGTGTCAGGTTATGAAGAGATCTGTAGATCGAGTGCCTAATGCACTGTGCATTCAGCGTCTCATATATTTCCGTAAGCCACCGTTTTAGTCATCGACCTTTCCACTTGATTCCATTGTATCTAAATAGCATTGCTTGTTTTTGGTCCTGGCCAAACCATTTTAGTTGATGTTTTTTATGTAGCCTAATTGTGGTGCTGTTCCCACCAGTATTATGATGTCATCATTTCTGACCACGTCTCACCTTTAAACATCCAAGACTTTTCGCAGACATTTCATTTATGTTGTTTCGATTTGTCATTTTTCAGTTGATGATAGTGTACAGTTTAGACTTTGTTAGCATAGTGTATGGGCGGCAATCGTGTTGTATTCATGTCTTTTAGTAGTTATTTTAATTTGCTTGCAGTGAAGTATTGGTGTTAATCGGCCAAATGATCGTATGTACCTTTTTGCATCTTTGTTGGATTTCCGCTTTGATTCTTCATTCTGCTGTGAACGTTCTCCCTTACGTCATCCCGTAACCAGTGAGGTAATTGGGCACACATGAAGACATCCTCACAACCCCACGCTACCTTTCTCTGTGAGCGGCCGCTACCTGTGCCTCTTCTGATCGAAGATTGGTCCATTCATTTATGTTGTCATTTTACCTATTTTTGGGACGACCTTTTCGTTGTCTGCCTTGTACCTTTGACCTTTGGAACGATCACCCTAAATACGTGACATCTTTCTCCTTTTTGATATGCTGTTTATCAAGAACGCTTTTATTGGTTCTTCTTATATAGATATTTCTACGACGTAAGTTTTTTTCTACGTTGAATTTCATGATATACTCTTTTAATGTTGCTCTTAGTAAGTGCATATGTGGTTACTATTGTAGTTCTGAAGTTGATATCACGGCTTGATCGTCTGAAAAAAAGAAGTTCGATTAAAAAGTTCACCAGTGGTGTTTCCTTCAGTTGGGTTGGCCGTTTGACAACAAAGAGGATAGCACACATCCATGCGATACTCTAGATTTTATATGAACATTTTTCTGAGACTCCAGTTCATGTTCTAATAGAGCAATGGCTATAAATGAGATTCCAGTTCATGTTCTAATAGAGCAATGGCTATCAATGAGACTCAAGTGCATGTTCTAATAGAGCAATGGCTATCAATGTCAAGAATGTCGCATAGGTTGATTAAAAGATCGTTTACCTAATAGTAAGCAAAAGTTGTCCATAGATGATGTCTATCTACCTGGTCGAAAGTTGTTTTCTTGATCTACAAACTCAACATACAGTTCTTGATCGTTGTCCATTGTTTTCTCCACCATTTGTCTGAGAGTTATAATGACATCCGTACAGTTTATGCTTTCTTTCTAAAGCCGATCTGTGAATCCTTGTGGTTCTTTGATGTAGCGTATTCTTTTTGATAGGATATTACCAAATATTTTGCCATTGTAACTCAACAACGAAATTTGTATGTGTTTTGTTCGGTCTCTTTTTCTACCCTTTTTTTTCCATACTGGAATTATTATTTCAAGCTCCCAATCTTCTGGCATTTCCTGTTTGGTCCGTACTTGATTATACAATCTTTGTATCGATAATACCCTTAACCTCACTGATTTCATTATGTCCTGAACATTTGTTGAATGGTGCAACTTGTATAGTTTTTCTGATTTCTGAAAGTGTGATGTTTGGTTCTAACGTCTTGCTTTTGATGACGTTGGTATTGTGTGTCATTGTTCCCGGTGTTTGGTAGGTTGAGAGGCTCTTTAATGTATTGCTGCCATCTGTTCAGTTGCAATCATCTCTGCCTCTCATACTTTTGATTTTTATGTAGAATTTTCTTGTTGCATTTCTGTAATCTGAATTCAAAATTCCCCCATGCTTTTTCCAAGATTTAGATTTTATTAATTGCCAACTTTGTGTGCTGTCTACATTGTAGCCCACATATTAGTGTTCTGTTTTTGCGAATAACCCATGCATTGTAACTGTTCTTCTTCGCTGTTGTAATTGCTTTGACTTGACCGCTCCACAACGCTGTTATTAACGGCCTTGAACTTACTGATTGTACAGTCCCTCATGTTTCTTTAGCTGCTTCTAGGAAATTACGTTTAAACGTTAGCCCATTTGGGGGTGGGGGCAGATTACGTTTAAACGTTAGCCCATTTGGGGGTGGGGGCAGATTACGTTTAAACGTTTGCCAATTCTTGGGGGGACAGATTACGTTTTAACGTTGCCCATTTGGGGGTGGGGGCAGATTACGTTTAAACGTTTGCCCATTCTTGAGGGGAGGGCAGATTACGTTTAAACGTTTGCCAATTCTTGGGGGGAGGGCAGATTACGTTTAAACGTTGCCCATTCTTGGGGGGAGGGCAGATTACGTTTAAACGTTTGCCCATTTTTGGAGGGACAGATTTCGTTTCTGTGGTCAGTGTAGCTAAGCTCTCGTCAATGTTCATTTCACAGGCTTTATGAGTGTCTGTTTCTTTAATTTTGTTTATTGTGATTTAATCTTCTTCTACCATACATGATCTGCTGTCGTGTATGCTTTTTCTCTTGAACTCTCATAACCAAAAGTATCGCCTTATGATCAACATCTACTCATAAGTATGGCTTTTGAGTGTATTTGCTGATATTTTCCTGTTTCTCTTGTTTGGTATACAGTCCATTTGTCTTCTACAACGCATTTCATGCCATCTGTACCACATGAACACTTGATCTTACCCAGTATGTTGAGCCTGATCTTGACAGCACCTTCTGGCCAGTATATTGTGTCTTATTGTACTAGTGTCTGAGTTCCCCAATTGTTATCTTATTAAAAATAAATAAATTAATATGGCTGTCATAGGCACAATAACACAATAACATTTTATTTTTCTACGTAAAGATATTGAACAGAAATTTAAGGACAACACAAATTCATTTAATTAAATAATCACAACACATAGGCCTTAAAACGCGCAATCTACTAATAAGTTCGGCATTGGGCGAGGTTTGGTTACAGGCCTCATCAGTTGGACACGGTAGTAGTGGTCGATCGACGGGCCCTAGATGTCTAGGCGAACGTTATTATTATTATTTGAGACACCCCATATGGAGGTAAAACTGTTTTTTCAATAGAAGCAAACTATTTCAGTGCAGATTCATAATTTAACTTGAAATTAGACAGAACCCAACAAGATACTACATTAACACGTGTAGCTACAAAAATGAAACGACTCAAAAATACAATGCAAGTGACTGTCCCGTTGAATGAAAGAGTCATTTAAATAGATGGTTGTAAGGACTTCATAGTCGCGACTGGGGTGACTCCAATATAATGCTACCACGACCTGCTTATCATACAGCATCTGACAGAAATGTATACTACCTGGTCTACCCGTGGATAACTCGCGACGGCAAGTGTCGTGCCCCTTAAAACCAAATTCATGTTTCACGTAGATGCGAATCATTTGCCCAGAAAAGCAGCTCCTCTGGAAGAAGTAAAAGTGTGACTTCAAAACGCTTGATGCCTTGTAAGTAAACTGGGCACAGCCAAAAGCAGGGATACTATACCGAAAGCGGATGTATTGTGTCGATTGGCGCAAGAAATGGTAGTACAGCTGTGTAAAAGGCAGTGCAAAGAAACCAACGTGTACATTATCAATCGCACACATTTACTATAGAAGTAGCATTTCGTCTGAGGAGACCTTCACGTAGAGTGAATAGAGGGCCACAAGCCTCGATTTGGCTAACACATGTGTTAATAGTGGCCACCCTGCTGGGTAAAGAAGAGGTGTACTTCAAGATGTAAATGGTCCAAACCCCAACAAAATGAAACAGTTAAACATCATTCAAAATGATCAACAATAAGAAGTCAGCCTTTGCTAATAGTATTTGACATAGCTTGCATCCAAGACACATTCGTGGATAATCAGTGCAGTTTCCAAATGAGTCGATACATAAACATAAAGAGGGATTAGGATGATCACCTAGTAAAAGTCGATCCTATAAACCTGCTACCACATAGAGCAATCCAAATCAAAGCCACATGATACGCACATATAGTAGAATCAGTCATCGTGGTAGAGCAGGTAGCCCTTAAAGTACGAGGGGTAGTCATGAAGTAATAGCAATTTTATTTATAACATTTTTACAAGAGTGTGAACCAGGCATTGTGTTACTCCTATTTGCCTACATTGTCTCTGTGTCTAGCAACACATTATATTCACCTGTCTAAGTTGTGGATGACGTTTAGAAATATGTATCTTGGTGTAAATTGTAACCAAATGTGTACTGTCTCCTTTACCTAGTTGTCAGCCGCCTTGGGATCAATCTGCTATACCAGTTCTTTTTACATAAATCATCTTGGACAACTGTTTGCACAGGGTCGTGACTCATATTGAAATGTACGGCTATCTCATAAATAGTGATTCGCCTTTTGCCACTGACTAACTAGTCGATCTGCTATTTCACTGTGTCCGTTTCTGCGTTTGATGGTCTCTTAAGCCGAGGTTCATCAATGACGGTTTGTCTTCCATTTCGAAATCATTTTCTTCATCTATAAATTCTCCTCTGGCTCAAGCAATTGTTTATAAACTCAACTTTCATTCTTCTGTAAATTTGAAAAAGATTTAAACCCTCTTACATAAAAAAACAAAACCAATTACACATCGTTGATCCTCTGCGGTGCCAGTTGAAAGTGAAGCGGTCATGCTGTACACGATATTGCACGCGCTATCATTCGATCGTCACAAAGAGTATTGATAATGAGTATTGTTATTGGGAGGTTCACGGGGCAGACAACGTTTTAAGTGGGTGAATAACATCAAGAGATGGACTGGAAAATACCTCTCAGATTACACCATTACGGCAAGAGATAGAGTGCACTGGAAGTCCATTGCAGCCGACCTATGATGCGGAGATGGTACTTGAACTGAACTGATGAACGCTAGCCTATTTTCCTGTGCATGTCATGTTTACTTTCATTGTTACGTGCTTCCCGTGCAAAACAACGAATTTATCAACTCTGGCTTTATAAAAGGTCGAATCAAGTTGATATTTGGTACAACCATTAGTCCAGTTTCAGTGAGTAAAATGCCGTTATCTATTTTCATCGAAAAAAAGTTTATTGTTTTTGGCATGCCTCGACTGTCGCTACAAGATGGATTGCAAGCTGTTGGTATGCTAATGAGGGAGGTAGGGTAGAACGGGATTGGGGGAGTGGGGGGAGGTGGGGGGGGGGGGGGGGTTGTTTGAATGATGACCAGAGAAGACCAACAGACTGGCTCGAACCTTACACGATATTCATCGTTCAAGAGCGGAATGGTGGTCAACAATGTTCTCTGATGAAAGCCGGTTTTATGTCTCCTTTGGTGATAGGAGGCATCGCGTCTGGTGTCGCCCCGAAGAAACATAAGCCGATGCTTGTGTCGTCCAGATTTAGAGATATGGAGGAGGAAGTGTATATGTGTGTGGTGAATTCTCTAACGACCACCGCACTCCCCTTCATGTTTTCAGAGCTAACGTTACCGCTGACGTCTAAGTAAATCAAGTACTGCGACCCATCGTTGTGCCTTTCTTCCAGACACACCTAGATCTGGAAATCTATCAGCACGATAACGCTAGGCCTCACACAGCTAACGTTACCAGGAATTTCTTAGCTCAACAACCTCTTCTTCTACTGGATTGGCCTGCAGTATCTCTTGACATGAACCCGATTGAACACGAGTGGGATGGACTGAACATAAGGGTCCTTCAGCATGACATCAAAAATATGAATGATATGGAGAGGACACACATTGCAGAATGGAATGTCATACACAAAACATTTTTCAAGACACTTCAATTACATGAGCCACAGATACCCAGCCTGTATTTATGCCGCACACGGGTTTAATGATGGATGTGACTTCATGACAATGAGTGCGCCTTGTTGTTTTTACACCTGGCGTTCACAACTGATTAGGAGACGATTCTGAATTAGCTCATGTCTAAGGATACAGCAACTGTTGGTCAGTAAGTGTATCAGAAATGTAAAATCATTAATTTCAGCTACTTGAAATTTATCACGAGTCGCAGTTAATAAAATAAGAGAGAAAGAGAGAGAGAGAGAGAGATAGAGAGAGAGAGAGAGAGAGAGATATAGAGAGAGAGAGGTTGAATGTGTGTACATGTGTATCCATATATATATGTAAATATAAATATGTGTATATATAAATATATATATATATATATATATATATATATATATATATGTATATATATATATATATATATATATATATATATATATATATATGTATATATATATATATATTTATATATATATATAAATAGATATATAATTCACACATACACTCGAGAAGGAGATAGCCATTAGGCTTGAGATGGCGAGTACCCTCATGTCCCACTTGACGAAGAGAGTATGGGCTAACAAAGCGCTGTCTCACTACACCAATGTCCGGATCTATCACATTTGCGTTTTCGGCATTCTCATGTGTAGAAGCGAGACGTGAAGCACTTATTAAGTAGGGCCGGCAGCTCAGCGTGTGCTCGTTATGAAACCATCGGCTTCTTTCTTCGATGGTTGGGGCATGGTTACCGCATTGGGGAGGGGGGGGGGGTGGGGGGTGAGAGGCTCCCCAAGAATAACTTCTGCCGACAGCTGCGCGTTGAAACTTGAAGAATTAGCCGTCCCACATTGCGATTCAAGGACGTATGCAAAAGGGACATATAGTCCTTCAACATCCCATCCGACGGCTTGGACAAAATTGCTCTGGATCGAGCTGTTTGAAGACAGTTTTTAAGGGACATATTATCTGCTGAGGCTCGTAAAGGCCGTCTGGCTGCAGAGAAAAGAGAAAGAGTGAAAAGATCGAGAAACTCCCCGACAAGCCATCCCCTTCAGTAACGTACATCTGTGGCAGGAATTGTTGCTCGCGGATCGGCTTTTTCAGGCAAAGCAGACATTGTTTGAAATTCGGGAGACGGAACTGAACAAAACTCAAAGGCCGCTAATAATGATATATATGTGCGTGTGAAGGTAGTTGTCAATGAGGCTAGCAACTTCACCTTGCTTCATTCCTCATATTGCACATGATCCCTGCATCATATGACATATTATCAGGTGTGCCGGTCCTGGACGACCCTACATTCGCAATATTCATTGTCTGCTAATCATCACTTTTTTTTCAGGTTAGATCCACATCTGGACACACCTGTTCTTAACTTGTTGAGAGATCTCCACGTAGTATATGATACATTTCGGGGTGCAGGTTCTTCTTTGATCTCCATCCAACAATCACCATTAAACTGGCGCCACCTATCTATGCGGTTTCTCTCGGAGGTCTGTTCTGAATGATGTACAGTCCGTCGAAAACGTTGCTGTATGTCCAAAAAGAGGGTGTCTCTGGTCACATGACTGCTTTTGTCTCTCAACTTCAGATGCGACATGTCTTTCTAATATTCGGAGATGTGATACCAGCGAAAGCATAGACCTCCTCAGTGGGTGTCGGTTTAATGCATTCGGTTTAAATTCGGCATGTCTCATCTACCGATACACCGACCTGCTTGTTCCTGTGCTAACTGGTTGATTATTCGTGTATATATATATATATATATATATATATATATATATATATATATATATATATATATATATATATATACATACTTTACACTGCGATTAGAACAAACTTTGCATTAGAGTTGATGATTTATATATTTTTGTTTGACATAATTACTTTAAATTCATAAAGTTACCCTATGCATTTTAATCGTAATTCTTTAATTTTAATACATCCTTATATTGATATATGTATCTTATCTCCTAATTAACCTATATTTCTATGACGATATATGGATGATTCCACACACTGTAGGCGTTCCCCCAGGACCATCTGGCGCATTTACTTTATAATCTTAGCTCATTTCTCTGTACAGTTGCATTAATTTTATTATCTTTGCCATTGTATCTGTACCGTTGCATTTTATTATCTTTGCCTTTATTTCTTTGAGTATTCATAGTCACAATGTATGTGACTTCTCATCAAATTTGCTTAGTTTATTTTAATCTGATTTTGGATTTGGTACTTTTATTTTAATCTGATTATGGTTTTGGTACAGACACACCGAGTCATCAAGAAATTCTATATCATCAAATTCAATTTAATTTAATTTTGTTATTTGGCGTTATTGTCCTCAAAATCCAGTCAATAGCCAGAGTATGAATGATAAATAGTGTTAATAGACATTCCTGTTCGTATCTCAAAGGGCTCAAAAGCTGAAATATACGTGATTAAATATACTTATACATTCGTTAGTTCAGAAAGAGGCTCATAAATTCTCAGTGATGCCGTCTCTTTCTATGCAATTGATTGTTTGTCTGTTGGTCGTCTGGGGAATGAGGTTTTGTTCTTTTATAATGTTATTGTGCTTTTCATAATTGACATCTCCTTTGTAAAGCAGGACCTTTCTCTATTGAAAGATGAAATGTTTCCTAATGCAGAAACTATTGATAATGGTTCTTCTCTTTGATTTAGAGTATGTCATGTTCGATTGTCCAGCAAAATGGAATCTTATCACGAACTGTTCCCGAAAATTGTTTCGCTCAGTCCATTCTTAATGCACCGTTGATCTTCAATGATTTATTTAACTAGAATGTATTATTTTCCTGTAGACAGCACATAGTCTCACATTCATTTCTCGGCTCATGCTTGCAAAGATGAGAAAAAAACCAAAGTGTGTTTTTATTAGGTTATTAGGTTCTATATATCTGGCAATGAAGGTTCACTTTAATATAGTTCTTGTACTTTCTGTGTCTTGTCTCTGGTAGCCCACACTGACTAATATAAGATCAAGTGCTGTCTCCTCATAAAGGTTGACCTTAATGTAGTTCTTGTACTTTCTGTGTCTTGTCTCTGGTAGCCCACACTGACTAATATAAGATCAAGTGCTGTCTCCTCATAAAGGTTGACTTTAATGTAGTTCTTGAACTTTCTGTGTCTTGTCTCTGGTAGTCCACACTGACTACTATAAGATCAAGTGCTGTCTCCTCATAAAGGTTGACTTTAATATAGTTCTTGTACTTTATGTGTCTTGCCTCTGACAGCGCAGTTCAACTAAACCCAGATAAAGTACCGTCACCTAAAAGACGGGTTGACAAATAGATATCAAATACTTCTTGTGACTTGGCTCTGCTAGTCCACGCCGACAAAGGTTAGATCAAGTGCTGTCTACTCAAATACGGCTAACTTTAATAGATTTATTGAACATTCTGTGTCTTGGCTCTGACAGCGCACCTTGCTCAATGTCAGATGAGGTGTCGTCTCCTCAAAGAAGTCTTACTTTAGTAGATTTCTTGAACGTTCTGGGTCTTGGCTCTGACAGCGCACCTTGCTCAATGTCAGATGAAGTGTCGTCTCCTCAAAGAAGTCTTACTTTAGTAGATTTCTTGAACGTTCTGTGTCTTGGCTCTGACAGCGCACCTTGCTCAATGTCAGATGAAGTGTCGTCTCCTCAAAGAAGTCTTACTTTAGTAGATTCCCTGAACGTTCTGTGTCTTGGCTCTGACAGCGCACCTTGCTCAATGTCAGATGCAGTGTCGTCTCCTCAAAGAAGTCTTACTTTAGTAGATTTCTTGAACGTTCTGTGTCTTGGCTCTGACAGCGCACCTTGCTCAACGTCAGATGAAGTGTCGTCTCCTCAAAGAAGTCTTACTTTAGTAGATTTCTTGAACGTTCTGTGTCTTGGCTCTGACAGCGCACCTTGCTCAATGTCAGATGAAGTGTCGTCTCCTCAAAGAAGTCTTACTTTAGTAGATTTCTTGAACGTTCTGTGTCTTGGCTCTGACAGCGCACCTTTCTCAATGTCAGATGAAGTGTCGTCTCCTCAAAGAAGTCTTACTTTAGTAGATTTCTTGAACGTTCTGTGTCTTGGCTCTGACAGCGCACTTTGCTCAATGTCAGATGAAGTGTCGTCTCCTCAAAGAAGTCTTACTTTAGTAGATTTCTTGAACGTTCTGTGTCTTGGCTCTCTTGCACGCCTTCCACAACTATAGATGAGGTACACATTTACAAGTGGGTAGACTAGAAGGTGCTGCGTCTATCAAGCGGGTCTTATCCGGTTTGCCCACAGAGATATTTGACTGTACCCGCTCTAATTGTGATTGTCTCTTAAAGATTTATAGAATTGTAAAACTGTATAGCATGCTCTTTTGTGATTTATATAAATTAACGCTTGCCAGTTTTTAGCTGTTCGAACTGAGTTAATCGTTGTAATGGATCTAGTAGTTTAAATATTTGTAATCGTTCTCGGTTGGCAATTGTTTTATATTTGTTGTTTTGTTAGTTTGTTAAAGGTTTGACATTCTTGACTACTGGGGAAGATACATCCATTCAAATCCAGACCATAATCTTTTTAGTTTATATCAGGTCGTAGTGACCTGTGGATTGATGCGTCTGTGTATATGTTTGTAATGTTTTGTTATGTGTGTTCAACTATGGCCGTTATTCTGTACAGAAGTTGTGTCAATCATTTCTGTATGTGGAGAAGAGGTCATATCGAGAAAATTCCCAGACATGCCCAGTCAAACTAAACACGAAGGGATTCTTACCTGGCATGTTGTGATTGCAAACCAAATCTTGCACTTGATTTACACTCCTACACTTCACACTCGCCCAAGTTTGGCAGTCTGCTCACTTTTCACGTTATATTCGAATGTGCAGCTTTATGGGTGATAAACCCAAGTGCGCATGCGGAACATCTGTATGTTTGTTAAATCTTGTACGTAATTGGTGAGAGCCTGTCCGACACGTTGAGCACATAATGATTGGCTGATGTTCTCGTATGAATGTCACTGATGGCGCCTTGTGCTGATGTTCTGGCATTAATCTCAGTGATGGCGCTTTCTGCTGATGTTCTGGCATGAATCTCAGTGATGGCGCCTTCTGCTGATGTTCTGGCATGAATCTCGGCGATGGTGCCTTCTGCTGATGTTCTCGTATGAATGTCACTGATGGCGCCTTCTGCTGATGTTCTGGCATGAATTCCAGTGATGGAGCCTTCTGCTGATGTTCTGGCATGAATGCCAGTGATGGCACCTTCTGCTGGTTCTCGTATGGATGTCAATGATGGCGCCGTCTGCTGATGTTCTCGTATGTATGTCAGTGATGGCGCCTTCTGCTGATGGCATGTATGTCCTGTGCTACATTTCTCCGTTTCATAGAGACATATACAATTACTCGAATACTTGAATCATGGTATTTAATTAGTCAAAGTTGCTTGATGGTCAGGTAGCCAAAGCTGCTTGATGGTCAGGTAGCCAAAGCTGCTTGATGGTCAGGTAGCCAAAGCTGCTTGATGGTCAGGTAGCCAAAGCTGCTTGATGGTCAGGTAGCCAAAGCTGCTTGGATCTATGTCTTTCTTTCGCCCTAGGGTACCATGCTTGTTTATCGGCGTCGTGCAAGTTATCTCTCCTATTCGTTGGCTGGAGCCGGAGCAAGGATATGTGTAGTTGTATGACTACCAGAATGTACTTCCGCATTGATGTAGAGTCATCAACATCCCGGAACTCTGTTTAGTCTCTGATGTTGGTATTTCGGATGTGGTATCTGTGAGAGATATTTAAAGCTCGTCTTTCCATTCCTCGATCAGCGATACGGAGCTTCTCTGCGTCTGATTTTCTAGGTTTTTTAATTAATTTTTTTATGTTACGTGTTTTCCTCACTAGTTTCTACTGGTGGAGGCGAGCCTATTCCACCCCCAACCGTAGTCAATTGGGCGATATTAAGACGCATAAACCAGTGCTTGGATGCATGTGTGTATCTGTGTGTACCTAACCTAGTGTTTCCGTGATGTTCCTCCCGTTGTTCATTGTCATTTTATGATCCTCTCATTGTCCTTCGTAGATAGTTGGTTGCTATTTTCCTTTTTCTTCTTTTCCTTTGTGTCCATGTCGGGCTTCGGAGGCAACATATGCCTAATTGTTTTCCTGGGATCATTTTGGGAACGGAAATAATTTTTTCTCTTTCATAATTGATCGGGGCCACGTTCATTTTTTTTCCTCGTTTAAATATATATATATATATATAAAAGTATCAAAGCATCATCATATATTTACAAAACAATTGTAAGGATGCAATGTAGTAAGGTGTACAAAAAGAACAAAATGAAATGGAATGATTATGCAACATGGAATGTCCGCACGCTACTGGACAACACCAAAGCAAACAGACCCGAACGACGAATAGCACTGATCGCCAGGGAACTGGCTAGATACAACATCTGCATAGCTGCCCTGAGCGAGACACGACTGGCAGAGGAAGGGCAGATCACAGAAGAAGGCGCTGTTTATACTTTCTTCTGGAGCGGCCGCAGCAAAGAAGAACGCCATGAAGCTGGAGTTGGCTTTGCCATCAAGACCAACATGGTCGACAAGCTCTCAAGCATGCCCAGAGGAATTAATGACCGCCTGATTACACTGCGTCTCCCCCTAATAGGAGGGCGCCATGCAACACTCATCAGTGCATACGCACCCACAATGACAAATCCTCAGGAAACAAAAGATAAGTTTTATGAGGACCTTGAGGCGCTCATCGCTGCAGTCCCCAAATCTGACAAACTGGTCATCCTCGGTGATTTTAACGCTAAGGTTGGCACAGACCATACAGCCTGGGAGGGAGCCATTTGCGGACTTGGTATCAGAAAATGCAATAGTAACGGACTGCTCCTTCTGATGACATGTGCCGCAAATGAACTACTCATTACAAACACATCTTTCCGACTACCTGTCCGAAATAGAACCACATGGATGCACCCAAGGTCCCGCAACTGGCACCTCATTGACTACATTATCATCAGACGTAGGGATCGAGCGGATGCTATGGTAACGAAGAGCATGTGTGGTGCAGAATGTTGGACCGACCATCGACTTGTCATTGCCAAGCTAAACTTCAAGATCCAGCCTAAAATGCGCCCCCAGGGAAATAAACCACCGAGAAGGCTAAATGTCTCTCAGTTGAAATACGAACCTACGAGAGGAGGCTTCCATGAAGAGCTTGAGGGTAGACTTCTGAGCTTCGTTTTGAAAAGAACGACATCGAAAAGAACTCGGCATCATTAAGAAACACACTCTACGATGCAGCTGTTAAACACATTGGCCCACTCACGCGCAAGCATAAGGACTGGTTTGATGAGAACGATCTAGAAATACAGGGCCTTCTCGATGCAAACCATGAAGCGCACAGGGAATACCAGAGGGACACACCATCTCCGGCAGCAAAAGCTGCCTTTAATACTGATCGCAAAGCTGTCCAGACCAGGCTTAGACAGATGCAAGACTCCTGGCTCAGAAAAAGAGCTGACGAAATTGAGATGTTCGCCGAGCGTCATGACACCAAACGGTTTTACGAGGCATTGAAAGCTCTCTACGGCCCGCAGCCCTCTAGTAATATTCCAGTTCGCTGTGCGGATGGGGTACTGCTAACAGATAAGGTTCAGATTCTAGACAGATGGGCAGACCACTTCTGCAAAATACTAAACCACCCATCGTCCATAAATGAAGAGGCCATCCGGCGAATGCCGCTGGTGGAACTGAACCTGGCGTTGGATGAAGTCATTACTGAGGAGGAAGTCGACAGGGCAATCAGTTCACTATCTATAGGAACAGCTCCAGGAGCTGATGCAATACCAGCAGAGGTATTAAAGACAGCTGGCCCATCCCTCACCAGAAGGATCACTAAACTCTTCTGTCACATGTGGGCTGAAGGTAAAATTCCGCAGGAGCTAAAGGACGCCTCAATCGTTTACCTATACAAAAGAAAAGGCAATCGTCAGAAATGCGACAATCATCGTGGAATATCGCTACTCTCCGTAGCAGGCAAGATCCTAGCGCGCTTACTGCTAAACAGGCTCAACAAACACCTTGAACAAAGCCACCACCTCCCAGAAAGCCAATGTGGATTCAGAGCCGGAAGAGGAACAGTGGACATGATTTTTGCCGCATGCAAAGTACAAGAGAAGTGTCGAGAGCAAAATCAGGCCTTGTACACCACATTTATTGATTTGACAAAGGCATTTGATACAGTAAACAGAGGAGGGCTGGGGATGATAATGTCTAAGTTTGGCTGCCCCAACAAGTTCATAACAATGGTAAAACAGCTACACGAAGGCATGTGTGCTCGTGTACTGGACAGCGGTGCAATCTCTAAAACGTTTCTAGTATCAAACGGAGTAAAATAAGGATGTGTACTCGCCCCGACTTTGTTCAGCATGATGTTCGCGGCCACGATGACAGACGCCTTCAGATCATTGGAGCTTAGAATACCCATAATGTACCGCACAGATGGCAAGTTACTCAATTCCAGAAGAACGAAGGCCAAAACCAAAGTGGAGGGTGACATAATCAGGGAACTTGTATTTGCTGACGACTGCGCTCTAATGAGCAACTCAGAACTGAACATGCAGGTTGGAATGGACCAGTTCTCTGCCGCATGCGAAAATTTTGGCCTGACCATAAATGCCAAAAAAACAGAGGTCATGTACCAACCAGCACCAGGCATGCCGTACACAAAACCAGAGACTACAGTCAGTGGGCAGACGTTGAATGCCGTAGACAAATTCACATATCTGGGCAGCACGCTGTCGAGATCTGTCAGCCTAGACGATGAGGTGGCAAGCAGAATAGCAAAGGCCAGCATCAGCGTCAAGACCAAACTCAAAGTATACCGTGCAACCATCATTCCAACCCTACTATACGCTTGCTAAAGCTGGACTGTATACTCTGGACATGCAAGGAGGTTAAACCACTTCCACACAGGTTGTTTGAGGCGAATATTCCACAACCGATGGCAAGATCGTGTCACTGACATCGAGGTTCTCTCGAGGGCTAACATGCCTAGCATCCATGCACTGCTAGAAAAAGCACGACTAGGATGGGCCGGACACCTCGTCCGTATGTCAGACGAGAGGCTCACAAAGAAGCTTCTATACGGCGAGCTGAGAGAGGGATGGCGCGAGCTAGGGCGCACAAAGAAACGTTTTAAAGACGGTCTGAAGGACTCACTAAAAAGTTGCCAGATAGACATCGACACCTGGGAATGTCTTGCGAAAAACATATCTGACTGGAGAAGCGCAGTCAAATCGGGTGTAGCTGCCGGTGAAGATGATCGTGTTATGAAAGCCCAGAACAGACGCGAGACGCGGAAATCCCGAGCAGCGGGAACACCATCCCCTTCTACAAACTTCGTGTGCCCGATATGTAGCAGATGTTTTCGTGCTCGCATTGGCCTGTTCAGCCACATGCGCACCCACACCCAACAGGGAAATCTGTGACAAGCATGATGTCGGCGGTCCTCATCGACAACGATGGACAGCTATTATTATTATTATTATATATATATATATATATATATATATATATATATATATATATATATATATATATATATATATATATATATATATATATATATACATATATATATAAATATTGTCTACAAAAGAAATAAGATTTGAAAATTGTGTAGATAAATTAAATGATTTGGGTTTTCCTTCTGTCGTGAGGTCCATCTGCGTTGACTTCTTTTCTAAGATTCCATACTTCACACATATTTACCATTGATGGTATATCCATTCTAGTAAAGGTGAGGGCCCTAGCTTTAAAGTCGGTCATCTACTAGAGTATTAGTTAAAACAGAGCCAATTCGCTATTCTCCTGTTGGAGATCTTCCTAGCAATGCCATGGCTGTTGTTGATTTCCTGGCTTATGTTTTTTCTAATGGATTCATTTTTCAGTCTCATCTTTCGGGTAGGGCAGAACGTAGTCAGTAGGAAATGTAGCCATCTTGCTATTTTATATTAATAAGCTGTTGAATGCTGATAATCAGGTTATCTTTTTACCGACCTGGAGAAGACCAACAGTACCACCTAACAACCTTAATGTTGCTTGTAAACAATATGACATGAAGATCAGCACACACAAGACTGAGACTATCATGCCATTGTGTGAAAACAGACAGAGAGGTTTCCACAGCAGTGACATAAGTGAGTATCAAGCAAGCACGGGAGTCCAATAACTTGGTTGTATGTTCGATGAAGACGACATTGTGGGCAGAGAGATTGCAGATATAATTCAGAAGGCGAACAGTGTTAACTATCAAATTGCATCGATTTTGAAACATCATACAATGCTTCTATCAACTAAGAGCAGGCAGATAATTACACTGTTATTCTTACATCGTGTTACCAATGCCAATCCTTTCCCTTACTAGTAACCCATAAAAGTAAGATCCTGAGCTGTGAGACGCGATGTTAGAAGTGCAGCCGGGAAAAAACAACCGGAACTACTTATCTGAAAAGCCGCAATGGACAACTCAGAGGATGTTAACGAGCAGACCTATGAGGAACTGAACTATACCATCTTATCAGTCCCAAAGTCCAATACATGTATATCATCTTTGGCGGGGAACGACAATTAGACTTGGAAGTGGATTATTGCCATATCCTGTAGGGAAAATACAACATCAATTGACGCAGCCTGTTCGTGCGCCACGCAATCTCTCTTTCATAATGGCATTGCTAGGCCTGTGCACCTTTAAGAAAAATCATGTATGCGTCATTGTTCTAAGCAGTCGCACTTTCGTTATCGACTATGTCATTACCGGAATGAGTTAGGTACCCTACGTGTGGGTAATAAAGGATATGTGTTGTGCCAAATACTGGACTAACGATGATAGGCTCATTATGTTTAAATCTGACATCCCCATAGTGCCCTTGAGGCTTCGTCCATGTCGGAAGAGGAATAACATCTCAAAACTGCAGCACTGAATAATCGCAGAGAGTTTTGCAACTGCTCTAGACATCCGGATAAGGGATAAACAGTGATCTCTGTCTCGGTAAAGGATAAGTGGGGCCCTGTAAAAAAGGTAATGGGGTCAGCCCCTTCAGAGATCCTAAATCACACAACATCGATTGATTTGAAGAAAATAATGAAAACATCAGGACATAACATGTACAGTTCTCGCCAAAACGATCGCTCTTCCCTTTATAAAAAGGCAGTTTTCATCAATCTTCGATGAGTAATCTAGATACAACTTAGAAAGATGCAAGAAGTCTGTCAATAAAGTAGATGCGATTTTTAAATGTACATATACGCATGAATCAAAGCGGTTATATGATTCACTGAAGGCAGTCTATGGTTTCCAATCGAATCAATCATTAGTTGTCCCCAATACTGATTACACGACACTACTAACGCAACATGTTTGCAGATGGTCAGTGCTTGCTCTACGATGATGAAAACAAACTGCAAAACCCCATGAACGCTTGCGACTACCTGTGCTAAATGCAATATGAGAATTTGCGAAAACACGAATACAAAACAAAAACTATGATGATCAGTAGAACTCCTGGGCCACTAAAGATATAGCTAAATGATATTGCTCTTCAACAGGTCCATGTGTTTAAGTATTTGGGAAGTATTTATTCGGTAGACGGTAAGATCGACAGGGAAATTGAGACTAGGTGTCAGAAAGCATCTGCGGTGACTTATCAGCTGTCAACACTGCTTTGACATCTGAGAGTTAGTTTAGCAACAAAGCAACAGCATATAAACAGTATATTTATGCCGACTCTGTGCTACCAGTGCCAAACATGGACTCTGTCCAGGGCGCGCGAGAGCAGAATTTTACTTGTGAAATGAAGTGTTTGAGGAAGGTCATCGGTGTTACCAGAAGAGACAGAATGCAGAACGACGACATCCGAAGTATGGTCGGCACTACGGCTTGTGTCGAATACATTTGCAGACATAAAATAAGTTGGTTTGGTCATCTCATGAAAATGCACACTCATCAACTTCCACTGTTGGCTTACAACACTGGTAGATCTGGATACTGGGAAAGGCGGCGGCCGCGAGGTAGGGGAATAGATGACATTAGAGTGATTGTGCAGCTACAAGGGCTCACATTGACCGACGCAACGCACTTGGCGCATGATAAACGACTTAAGCTCCCCACGACATTTAACGGCACAAGTGGAATGAAAACTAAAACTAACTAACGAATGAAGACGATGAGCTATGGACGGGACAGTTCAGTGAAATCCTCAACCATCCATTGGCCTTAGAGAACAAGCCATATCACGAATGTCATGAAGACACGCTGAACATTTGTCTAAACATAAATGAGGCCAAGAAAGGAATCAAGAAACATTCCTTGACATGGCGTCATTAGCAGATGCTCTAGCCAGTGAAGTTTACAATGCAGGAAGTCCCATTCTTCTTTAACGGATGAGAGACCTGTTTAGTTCAATTTGGGATTATTGCCAGATACTGAAACTTGACAGATTCCTGTTTTGTCGCCTTGTACAAACGAAACAGATATCGTTACTTATTTAAAAACCTCAGAGAAATTGTGCTCATGTCAATCCAATGCAAAATTCTGCCCGAGGCCTGTTCAACAGCCTAATTAGTTATCCTTAGCAAGACCTACTCCCAGAGAGTCAGTTTGGTTGTCGAGCCAATCATGGGACAAACGACATGATACAGATAGTGCGTCAAACTCCAGGAGAAATCACAAGAACAGCATTATGACGTACACAGTTTTTATTTGACCTGACCATTGCATTTGACACCGTCAACAAGGAAGGGATATGACAAATAATGGCAACATTTGGTTGTCTTACCATTTCATGGTGCCTCAAGTACTTCACGAAGTGTCAAACAAGGATTATGCTGGAATCAACACTCTTAAGAATAGTCATTGCAGCAATGTTCCCTGAGGTTATATATGAGACTGTCACGGCCATTTACCTCAGGTACAGGACGCAAGCGCAGCTGTTCACTTTAAGATGATTGCCGTCTTACACCAAGGGGAATTACGCCATCGTCTAGGATCTCCTGTCCACTGACAACCTGCTCATGTATGTGTCAACCATGACGGAATTGTCAGCTGTGTTCACTTATATTGGCCATCTCTCTCCCTCGGCATCCGCCATAGCATAGTCATTATATCAAATCATAAATGAACAAACAAAAATTAAGCAGGTAAAAATACGCAGTGCCGGTAGAAACATGCAAATGACTGAATACGACAACTGTGGCTGACAGAACTAAACAAGTTAGGAATTTATACAACACAATTAAAAAGACCGCAGATCCAACATTGATAGTTTGTCCATCACAAGTGATGAAGACCACTCTCTTTGTTCAGCCGTGTGGACAGTCGTATCTCTTGCTGTGTCCGCTGAAATGGGTGACTTGCGCGGAGATTTGGATTAAAGTGAGGAAGAAACTGCGCCTTTTGTCAACCTCACTCACAGAGCCTAAGCTACCTTTTGCCAGTGGCAAGACATTCATTGAGACGACTGGAGATAGCATAGGATGCAGATTTTGCCTCAGGGTTACCACCGAAGCCTTTCCGTAAACACGTAACCCGCAGGGTAGAAAGGTGGGAAGGCATCTAACGCAGTTTGTCGTGCCTTTTCGATAACCACAAGAGGTCGTATGGACAACACTCAGCGTGTGAGTGAGTCTGGCATCTCTCCCCAGCTGTATTCAGTTCATCATAGTAGCATCTAAAATTCCCACACGCCAAATTCGTGAAGGTGAACCGGCAGAACTAACCCGGGAGATACGACACAGGTATAACTAGTTTAAGGGTAGCGCCATTCAGCCGGCGTCCAGACCAGGATAAACAAATGGAAGAAATCCAAAAAAAAGAACGAAATAACAAGTCCAGACGGAAAACAACTCCACGTATCCGTAAACACAAGTGTAAGTCATCGACTAGTGTGAATTCCAGGCAAATCCGTGGTCTGGCGGCATCCAAAATGATCCAAAACAGTAGAGAAATGTAGACTCGCAGCCAGTTACGGCGCCATCTTTGCCAGATCCAACATACATTTAACTTAACTTAACTTCTTTGTACATGTTTATAACGCTCTACAGAGAATGTATACAACCAGTTTATAACAGATGTGCGAGCCCATCTTAATAGACTCAAACTCTAGAGCAAAGTAGACCCTCAGCCTGTTAGGCACCATCTCTGCTGCTCTTAACAAACCACCTAACTATGGCTGGTGTTATGTCATGTCACACAGTCGCCTCTTACGACATGCTCCCTGTAGGGCAGTTGTGCTATTCTTCTCTTTGTCATACACAAAGACCCATGTGTACCACTCGGGAAATCTTGATTACAAGATCAAAGTCGCCACTAAATATCACGTAGACGCGATGTAATATAACAGATGGTATGATATCAGTGGTATAATGGAGTAACCCTTCCCAAAAGTTATCAAATCTAAACAACAAATTATAGACCAATTTTGGAGAGACCATCAAATCCGTAGACGGCGTATATTAAAGATGAATGGGAGTTAACTAACGAGAAGGCCCTTGCTGTGATCGAATTTGATGAAGAACCACTATATAGGCAAGGACCGTGATACGCATTCATATTTCTGGTTCCTGAGGCAGAGTAAAGTGTCATGTGTCATGAGATCTAGAACATCTTGGCTTTATTGGCACTGTCGTTACGCTCACATCTACGTTGTCTTTAGAAATCAGGAAATCATGTGTTCATCGAGTCGTGTAGTTGTGATGTGAATCCGCCCTTATCATATTGAAATTGATGGACTGTATGAATCCTGCCTAACGAACTTGAATGTTATGAAATGTATGGATCGTTGCCTTATTGCTTTCAGCTGCTACTCGGGCTGACGTCTTATTTTCTGTTCCCTTTCATCTCTTAAGGAGCACGGAAGCAAAATGGTGATGGTCTCAAAATAATAAATCTATACCTACACACTTTACATATCCTTGGAGTTCTGATTTATATTGCACATATTTCTACACTTTCATGTGCTAGCACGGAAAATAATTTTCAATGTATCTCCTCTTTTACAGGTTGTGGTGCTACTCATTGCTTCTCAAAATCCGGCACCATGATGCACAATAATATACAAGTTATTCATTGCCAGAATATTAAAGTGACATAATCTCAGACAGAAAATTAATGCATAGAATTCATGAATATTGTCTGCCTTTTACAACAAAAACTACTTGACTGAAGTTAGAATAGTCAGTATTTGATGGAAACTATTGCATTCTCTGCTGTCAAGTAATAACATTGTATGCCAGTTCATTGTGATAATAAATATAACAACAAATTGCGTTTCGTTGTGTATCAGCTTCAATGTCAGTTGTGGCATTTTTAAGGTGCAACTTGAGACAAGAACGGAAAATAATAGAAGCAATAGTCGGGTTTCTTTACTTGTTTCAGTATGAACACTGTTGCTGGCGGACTCACAGAACTCCTGCACTAATCCATGTATGGGCTGTAACTGTAGTGGGTTCTATAACACCTTTCTTGCACAATGATAATGTCAACAGCATGTAGAACTTTCACTGGACACATTACAGAAAGTATTTTAGAGGGTTCTGGGATAATACTCTTCTTTACACAGCAAGGAGGCTGCGGGGTCTAGGGTTGAATCGTCCGTTTCACAGCGCAACTGGTTCGAATGACGCTCGTGTCCAGTTTGACAGAGATGGTTTTTTTCTCGCTCCTCTACGTACATAAAGTAATGGCAACCTACTGATCTGCCCACTTGCCAAGAGACTTATAACAACCAAATAAGTTGACGGTTGTAAGAAGCGACGTTCTGTAAAGGCATGCTACATATTTACTTTTACACAACAAACTGGCACAAGTCAAAGCATATATGCGTGTTACCACAGACACATGGCACCTTCTGTACAATAGAAATACATCAAGGGATCAAGAATCAAGAGAGGGGCGTCATGGATGGCACAGGCAGAGACAACAATCGGACACGTCACCCCAGATGAGGCGATAGCCAATGGGGAAGATGAGTCCACACTTGTGATAGACTGATAGAGTACCAGAGAGTCATCATAACCTTAGGCAAGGAATGCAGAGAATGTAGCAGCGGGAGAGCAACACACTAGGAGAATCAGCTAATAACTGAGAACACGCAGGACAGTGATCCCGTCATATACACCGACGGATCAGTACTGCACGGTGGGACATCCGCCTGGGGCTTCTCGGCTAGAGTGAAAGGATAGGTCGTTGCTGAGCGCAGTAGGGCTTACATGTCAACAACCTCCAGTTTGAGAATGGAGACGTAAGCAGTGACCTCTGAGACTTCTAAAAAAAGGGCAGTCATCGTGACAGACGCGTAAGCCGTACTTCAGAAAGTACAGAAGGGATGGCTTAAGTACGAGTGGATAGCAGCTGTTGAGGCCTGAACCATCCAAGGGTTGACATGGATCTACTGTCCTGCTCATGCTGGGATTCCAGGCAACGAAAGAGCAGACATCATGGCTTCACAGGCTCCCATCATGGGCACATTAGTGATGGATAGAGGTGACGTTTTGAAATCAATAAATGGCCGCCTGTTAGATGAGGACGCCGCAATAGATGAAGCAGCAATCCACAGACTGCAAAGTTTATAATTAAACAGGGTTCAAGCGGAGTATGGCGCATGAGGGGACGGAGCAGGAGAGTGTACAACCATCGAGCTACAGGGACCAACAGCATACATACCCTACGCCAGTCGCTGAGAGAGATTGAGCACCTATGGCTATGCCCGGAGTGCAGTGACGTCGATTCTTAGAAACAGGAACATAAACACAAGAAGTGGTCCAGATACCACATTTATTTTTTAAATGGAAGAAGAACCTACACACACACATATGTTATGGCAGTACAGCAGTGTATTTACTAATTTGGCGAAAGTTTTGACAAAATTGCAGATGTGCAAAACGTGGAGCAATCTTCAATTATTTCACAGTCCTGACTTATTTTCCAAATACTGATGGTCCAGAACTATGTTTTACACTTATTTATCATTATAGTAATTTCTCCACTTCGGTGGTTTTCCAGCAAAGTGGTTTATATCACTAACAATTAAGCCGCCAGTTTTGCAAAGTGCATTCAATGAAATATGTCACCTCTGATAGTTAAAACAGCATGTCGTACCGTGTTCAAACCTATGTCTCCGGACTAAGAACAGCATGTCGAACCGTGTTCAAACCTGTCTCCGGACTAAGAACAGCATGTCGTACCGTGTTCAAACCTATGTCTCCGGACTAAGAACAGCATGTCGTACCGTGTTCAAACCTGTCTCCGGACTAAGAACAGCATGTCGTACCGTGTTCAAACCTGTCTCCGGACTAAGAACAGCATGTCGTACCGTGTTCAAACCTGTCTCCGGACTAAGAACAGCATGTCGTACCGTGTTCAAACCTATGTCTCCGGACTAAGAACAGCATGTCGTACCGTGTTCAAACCTGTGTCCGGACTAAGAACAGCATGTCGTACCGTGTTCAAACCTGTCTCCGGACTAAGAACAGCATGTCGTACCGTGTTCAAACCTGTCTCCGGACTAAGAACAGCATGTCGTACCGTGTTCAAACCTGTCTCCAGACTAAGAACAGCATGTCGTACCGTGTTCAAACCTATGTCTCCGGACTAAGAACAGCATGTCGTACCGTGTTCAAACCTGTCTCCGGACTAAGAACAGCATGTCGTACCGTGTTCAAACCTGTCTCCGGACTAAGAACAGCATGTCGTACCGTGTTCAAACCTATGTCTCCGGACTAAGAACAGCATGTCGTACCGTGTTCAAACCTGTCTCCGGACTAAGAACAGCATGTTGTACCGTGTTCAAACCTGTCTCCGGACTAAGAACAGCATGTCGTACCGTGTTCAAACCTGTCTCCGGACTAAGAACAGCATGTCGTACCGTGTTCAAACCTGTGTCCGGACTAAGAACAGCATGTCGTACCGTGTTCAAACCTGTGTCCGGACTAAGAACAGCATGTCGTACCGTGTTTAAACCTGTGTCCGGACTAAGAACAGCATGTCGTACCGTGTTCAAACCTGTCTCCGGACTAAGAACAGCATGTCGTACCGTGTTCAAACCTGTCTCCGGACTAAGAACAGCATGTCGTACCGTGTTCAAACCTGTCTCCGGACTAAGAACAGCATGTCGTACCGTGTTCAAACCTGTCTCCGGACTAAGAACAGCATGTCGTACCGTGTTCAAACCTGTGTCCGGACTAAGAACAGCATGTCGTACCGTGTTCAAACCTGTGTCCGGACTAAGAACAGCATGTCGTACCGTGTTCAAACCTGTCTCCGGACTAAGAACAGCATGTCGTACCGTGTTCAAACATGTCTCCGGACTAAGAACAGCATGTCGTACCGTGTTCAAACCTGTGTCCGGACTAAGAACAGCATGTCGTACCGTGTTCAGACCTGTGTCCGGACTAAGAACAGCATGTCGTACCGTGTTCAAACCTGTCTCCGGACTAAGAACAGCATGTCGTACCGTGTTCAAACCTGTCTCCGGACTAAGAACAGCATGTCGTACCGTGTTCAAACCTATGTCTCCGGACTAAGAACAGCATGTCGTACCGTGTTCAAACCTGTGTCCGGACTAAGAACAGCATGTCGTACCGTGTTCAAACCTGTTTCCGGACTAAGAACAGCATGTCGTACCGTGTTCCAACCTGTCTCCGGACTAAGAACAGCATGTCGTACCGTGTTCAAACCTGTGTCCGGACTAAGAACAGCATGTCGTACCGTGTTCAAACCTGTGTCCGGACTAAGAACAGCATGTCGTACCGTGTTCAAACCTGTCTCCGGACTAAGAACAGCATGTCGTACCGTGTTCAAACCTGTCTCCGGACTAAGAACAGCATGTCGTACCGTGTTCAAACCTGTGTCCGGACTAAGAACAGCATGTCGTACCGTGTTCAAACCTGTGTCCGGACTAAGAACAGCATGTCGTACCGTGTTCAAACCTGTGTCCGGACTAAGAACAGCATGTCGTACCGTGTTCAAACCTGTGTCCGGACTAAGAACAGCATGTCGTACCATGTTCAAACTTGTGTCCGGACTAAGAACAGCATGTCGTACCGTGTTCAAACCTGTGTCCGGACTAAGAACAGCATGTCGTACCGTGTTCAAACCTGTCTCCGGACTAAGAACAGCATATCGTACCGTGTTCAAACCTGTCTCCGGACTAAGAACAGCATGTCGTACCGTGTTCAAACCTATGTCTCCGGACTAAGAACAGCATGTCGTACCGTGTTCAAACCTGTCTCCGGACTAAGAACAGCATGTCGTACCGTGTTCAAACCTGTCTCCGGACTAAGAACAGCATGTCGTACCGTGTTCAAACCTGTCTCCGGACTAAGAACAGCATGTCGTACCGTGTTAAAACCTGTGTCCGGACTAAGAGATGGGTCAGTCACTCATACTTCTTGTTATATTGGACAGAGCATTTCTCAAATTCTCTTGCGGGACAAATGTAACCGAAGTGGCCATGAAGTTTGTTGACTATATGACCTAGCGTAGATGTCTTTGTATAAACTGCGCTAATCTAGCTGTCCTTTTTGCCTTGTTATAAAATACGCTAGAGTAGATGTCCATTTTACCTTGAAATAACATACTCTAGTATAGATGTCCATTTTACCTGTTATTATATACTGTAGTAGAGATGTCCATTTTGCCTTGTGAAAACATGCGCAAGTATAGATGTCCATTTTGCATTGTTATAACATGCGGTAGTGTAGATGTCCATTTCAATACATCCTCTTCTATTCTGGGTTTGATTTGTGGTTAGGTACAATTTCTGCGCTTTGAGTGGATATAACTAAGTCGTAGGTTACATCTTAATGCGTTTGGTCAATATGGAAATTCTTTTTTTTCAACATTAAATTGTCTGCTAGTAAATATAAAATTAAGGAATTGTGAAAGGCATTATAAATGTATTCAGTGTAACAAAACAATTTAGGAATATTGTGCAGTAAATGTATTTACCAGGTAGCGATACTGTTTTCTGTTTATCAATAGTTTAGTGATTGCTAAAAGGGTTTAACCCAAGTGTACTCTGTTCTTGTCCATAATTGTTTTAGAACCTCAGCACAATGCTCGAACGTAGCCCCGGCATCGATTTTCAACTGCCAGGGAATTTTTATCGTGCACGACACTGCACACGGGCGTGCGATCTCTATTAACCAGACATACGGGGAAATACAAGATAGTCCACGTCTTACATCGAGATCACTCAATCAGGTTATCATTATAACCAGTTTTTAAAAAATCCTTAAATGGTTATAATGATAAACTGACTGAGTGGTGTCGATGTAAGACTTCGACCTCGATTGTTGGAGGTCGCAGATTCAAATCACCCTGGAAATCCAGACATCCGGGCAAATACCAGAAAGTCAACGTGCAAATATCTAGATCCCCACAGTGATTTGAATCTGCGACCTCCAGCACCGGATGCCGATGACTTACATCGACACCACTCAATGAGTTTATCCTTATAACCATTTAAGGATCAAAACAATATCATCTATCTGGAGATTCCATCTGATGTCTCGTGTGTGGTTGCTATTATTGACGTTCAATAAAGTAGCTCACATGCCATCAGTCAACGTAGATAAGGTTTAATGAACACCTATCTATGTTCGTTGAGCGTCAAAGGATAAGGCAGAAACAAATGATCTCCAATTGGAATGGTCTGACGCGACTGTTTCTAGATCTAGTATGGTGCTGAGGCCCACAGTTGAGCCCTCTCGGATGATTGTTTATCTGAGTGTTTTCTTGGTGTACTGCGCAAGTGCAGTTCTGAGTGTTTTCTTCCGAACGCCCCTTGGTGTCCGTTAGAGTGTGTGCAATGAAAGACGGTTGTTTTTCATTCTAAGGACATGTCCGATGTACGGCCGATGTATGTCCGATGTATGTCCCACGTGTGTCCGATGTATGTCCGATGTATGGCCGATGTATGTCCGATGTATGTCCATCGTTGACGTGCATGGACTATAAATAATTCCTCTCATTTTCTGACATCAACATTGCCCTCGTCTCACGCCTCTTAGTTTTACTCGACCACAAAGTTCCACAGAGGCATCATGGGCACTAGACGCACCATTGTCGTGCACCAGCACGCGATCCTATCTCTAACAGCTGCCCACGGCACGAAGACGACCTCACAGATATAAAGTGTCATATGCGGCGCTCTACACAAACTCTATCAAGTCCTCACTGCCCCCCCCCCCCCCGCCAACCAAATCGCTGACACCTCCGTCTTTTCTCCCACCTTTCCTGACCTATGGGATCCAAAGTGCTATGGAAAGTATGTCGTCTGGTAAGCCTGCAGGCAGGGACGAAATCACGTAGAGACGCTAAACGGAGGTGACTTATCCGCTTTTGCTAATCGATTCACCCGGTTTTGAGAATTGTTGTTGTTTGCGAATGCCCGCAATGAGTAGGTTTACTCTTTTGTATGCCCTGAAAAGGACGTTAAGTGGTTGCAGTAGCTATCCTCACATCCCGAGCGTGCTGATGGTCCTCCAGGCGGTTTTGCTATGCTTGGTTTCAACTGCGTGTAGCTCACTACCACGGGGATCACATGGATCCCTCACCTTGATAGCCAGCCTTCCATGAAAACAGTAAGTCAAGGTGAGGTCTTTGCCAGTATGTTTTGCCTCAACCGGACTACCATGTATGATCAGTAATTTACCTGACCAGATGTTAGTCTTCCTCCCCACCCGTTTTTGAGAAGTAAAGTAAATATCATAGGCCTGGCAAGAGTCGAAGACTGTCTTACCCCCTATTCTACAGTTTATAAATATGATACAATTTCTCAATTAGGTTAGCTTACATCCGTTACCTTGACGTTCTTGCTTATTTTGGTACAAAATAAAATTTGTGAGCCGCTTATGCGCGAATACAAAGGGCTAGCCAAGATACTTTTTCTGCTGGCAACTTGACCGAGAACTGGCTGAGCCGCCAATGATTTTTATAGAAAATATTGGTGACCCACGCTCTCAACTTTGTTTTATCTGTTGCCCTTCTTCAAAGACGCCCCTGGTCTGTTTTGCAGCTTCTATTTTGAAGGTATTTTAGCACTTTTTTCGGCAGTGGTTGGCTGTACAGGGAAACCGAGATTAACTGTCAGAAGGTATCTGTTATGCCTTTATCAACTGTCCCCACCGCTTAGACACCCGAGCATTACCTTGACAACAAAGCAAAAGCTAAGAAACAGTACATTTATGTCGACGCTGTGCTGTCGGTGTGAAACATGGTCAGCGTTCAGGGCGCGTGAGAGTAGAATTTCGACGGGTCAAATTAGGTATTTGAAAAAGTTCATTGGTGTTGACCAAACGTGCATTATTGACCTCGTCTGGGTGACATTGTCCTGCTAGGCCCGGATATCACAGCGCTGCAACAGTCTCTTTAGTATCTGGACAGTACGGCGCAAAATGTGGACTAAAACCAACAATCAGTTTCTTAGCTCTGATACAGAACATAGTAGTTCGCAGTCACACCGTGGAGAGGGTAGATGAACTTTCTTAAGTCGCAATGGGCAGTAGCCCATGAATGTCTAGACGGATTGTTCTCACTGCTTCGAGTATGCACGATCTCCGTCGTGTGTGGAACAAAAGTCAATTATCCCTGAGTTCGAAGATGCGTATCTAACAGCCGTGTGTGATTGCAGTGCTGATGTATGGAGCTGGACTCTGCTGAAAAAAGACATTTCAAGACTCGTCCTTTCATAAGCGCAATCAGCGGCGTATTCATGGATTTCGTTGGTACGGTCTCGTACGTAGTGTCAAGGTCTCTATTAAGACTAATCTCCCAACTGTATCGGATGTCCTGGACCTTTGCCGCCTTTACATGTGGACATGTTGTTCGTCTGGATCAGGAAGTTACAGCTAACCAGATCCTTCTCAATGCAGTTCAAATTGCTAAGGGTATCCAACCAGCCGGCTGAAAGCGCAGGAGAGATCGTCCCTGAAACACGTGGCTTCACGTGCCCCCCCCCCTCCTGCTGTAGAAGAGGTCTATCAAAGCGCCATTTAGGCAGGTCACGGTGGCATTGAACCGATATAACGGGCCTCAGATGCCTAGGCGAACATTGATGTATTGTTTATCGGTGTTGTCAGGACTGACAGAATGCGAAACGAAGACATTCGAAGTATGGACGGCACTACGCCTTGTGCAGTGTACATTTCTAGACATAAAAAATGCTGGTTTGGTCATATCACGAGAAGGCACCTTCATCAAATTTCACTCAGGGCTCACACCGCTGATAGATCTAGCGTGAGGCCACGAAGGCGCCTGCGAGGCATGTGGATAGATGACATTCAAATAATTGTGCAACAACGCGAGCTCCCACCCGACCGACGCATGGCACTTGTCGCACACAGACGATTTAATAAGCTCTTTACATGCGGTCGCGGCATAAGTGGAAATACAACTAGAATGGGTTTCAAAACTCACGCCCTCAAATTGAATTGAATATTTCCAGAACTTTGGAACATATCACCATGAATTTGTACATGTGGTCTTCAATTTACCGTGACATTAATATTTAATAATCGATAAAAGTCCAGGTACCAACAGTTTCTTATACTGACAAGTTTCTTTAATCTTTGTCGTTGAAATAAGTAATCTACTCCTAAAAATTGAAAATGTACAAACATTGAACAAATTGTTCCCTTTCGAGAATTCAGAGGCGTATCTTCAATTCCCAAAACAAAAATTATTTAATTCTTAAATGTGACCAAAAATACGCTTCAAAAGCATCTTGTTCATGTGTTTTGTTAAACGTCCTTAATGTGATGGAAATGTATCGCATCGCAAACGGTTCGTGAGTAGACCCAGCATCAGAAATTAAAAACAAGTAAAAGACTGGATCGGAATCGAATAGTCTCGCTTTCAATCAAACACCAAACCTCCAAATTAAGGCTAAATAGCAAATTCCTGCAGCCAAACGACAACCCAAACTATCTGGGAGTCACATTTGATCGGCGCATGACATGGAAAAGTCAGATCGAGAGAAACCGAATGAGAGCCAGAGAACGAATGGCAATCATGAGGAAACTTGCTGGCACAAGCTGGGGAGCAGACGAAAGTATACTAAAAAAACTGTACACTGGAAGAGTGAGACCAGTTCTCGAGTATGGCATTGCGGCATGGACAACAGCAGCAAAGGCGAACTTCGATAAAGTTAACAAACTTCAAAACCAAGCCATGAGAGTTATAACAGGAGGCATGAAGTCAATGCCAATTGTAGAGCTTGAAAAGATTACAAAGCTGCAACCCATGACCGATAGAAGAGACTGCAGAGCCCAGCTGCAGTCAGAGAAACTCCGAAGGCTGACTGACCACCCAATGCACCAGAGACTAAACAATTTGGGAAATGGGAAACTAAAGCGGAGAAATTTTGCAGAAATAGCCAAAGCAAAGATGCACGAAGATCCCATAAACGCACTAACAACACCAAAGCCCATCACTACTGTACGAAAACCTACCTGGAGGCAGCATATATTTCCAGAGGTGGTAGAAAATATACCAGGTATTGGAAACAAAAACTGCCAGACTGAAAATAAAAGGAGAGATACTACCCTAAGCTTTATATCGAAAAACTACCCAAGCATGGACTGGACCCATGCATACACCGACGGTTCTGTAACAAACACTACACAGAACGGAGGGGCAGGAGCATTCCTGAACCTACAAAATGGCAGAAAAATAACACTGTCATTCGCTACTGGTAAGTACACAAGCAATTTCAGAGCGGAGGCAAAGGCGCTGAGGGCGGCAGTGGAAGAAATGGTGACACATAAAGAAAATGAAAACCATTTAGTCCTGCTTACAGATGCTCTGGCGGTAGTCACAGCGCTGAAAAGCCAGAAAAACACTGAGCTTAATGACTTAAGAGCAGCACTCTGTCAACTATGTCAGCAGTCCGCACCAAAAAGGGTAGTGGTACAGTGGGTCCCATCACACTGCAACATCCAAGGCAACGAGGAGGCAGACAGACTGGCAAAAGAAGGTGCAAGACTACCACAAACAGATACTAGTATGACGTACGAAGAGTCAAAACGGCTTATTAAAGCCAGATACATGACCAAATGGGAAACTGAACATACCGGCTACACCAAAAACGATGCCTATTACCAGTTGAACAGAAGAGAGCAGGTCGTTGTCTTCAGACTTTGCACTGGCCACAATAGACTGAAGTACCACCTATTCAACAATGTGAAGATAGGTGGTACCGACGAATGCCCGTGTGGTACCGAGAAAATGACCGCTGAACATCTGCTGCAGAACTGCCCGACATACGAGGATCAGAGAGAGCAGATGTGGCCATCACCAGTGGAACCACAAGACAAGCTCTATGGCAGTGTCGACAGCCTCAGGATGACCGCCGCTTTTTTCTAAAAAATAATGGTTACTGTCTGACTGCGTACGATGAAGAAGAAGAAGAAGAAGAAGAATAGATTATATTCAGTTCTCAGCTCAATCTTCTTGAAAAGGGTCTTTTTTCAAAGATGATGATAAATTCTGGTACGAAAATGTGTTCACCATTACACACGTCGTTGCATTTTGCCCACATATTTCTCGTTGGATGTTTCCTGTTTAAAGTACATGTAATCTATATTTCAGCGTAATCCTAGTCAGACGAGTCTAACATATTTGCTGACTGTTCCTGTATGAAAGACAAACCATCATTTATCCAATAGTTCTCTTCTTCTTGTAAGACGTGGTCCTCACATTCAGCTCAACAATCCGTATCTATATTTGAAAGGTTCTATGATATCGCATAGTTTGAATGTTTGATTTTCAGCTGCCACATAGCTGAAACTTTTGCCAACACTAGTTGTATTGGGTTTAGGTGACAGTCTCAGAAACCGAAGTCCAAGTTTCAATGTAATTTGTCCACATCATTTGTCTGCGTCTGTTGTATTTGCTTTTTAAACTGTCCTACGGCTTTTTCCAATTGCTGGGGTATTCTAGGGGGTTTTAAGACAGAGAACTACTGACCGCTTCGTTACTGCTCTCGCCTTGTCGTGCGTTGGGGTAGAGTGGAGTTTTAAGGCTAAGAACTACAGACAGTATCGTCGCTGCTGTCACCATGTCGTGTTCTGAGGTAGTCGAGGGGTTTTAAGACAGAGAACTACAGACCGCTTCGTCACTGCTGTCGCCATGTCGTGTTCTGGGGTAGAGTGGGGTTTTAAGGCTGAGAACTACAGTACAGACCATTTCGTCACTGCTGTCGCCATGTCGCGTGCTTGCTGTTACTTGCCCCCCCCCCACTTTCCCCAAAAGAAAAACAACATTGTTCATACCGGGGATTCAAACTGATTCCCTGATTGTCGGCAGGCAGGCATTGAAACCATTCGACGACCCGCTCTTTTATAAATGAACGCAATTCAAGTTTTCTTCACGCGTATCTCAAGCTTCACGTAAATACTCGCGTATCATAGCAACTGTCTGTGGCTTCTCGTAAATGATGTTTTTCTTGTCAGCATATTTTCTACAGTTGAAGTCTGCAGCCCTTATAGTTCTCCTTAACGTAAATTTTGATTCGTCTGTTGTTGATTCTCAGTCCCATTTTCAATTTTCAAAGTAACTGAGTTTTTCAAGTCAAACATTCTACACATTTATTTACTAATAACGTTTGCGTCAAAACTATCTACAGTTTCCTTTCTTCCTTCTTTCTTTAATTCTTTGAATATGAGCTTCCAGATTCTTGAAGACAACGATGCAATGATTGTTTACTTAAATTTCAAGCGTGTATTGGTCAGTTTTCGGCTACAAAGACTTCCTCGCTTAGTCTGTTTTTAAATATATGTACATACCATCAAAGTGATGCTTTGAAGTGTTACGAATTTGACTCACTGTTCGCTCAGATCAAATTCATGTGCAACCTCTATGTAATAAAGAGCATTTCTTGTAATGACGTACGCAGAACACAAGTTGTTAATTTCTAAATACAGAAATTTGGTGCTACTTTCCGTAAGTTGTGCAAAAATCAATAAAACACCTGCAAATTCATGTTTCAAAATGGCGCACCAAATAAATAACTTTAATATACTGCTTATTAAAATTAAAATTCTGTCCTGTTTGCGTATGCAGGTTTTTGTACACCGCAAAGAAGCAACAATAAAAAATCAGTTTGTTTCCACTGAAATGTATTTGCTTTTATGTTATGATAGCTAACACTGTTTATTCCGAATTTCATCTTTTTCCGTGGCATTGTTGTTAAGTTATAGATTTTAAAGAGAGTGACACGTTTCGAAACGCACTATCCAATCAATTATGACTGCTAAGGCTTTTATACAAGATGTGTTGAGTTGGACACGCTTGTGGGTGTCATCATAGCATGGCGATTACAAGATGATCTCTTCTGAGGACGTGACCGATCCAACTTCAGCGTTCTATTTATCCGTTATGATAGTGTACATATATACGTGTATACTCCTGATAAGTGGTTTCTCGCATATAGACAAAGATATGTTTTTAATTAATATTATCTTTAAAAAATACGAGCAGAGAAAATAATTTCTCTGTGATTATAAAATGAAATTATACGTGTTTATTGATAATATATTTCTTGGCGCAAGCTAACTTCTCAAAATTGCTGTGGAAATGTTGTAAAATGTTGATCGTTAGTTACATGTTACTGAAAGATCGCTGAAACCCTGTTTTATTGGTGGCAGTGCTGAATACGGTGGTTGACTTTCACGTCACAGGGAACGAACGAGCGATTTAAAAGGGGCAATTACAGAATGGAAATACACAATCTTGGTGCGTTCAGTACGTACTTAATCTTTCGTTCTCCTCAACTTTGCTCTGTTTGCGTGTACCCACCGTGTTTTATGAAACTGAAGTGTCAAATGTGAGTTCGCAGCTGTGACATTTAACAGCCACATTATCTTTCTGAACTGATCTCAGATTATTCAGTGCGTGTGCGTGTCTAAATTCATACTTCTCTGGAAAAGAATATGTCAATATTCGCATCTCTCACTCACACAAACCCATGTCAATGACTGCTTTAGATGTGTATGGATCTATGTCCAAAGACTAGCATTGAGTTTATACATACTTACGCACCAGTTTTTTAAATCTATTACAGTAACTAGGGTATTCATAAGAATCGTCTAATAGTTTTCTTCACTGTGCTCAATGTTATCGTTTATGCGTGTTTCACCATTATTACTGTTTTTTGTAATCTGCTTTTGTAATCCAAAGGAAAGCAAAGCATGACAATTTGGTACCAGCTCAGCTGCAGAAGCTGCAGGAATGAGTTCGCAATTTTGAAACCATTTGCCTTAGGTGCTACCACCCCGGATTTTCCGTCTAGGTTTACTCCCGTAGCCCTACTCTCTCCCGAGGTTCCCACAAGGCAGTGGAGTCGTTTCCCCGCAGATACTAGTTGCTCGAGAAATCCGATGATACTCTCATCGTCCCAAGACTAGCCAGCACTCTCTGGGACTTGTGGATTAAAATCAGAGTTCCTCTTCCTTTATGCAAACTACAGGAACAGGCTAACGAGCTTCGTCTACCCAGGTTTAGAGTCAGAGTTGACCTTTTCTTAGGTTGGCTGCCAGTCAAGGCTAATGAGCCCTATCTGCCCGCCCAGTTATACCCCCGGGAACTCGGTTGCACCACACAGCAGGCTCTGTAACAAAAAGGGGGCCCTTCATAAAGGTACCACTGGGGACACACTAATGTAGGAGACGCCATTGGCATGGAAACTCCTGAACGGCAAGCCGAGAAGTGAATCCAGGGGCGATGTCTACACCTGGAAACGAGAGGCTATATCAGACGCTTCACTTTCCTTTAACGAGCGGGACGTCAAGCCCAGACCACCCCTCCTCCCCCCACCCCCCCCCCCAATCACTACTGTCTTTAATATAGTATGTCACTGTTTTATTCCATAAAAAATAACATTATTCTCACACATCATCTATGTCATCTTGTTCTCTGTCATCAACAGCATTGCTATTGTGTCCCATCAATTCTATCATTATTTTCTCTCAAATATATCAGTATTGCCTTCAATCAATTGTTAATTATTTTCTTCCATCAACTATGTCACTATTCTCTCCCATCAACTAATTCATTATTCAATCCCACTAATTTCAACAGTAATCTCTCCCATCAACTAAATCCCTCTTCTCTCCCATCAACTAAATCACCATTCTCTCCCATCAACTATATCATTATTTTGTCCCTTTAACTATATCATTATTTTCTCCCATCCTCTATATCACTATTTTCTTAAATCAACTATATCATTATACTCTCTCATCAACTCTATTAGTATTCACTTCCATCAACAATGTATCATACTCTCTACAATCAACTTCATTTTTCTGTCTCATCTATATTACTGTTATCTCCCATAACTATAGCACTATTCCCTCCCATCAACTTTATAATTTACCTCTTCCATACAATATATCATTATTTTCTTCCATGATCTATACAACTATTCTCTCCCACCAACTATATAATTTGTATATCCCATTATTCTCTCACGTCAACCTTACCACTTGTCCCTGCCATATGATGTTAGAGTTATAAAGGCTGTATAACACCACTACCACTAACGGCCTACTTTCTCTCTCCTCTAAATTGAGGTGGTCAAAAAATGTGGTCACTACTTCACACTGGATAACACGCGCCTCTACATGATGAGGCGAATGGAAGAGGAGGGACACTGCAAGGTTGTGCCTGTCGATCAGGTTCTTCTCAAGAAGGTTCCTGAAGCCGTCCAACAGATGATGGTGCTGCCGTCTGACGTTGAAGGTCAGTTCTATTTATAGATCATTTACCAGAACAATTATCCGAAGGCATGTCTAGAAATTATTTGTACTTATATGCAGCGTTTACTGAAATGTTTCCCCTAAACTGCATTGTGTCCGTCGGCAAACCCTGAAGCAGGAATGTATGTACCTGAGTAGTGTCTTCATTGACGACAGCAGACTGGGCAAAAGATTGAAAACAATAATTCAAAAGGCAAACATCCCAGTGTCACTATGTCCCCTAAACAGACGATGATAAACACGCTGACCATTCTGAAACATCCCAGTGTCTCTATGTTCCCTAAACAGACGCTGATAAACACGCTCACCATATTGAAACATCCTAGTGTCATTATGTTCCCTAAACAGACGCTGATAAACACGCTCACCTTACTGGAACATCCCCGTGTCTCTATGTCCCTTAAACAGACGCTGATAAACACGATCACCATACTGGAACATCCCAGGGTCATTATGTCCCCTAAACAGATGATGATAAACAAGCTCACCATACTGAAACATCCCAGTGTCACTATGTCCCCTAAACAGACGCTGATAAACAAGCTCACCATACAGAAACATCCCAGTGACACTATGTCCCCTAAACAGACGCTGATAAACACGCTCCCCATACTGAAACATCCCAGTGTCACTATGTCCCCTAAACAGACGCTGATAAACACGCTCACCATATTGAAACATCCCAGTGTCACTATGTCCCCTAAACAAAACGCTGATAAATACGCTCACCATATAGAAACATCCCAGTGTCACTATGTCCCCTAAACAGACGCTGATAAACACGCTCACCATACTGAAACATCCCAGTGTCACGATGGCCCCTAAACAGACGCTGATAAACATGCTCACCATTCTGGAACATCCCAGGATCATTATGTCCCCTAAACAGATTATGATAAGCAGGCTGACACTGATAATGAAACATCCCAGTGTCACTATGTCCCCTAAACAGACGCTGGACATTCCTATTTTAAGTTATCAGTTTCAAACATGAGTCATTTTAGATAGGCACAACCGTAAGGTCGAGACATGCGAGATTCGTTGTGTACGAAGTGTATCCTGACAAACAATTCGCAACATGATTTGCATTTCCAGTTCAGGAAAATCGTGGGAACATCATTGGTTAATTATTGTACCTCACCACATAAATTAAAGTGGTTTTGGAATTTGGCAAAGATGAAATATGTTCAACATGCAGCAACCACGTACTACATGCATGTTTCAGGAAAATAAACAAGAGATCGACCACGGAGACAATGGATAGAACGGATACAAGAAACACTCCAAAAGTTCAATATGGTAGTAGTACACGACTTCTACCTTGCGCAAACATACGATGACGCAAGACAAGAGCATTAGGAAAATAGGAAGACAGTAGAAGTGGTTTATCTTCTACTTCTAATTCCCGTAATAATAAATGAGGTATATATCGTCTATATAGACGTTAGACGTCGTATGGAGGTGCAACCTCCTTTTTTCATATTTTTTTTGCAGGTAAAAATCCACTGGTGACTTGCCAGGTCAATGTCAGCATCTTTTAGCCCCTGGAATATACGATCGCCTATTTGTGAGACTGGTGGAGGTGGAAACGTAAATTAGAGCAAGGTACACCCGCAACCTGTCAGGCGCCATCTAAGCCGCTCCGCTAACCACAAAACCATGGTCACACAGTCGTCTTTTATTGCGACATATTCTCTGTTGGGCGAGAATCCTAAGAATAATGTGACTAGATTTTTAAATTGAACTGTGTCCGAGCAGCGGCCGTTAGGCCTACTCTTTTCGATTTCCAACTGCTAAGGTATTTTTATGCGTGCCACTGCACACGGGTGTCTGATCTCACTACTCAAAGATCAGGGGAAGTATTTACCGGATGATCCACGTGAAAAAATTCCGATGTCTCCACCGGGATTTGAACCCGCCACCTCTAGCACTCGAGACGAACACCTTACCACGAGAGCACTAGGTCCCAATAATAAATGATTCACTCGTCTATTTATGTATTTTTTCGGGTTGGGGATTGTGTGTTCTGAGATCTTTATTTTAAAATCAGAATACAACTGCAAATTGAGCAGTCATTCAAATATATAAATTGTTAGTGTGAAGAGCATAAGTTGGAAAGTACTCTACACTAGAGCTCTCTACACTAGAGCTCTCTACACTAGAGCTCTCTACATTAGAGCTCTCTACACTAGAGCTGTTATAATCATAATCTAGTTGCAATCTCCCGTGCCGGCAGTGATCCCATTGATGTCTCAGTCACACAACAGGAAGCAAACATGAAGCTGTAGCTGGATTGGAAGTACTTATGGATCTGAAGTGATGCTATAGTGGATACCTGGTCATGTGGGAGTCCCCGGAAATGAGAAAGCTGGTCATCAGGATAGAAGTGGACCATCACCACCACAACTACTACCTAGTACCACATTACAGACAGGTCCTAAGTAACTAACTACAGAGAGGAATCACTTTATTAGTGTTCTACATCCCGGACATGTCAGCTATATAGGAAATACTAAGCAAAACGAGACTCGACCAAGCAATTGAAAGGAGTTGGACCGTTAATCTTAGAACAGACCTTGTCTGTCTCAACAAACATCTCGATAGAACAGACCTTGTCTGTCTCAACAAACATCTCGATAGAACAGACCTTGTCTGTCTCAACAAACATCTCGATAGAACAGACCTTGCCTGTCTCAATACACATCTCGATAGAACAGACCTTGTCTGTCTCAACAAACATCTCGATAGAACAGACCTTGTCTGTCTCAACAAACATCTCGATAGAACAGACCTTGCCTGTCTCAATACACATCTCGATAGAACAGATCTAGCGTGTCTCAGAAAAACATCTCGATAGAACAGACCTTGTCTGTCTCAACAAACATCTCGCTAGAACAGACCTTGCCTGTCTCAACAAACATCTCGATAGAACAGACCTTGCCTGTCTCAATACACATCTCGATAGAACAGATCTAGCGTGTCTCAGAAAAACATCTCGATAGAACAGACCTTGCCTGTCTCAACAAACATCTCGCTAGAACAGACTTAATGCGTCAACCACCAGGAGGTATCAGTCGAGTACCAGCTGGTCCTGTGGGCTGGGTAAGCCGATCCGCAAAACTTGATGTTTCCACCACACACAACACAGGGAAGCGCGTACTTTGACTGTCATCATTATAATTATAATTACCACCGCCTTCACAATCATCACCACTGTCATCAACATCATCACTATCACCAATACCATTGTCAATATCATCATCACCACCGCCCTCGCCCTCGCCACCATCAGCATCATCACCATTTTCATAATAACCATCATCACCAGAAACATTACCATCATCACCATTTTCATAATCACCATCATAACCACCGCCATCATCATCACTATCATCATCATTACCATCATGACCCCCCCCCCTCCGTCATAACCATTACGATTAATATCATTACTACGGTATCACCATCATTATCACCGCCCTCACCTTCATCACCACCACCACCATCATCAACTTCACTTCATCACCACAGTCATTACCGCCAACACCATCATCATACCATCATCACTATCATCGTCCCCATTATCATGATCTTCATCGTCACTCTCTTCATCATCACCATTATCGTCCCCATCATCACCATCATCGTCCCCATCATCTTCATCATCACACTCTTTATCATTACCATCATTATCATCATCATCAACATCGTCCCCACCATCACCATCACCATCGTCGTCCACATCATCTTCATCATCACACTCTTTAGCATTACCATCATTATCACACTCATCACCACCATCATCATCATCTCCATCATCATTATCATAACCACCTATGGTCATTATCTCCATTTTCATCATCATCTCCTACATTCTTCTCCAACCCTAATCCCCACGATGAGATTGCGTGATCTAGTCACTGTGAGCTAGGTTTACAATACTCGAATCATGTCCTGCTCAATTTCACAGACTAGGTATGTCAGGGTTTATTTTCGTGGCGTTAAAGCTTCTTCTAGTCTACCTATCTGTAAACGGGTACCTGACACAATTAGAGTAAACATCTCGGTGCGGCACCGCGAGTGACATAGTTCGTGGCCTGTCTTCAGTACTTTCAGCAATGAGAGCGTCTGAGCACAGTTGGGGACTCCTACAGTCAGTGAAATATGTTCTATGAACCATTTGTTCATTTCTTTCTTACGATGGATCAATCACCGGTATGACCATGTTCATTATTATTGCATCCACTCTTTCCGTCAATCTCTACTCTACTGTACGGCAGAATGTTCTATCATTGACAGCCACCAAAGCAGACGATGATGAATAATGTTATTCCTGTGAATGGCAAGAGGTTAACATCCAATAGTATAAGTGAACAACGGATTTACTTTGACCTTGCAACGTGCAAACCTTTCATCGACATTCCCAGGAAAATAAGATTGGGCCACTTTGTTCTGTTCCTTAGAATAAACTTCACTGCCTTCCGGGCAAACTCGTGAGTGATCAGCATGTTTCAGTAAATTGCGAATACACTTCTGTCCGTCTCCTTCTTGTGCTCCACTCAGATCGACTTTAATTTGATTTCCAAGTTCAACGGACTGGTTATAGCTGGTTTATTACGCCGACGACGGATGTGTCGGACCGAAATGTACAAATATTGCAGTTACGTTGTACATTAGCGACACAGCGCATTCCGTTCTCCAGAGATTGAAAACGAACGCAGAATAAGACGAAGAAGAATCTGGTTTATTTACCGCTGTGTCGCCATCCAACAGACGGTCATTGACAGGTTTTAAAGTATCATCTATATCCAGTCCCAATAACAGATACTGGTTTAGAAGTTCAACATACCGGTACTATATGTTATCACACTGGTTAACTTATCATCCGTCACTTCATTGGTCTTATGAATCGGGTATGGTTGGTCTTGTAAACCGGGTATGGTTGGTGTTCTGACCCGGGTAAGGTTGGTGTTCTGACCCGGGTATGGTTGGTGTTCTGACCCGGGTATAGTTGGTGTTGTAAACCGGGTATGGTTGGTGTTCTGACCCGGGTATGGTTGGTATTCTGATCCGGGTATGGTTGGTGTTGTAAACCGGATATGGTTGGTGTTCGGACCCGGGAATGATTGGTATTCTGACTCAGGTATGGTTGGTGTTGTAAGCCGGGTATGGTTGGTGTTCTGACCCGGGACAGGCTGGTGTTCTGACCCGGGTATGTTTGGTGTTCTGACTCGGGTATGGTTGGTGTTCTGACCCGGGTATGGTTGGTGTTCTGACCCGGGTATGGTTGGTGTTCTGACCCGGGTATGGTTGGTTTTCTGACCCGGGTATGGTTGGTGTTCTGACCCGGGTATGGTTTGTGTTCTGACTCGGGTATGGTTAGTGTTCTGACCCGGGTATGGTTGGTCTTGTAAACTGTGTATGGTTGGTGTTCTGATCCGGGTATGGTTGGTGTTCTGACCAGGGTATGGTTGGTTTTCTAAACCGGGTATGGTTGGTGTTCTGACCCGGGTATGGTTGCTCTTGTAAACCGAGTTTGATTGGTATTCTGACCCGGGTATGGTTGGTGTTCTGACCCGGGTATGGTTGGTGTTCTGACCCGGGTAGGGTTGGTGTTCTGACCCGGGTATGGTTGGTGTTCTGACCCGTTTATGGTTGGTTTTGTAAACCGGGTATGGTTGGTGTTCTGACCCGGGTATGGTTGCTGTTCTGACCCGGGTTTGGTTGGTGTTCTGACCCGGGTATGGCTGGTCTTGTAAACCGGGTATGGTTTGTGTTCTGACCCGGGTATGGTTTGTGTTCTGACCCGGGTATGGTTGGTGTTCTGACCCGGGTATGGTTGGTGTTCTGACCCGGGTATGGTTGGCCTTGTGAACCGAGTATGGTTGGTCGTGTGTCACAAGTATCGTCCCTTCTCAATTTCTGATGATCGTCAGCGATTGTAACTTGAAAATACATCAGAAAGAAAGAGACTATAATCCAGGACAAGCTGTTTACCGACAGTTCGGGACTCAGAACGGAGCGATGAGAGACATTGAAAAGTTACGCCAAAAGATAAATGAAGGCTGGATGGAATGTAAGAAATAGATTGGGCCTACTCTGTCAGATACTTTGTGGATATCTTTAAACAGGTCTTCTTTTATTGTTTGCGTTCTCCTTATTTCTCTATTCCCCAAGACGGTGTGCGTTGCACTGTGGTTTTTATTTTGCACCCGTCGGCCCAGTGCATCCGACTTCAGCGTTCATTTTATGTAAGGGTCTGCTTCCTTCTGCATTTTCTGCGGGTTTTGCTTCTCCGGGGTAACGGACGGTACTGTGATGGGGATCGAACCCAGCACATTAGGATTGTGAGCCGTGTCACTTAACCACTAGCCCAATCCGTCCCTCTAAACAGGTTGAAAACGGGTGTGTCCAGGAGACGGTCTAACATGGAAAAGTGAAAATATGCAGACGACGAATGCCATGAATGTTGAGCCGTTCTAGATCCGGAAAACCGTATTAATTGTATTATAATGCTCCAAACCTGTACAATGGAGGACGCGATGGCGACGAACGGAAGAGCATTTACGGTGGCTCGATTTTAGGCTCATATTATGTCAGGAAAGCAAGTAAATAAGAACGTGAAAATAAACTTTATTTTTATACAAGGGCTGCTGTCAGCCGCATGGCATCAACATTTTCATACCTTTACCTAGTCCGAATCTCCTTTGCTCCGCCTGCCTCCTTTCTTCATCTGCCAGTTATACACATCACATGAACACATATCACCATCTGGCCAACCTCTGTTTGGCCCTACTGTCTTATCCGGCCTTATACTACTTCGTACGCTCTTCTGGCCAGTCACTTCTTGTTGCTTGTTTCACCCATTATCTTTCCTCTGATGTGTTCACCACGAGAAAAAAGTGACGACTTATTATGTGCAATCCAGCTTAGTATCTTTTCTCACTCATGTAAATGTTCATATCCCTACTTTATATATTCCTCCTCTTCTCTATGATTTCATCGTTTATATTTGAGTTCGTTGTTGTCCATAATGGAGGCATATTGGTGGTAACGCACGCTAGTTCTTGGATGCGTCTCAGCGCGGTATCTGACAATAGCTTTTAATGTGCTTAACTCTAAAAATAGACGCGTGCTGGATTGAACACTATGCAAGAGGAAATGTCAATAGGCCAAAGGACAGCTGTCGAATAACGATGTAACATGGAGGCTAATTTGTGGAGAGAGAGAGAGAGAGAGAGAGAGAGAGAGAGAGAGAGAGAGACAGACAGAGAGAGAGAGAGAGAGAGAGAGAGAGAGACACGACCCAAATTATGAATCGATAGAAAGTGGTCATTGATACAGTATAAGTTTGGGACCAATTGAAAGATAAAACTACAGCCAATATGGTCATGAATATTGTAATCTCACTAGCTCATACTCACCCGGTTCCTGGTTGACTCAAGTCGTTAAATCTTGCAAACGTAATTATCTCTTGTTTAGTTAGCTACATGATATGATTACAGATGAGTGACGGTGAACACTATCCATTTTGTTATTTGATGTAGTTGATGATTTTGTTATTGATTCTGTTACTGTTTGTTACTCGTTCGTATGTTGCTATAACTCTGTTATTTGTGCTGCTAATGTCGTTGTTGATGGTTTGTATGTATCTTTGTTCTTTGAGCAGCAAGTACAGCGCCTAATACTAAAACAAGTCCGCTCCAGTTTGAGCAGTGTAACGAGACTTGTCCAAGCTCCTTTATATTTTACATCTGTAATTGAGCCCTCTCTGATGATCGTTCCGAGAAGACTGTCTTTTTGCCGTTCTCTTTTTTGTGATCCAAGCTGTCCACATCATAGTCCGTAATGTAAGTCTGTTGTTCTACATTCTAAGCATATCGGGTATAGGTGCGCTGCTGTTTTCTTTTGATCGTAGAAACAAATGGCTGGTTTGAGATCTTTCTTATTAGCTTTTTAGTATTGAATTATTCCCAGCTAATGTTCAAAACAAATTTGTCTTCAAAAGTATTCAGTTTATTTTCTAGTCTCTTAGTCTTTTTCCAATTTTTGCACTTATTAAATAGGCTGAGCCGTGTGTGTTTGCTCAATGATGTCCAAATATTTGTAATCTGTTTGACGGCACAAAAAGTGAATGCAATTCGAGAGAAAATGTATTTTGTCGTAACAGGATCTAGTGTCACTTTGCTTATCAAATTCGTGACACTTTCAACTTTTTAAACTAATCTTAAGACTCATTTTTTTCAGTTTCTTCAAAAGTTGGACTAAATAGGACTAAGTCATCTTCGAAATCTTGGCAAATGCTGTTATAATTCCTGTTAATCTAGATGGTAATTTTTGCGCGTCTTATTTCAATTAGCACGTTTTTTGTAGTTGTAATTCTTAGCTATTATGTTTTATAGATGATGCAGTTGGTGGTAGTGTTCCTGTCATTGATCTTATTGCTACTTTTATTGTTGTTATCTGCGTGTATTTTCCTGTATATTTGTTAAATAAAGTGGCACTATTTATTACATTTTGTATATCGACTAACTATATTCTACCGGGCTTACAGTTCGTGATTTTTACTCAAGTCCATACAGCTAAATTAGCTTTCAATGTTTGCATTGTCAGAAAAAAACATCTCAGTGTAATACTTCTGACAGTCTTGCATGATAATTTCATGTTGACATTCGTTCTGATATTCTTTGGAAAGACCTGATTTACTTGGTTTACTGATTTACTTACGTTGTTTTGTGAATTATGACACAATCGTTGATCCAAGTGTGTATATCATTTACTTAAACTGTATGTTTAAACACGAGCCAATATGTAGTATGTTTATGGTAACAAATTGTTAAGAGTTGTGCTATCTATCTATCTATCTATCTATCTATCTATCTATCTATCTATATATCTATCTATATATATCTATCTATCTATCTATCTATATATCTTCAGTCCACGTGTGTGGTTATACGTCGTTGGGCGATGTGGCCTCCTTTGTTTCATTTTATTGACAAGTAAAATCCGCATTGGCTTGCCAGATCAATCCAAGTATCTGTTACCAACCGTTAGGTTGGTAGGACCTGGGATATACGATAGCCTAGTTCTGGGACTGGTGGTGTAAACGTAAAGTTATGATTTATCAAAGTCTATTGTTAATCATTTGTGTTTTGTTTTAGTCTACTGTCAACACGTTGTGTTTTGTTTTAGTCTACTGTCAACAATTTATGTTTTGTTTTAGTCTACTGTCAATAATTTGTGTTTTGTTTTATTCTACTGTCAATAATTTATGTTTTGTTTTAGTCTATTGTCAATAGTTTATGTTTTGTTTTAGTCTACTGTCAATAATTTGTGTTTTGTTTTAGTCTACTGTCAACAATTTGCACTTTGTTTTAGTCTACTGTCAACAATTTATGTTTGGTTTTAGTCTACTGTCAATAATTTGTACTTTCTTTTAGTCTACTGTCAACAATTTATGTTTTGTTTTAGTCTACTGTCAACAAGTTGATTTTTGATTTACCGGTTCCGATGTTGATCGGAGTAATTATGAAAAATGTTATTGAAAAAAAAAAACGCTTTTCGCTTTACTTCTTTCTTCACTCACATCCCAACGAATCCATCTCTGCTCTGCAACCGGCCCTTAAACCAGCCCATTACTTAACCCTCCCCAACCCGTACATTGCTTCCTTCCGTCAGCCTAGCTCTTTTCCGCTAGCTGTCTTTCACTGCCTTACTCTTCCCCCCCCCCCCCCCACCCGCCCCAGCCAGTCATCTCGACTCGACCCATTTCTCCGCCAGTATGAAACCCAGACATCTCTGCTCTTTCCACCCCTCGTCTACCCCACTCATAATCAAACCCATCCTTCCTATCAATTTTTCTCTCAGATTACTGGTCTACAAAACCCCCGCCCCCACCCCACCCGCAACGTCATCGTATGATTGCACTACACTTCGAATTGGGTCCCATTTCATATTTCTTCTATGAGGTCTTTCTAAATATTTGGAGAAAAACGCAACTCCCAATGTTAGGCAACGTTTTATGTGTCTGGGGGAATCAATCCACGAATATGGGTGTGTTGTTCAAATCTCATTTATCCAGCAATTGCCTAAGGGTCTTTGAAGGTAACTTTGCCAAATTTCAGTCAGAATGCTTTAGGATTGTATAAGGAACAAACAAATAAACAAAAATTAAACCCAAATGGGTGTCTACAGATAATATCAAACGCTTGAAATACCTGGTATTCAAACAGCTTGTTGATGCCTGCTGCCAGGTAATCGAAGGTCATCGGCGAACCGTAGTAAGTATTTTACAGATGTCCTGCGGCCTACTAGGTCGATTTTATGTGTACACTTTGTGTTTGATCTTGGAATACTGTTAAACCCTATGTGTTTTATCTGTGTACACTTTCAAGTGACTTTGTTTCATATTAGTATACAATCAGCCATTTGTGTTGCAATTTAATTTATTTTTAACCATGTGTGAGAGGATGGGGGGGGGGGGGGGTCGCGGAAGGGGGTTGTGGGAGTGACGGGGGGGGGGGGGAGTGATTTGATTAGGCTCGTAAGCATTTCAAGGCGTGTTCCTCAAGGAGAAGGTACGCTTATGACAAACCACTAAAAAGAGTAATCCCGGGAGAAACTGTGCTCTGACATTAATGTCTCGGGTGGATAGCGTCAAGGAAAATGGAGTTAGAAGTAGAGGCAGGAGTGGTTAGAGAAAGAGAAGGGCTGAGAAGAGAAAAGGCTGAAGTAAATCAAACTGATTTGATCTAAAAAATGTGCCAATTAGCTGTTGGAATTGCCACAGTGCTAGGCTTGGGTGGAGTCATTCTCAATAACAGTAGATATAAAACGTCATAAACCAGAAGACCTGCTTGAATGAGAATTCTTTTTATTTTGTCCTACTGCCCTTGCCATACGGTGTCCCACAGAGGTTGGATGCGTAGATTTCTTGTTATTGCGAAGGGGGAGAATTGTGCTGTTGTTAGGTGTAACTTCTTGAGTGTGTAATATACACCCTCGATCCACCGACGTCGAGTTCTGCCTTCGTGGGTGGGAGACCAGATAGGCTCTTGTCATAACGCATTGTGGCTAAATGACTAAACCACTTGAGTTGTTGAACGTCAATGTAACAAAGTCAACGTAGACAAAAAGAATATGACGAAGAATGTCAGACTAAGCACTTGAAAAAAAAACTACCACACACCTGGGTAGATATTAGTGGTAGCAAAAATGAGGATATCGAACTGAAATGGTTGCAGTTCCAATCAATAAACCGGCATTGTAGAATGTAAAAGACGTCGACCGCTCAATTGATGAGAAAAAGTGGGGTTTTGTGCCATGTAAAAAGGGTCGCATTGCTAGAGTGAAGGTGTGGGGAAATGTCACAATGTCACTAAAAATAGGCATAAGATGGCTTTGAGCAAGGTCACAAACCTTACAGTCGTGAATGATGGACGCCCAACCTGATTGACATTTCGGTTTGGGGATATGGACTTGACTTGGTTTCGTTCGTTCGCAATCTCCCGCTACAAAACCCTGACACGGGCCTAAGTAGCAGAATGTAGTCCAGAGAATGGAATGTGTTGTGTCGTAGTTTACAGCTTGACTACGATATTTGCAAGTTTCGGCTCAACACATCTGACTTCAGCAAGCATTTTTTGAGCACCTGGTTAGCATTCCCTCTTCGATCCCTTCTCCTTAGCCAGTCTGTCCTGCTGCAGCCTGTTATCTGGGACAGATTTGGGGATACAGATTTAGGGATAAAGATGGTGTCATCGGTTTGGCACTGATATGTATCGATGTTGTCCTTTCCACATACTGGAATGTACTAGGTACATAGGATAGTGACCGTGCGTCGTTTAGATCCCGAAATGGAAAACTAACTAGGCACATTGGACCTAAACAGTGTTTCTGATATCAGCCACATGACCAGATCAATGCTTTACATTGGTTGATTGATTTATGTTGAATGTCCACAATGAGTAAGTCTACTCTTTTGTGCGCCCTCGGAAAGGTCGTTAATTGACGGGTTGCAGTAGCTTTCCTCACATTTAAATCGTGATGATGAAGGTGGACCGGGGTCCTTCAGGCGGTTGTGCTATGATTGGCTTCATCTTCGTGTCGTTAACAATCACGTCTATCCCCCATATTGTTAACCAGGTTACAAAGAAGAACAATCAGTTTCCATGGAGGGATACGAAGAAGTTGAGGACAGTATGTTCTGCCTGACCCTAACTAATATGTCCGACCTTTATGTTCTGCCTGACCCTAACTACCATGTCCGACCTTTATGTTTTGCCTGACCATAACTAACATGTCCGACCTTTATGTTCTGCCTGACCTTAACTAACATGTCCGACCTTTATGTTTTGCCTGACCGGACCTTGTCTCCTCTCGCCATATGCTTTACATAGACTGCGTACGACAGCTGGGCGCAGGGTCACTCCATTGCCTTTTGTCCAACCACCTGGTACAATAAACGGGTAGAGTAGGCATGGTCAGAAAAGAAGATGACAACAAATGAATGGCGGAAAGCCCGAAAGAGACGGCTTATGAATGTTGATAGGGTTAAGAAGTAGAATGAGAAAAACGCAGAGTCATGAATAGTTTTAAATTATAGTCAGCATGTCCCCATTACTCAGGACTTCACAGAGACGCCTCTGTTGACAGAGGACGAGAAGGTACTATAATGTTCTAACCAGTACCTCGCCTAGACAAGACAAGGGGATAGACTTGTCTGCCAATACATTAGAAAATAAGTTCTCGACACTGCCATCAGGGAAGACGTCGCAAATAGTGTATGCTCTAGCAGAAACACTGCCCCGGGTTTATATGGAGTACAGTTTTGCCTCATTAAACAGTTAGGTTAAGCAGAGATCATAAAGTTTGTGATTGATTTCAATACCAGCATAGATTAGACATCATTGCATGATGACTGGCTCTATAACTACCTATACTGCCATATTTATATACCTAGCTAGTATTCAACGCTTCTCACCAGCTATGGACTATTCACTCTACATAACGTCTATGACAAGATGCTTGAGAATTTAGTCACCAGGAAAATAATGTCATTCGCCCTGATACCATTGCCAGTTACAAACCAACACGGAGACATGTGATGATGACGTGACATTTGCATACGATGTGTAACAGGGCTTCCAGTCCAACGAGGAAACATTGACAGGTGCTCTAGGCCACGAGGATGCATGTAACCCCATTATTAGTTTTCTAAATATATTTTCCATACTTGTTTCTTTTACCTGCGTGTTTGATTAACGTAGTCGCATAGCACTCGTTTTTCAAGACCAAGCTTGTACATGACGTACCTCCCAGTAACGGTAGGTTTTAGTTAATACATCTGTGTATATGTGCATAATATGCTGTTAAAAAAGATACGGTAAGTGAAGAATGGAACTGTCTACCATACCCGAAATGCAAACACGCGTTATTTACCCGCAAAGTCTAGATTTTGTAGCACTGGGCGGAGCACTTCAGCGCCATCTTCAACTGTTCGCACATCATCAGCAAAGAAAAGCTATATAGACCTGGGAATTGATCTCGAGCCCAGCGAGGCTGAGGTAAGAAACGGAGTTAGATCGATGTCCAGACGTATAACTCATAGGACATACTTCTTCTGGATATGATTTATCAGGACTTAACTTTTATTGAATATAGAAAGCCAAACATGTTCCACAGGATGTGAAAGATATCAACGTTGTACATCTGTACAAGAAAAAGAGCAACCTCAAATCCTTCCACAATCACAGGGTCATCTCCCTATTGTCTATTGCAGGAAATGTTTTGGCCCGAGTCTTACTCATTCTCATAAATGACTTTCTGAAGCGGGATCTACTCCCAGGGAAACAGTACAAATTTCAGGTGAGTCGTGGAGCAGCCTATACGATATCCGCAGCACGACACAATCAGGAAACGTGCTGGCAACATCATCGATCATAACTAAGGCATTTGAGATGTTTGACAGAGGTGACTACCTGATAACATTCATTGCAGTTGTCTGCAAATGCCATCACGGCTTGATGTCACAGTCCAAAATGAGAAGAGCTGCCTGCCGTCTCAGTAGCAATGGGCTACATTCTAGAGCCTACACTGTTTCGCATGGTTCTTGTAGTCAGTCTCTCTAAGTCTGTAGACAAGTATGGAATGGGCATTCACAACACCCACATGATGCAAACGGAAAGGAGATGGGTCTCTTCAATCAAAGCGTCTGTGATATATCACTACAGTGTCAGATACTATCATCTTGGACCTCATATTGATAGAAAACTGCGAAGTGAGCACTAGCTCAGAGCATGACATGCAGTCCGCTATGGACGCGTTTTCAGATGCATGATCTCGTTTAATCTCACCATAAATGCACCTAAGATTGAGGTACTGTTCCAGTCTGTCACACCCTATCGCGATGTTTAACATACAAGTACAGACGCATAATCCGCCGGTGGTAGATGGATTTAAGTACCTTTGCAATCAACTTACCAAAGACCCAGAAATCAACAAATAGGATTTCCATAACCAATGACACATTTGGCCGTCTGTGCCATAGTTTTTGAGTTTGACGTAGAAACAAAGGTCCAGATAACCATGTCATCGTTCTTAATGCGTCTTTTACTCTTTCATGACATGGAATGTGTGCAGCAGTAGTGCCCGACGGCTCAATCACTTTCACATGAGCCGTCTTTTACATCAAATGGCAGAACAAAATAGCCAACTACGAAGTGCTCCAAAGTGCAACACTCTCTAGCATGCATGTGCACTCAACTCAAGCGTTCACTCTAGCATGCATGTGCACTAAAATCAAGAGTTCACTCTAGCATGCATGTGCAATCAAGTCAAGCGTTCACTCTAGCATGCATGTGCAATCAAGTCAAGCGTTCACTCTAGCATGCATGTGCACTCAAGTCAAGCGTTAACTATAGCATGCATGTGCACTCAAGTCAAGCGTTCACTCTAGCATGCATGTACACTTTGTTGTAGAGTATCCGACCATCACCTACATAAGCAAACCCTTTACGGTGCACTCAAGACATTCAAGCGTTCATCAGGCGAGCTGATGAAAAAAAAATATACACATTTTCTTTCAAGGCATCATTCAGATGTCTATTTTGAGATGCCTCTTGAAAGTCGCTTGCATCGGATCACTCCGTCTGGCCATCTGTAATCACACAAAGTGATCGCCTGGCTAAGCATAACATCTTTGAGACGCGATCCACCCAAAAGTCGCAACGCAGTACGTCCTACTACTAACGAATTCCAAGTGTGTCCATCTTGCGGTGGGTGTTCGGATTCAGGATAAGAACGTACAGCCCCATGCAGACCTATAGGTGACCATGTTTGCCCATACGAATCTGAGGATGTTTCCTTCGTTTGTGATGACCAGCTACTACTACTTCCAGATGTCACTTCGTACAATAAAGTCTCTAACACTTCATCCTTGATAGGTCTACCTTTAATACATATCTTAATATGCGTGGATAGGACGTCAATGGTTGCATTTGAACGTTGTATTCTACATATGTTATTGCTTTCATGCATTATCGATAATACCCTTGGTGTTTGACTACGAGTCCAATCAATGTCATTTCTTCTGGAATATTGCTCGATCATTGTAATAAGAATGCTTGGCCAGCTTCGTCTGATAGCATTGATAAATGTTCTTACTTAGTTTGTAGATGTTCTCAGACATCTCGTTATCCGGATCACTTTACTATTTCTAAACACTATAAGCTCATTTCATCTACCATGAGACGTTGGCTGCGATGGATATCCAGCGTCCACTTACAGTGGTGTTTGCCGTTTGCCCTCTAAATTTCCTTCCAATATTAGTATCAGTAAGGTGTTATTTATGTTTATATCGTCAATATATCTCTTCGGACTTCTAATTATTACAAGACTTTCCTGTTTGTTTCTCTTCCATTCCCTTCTTCTGAATATCCAAAGACATAAATTCTCTTCTCCAACCCTTTGTACATTTTCTATAGGCGCATTACAGTATCGACACCTGATTGTTCTGATTTGTAATTCGTTGTAATGTTATTAACTCGTTTTAATTAAAAGTCTTTAACCCCTCTGTTGTCTTCTTCATTTCTATTTCTCGCTTTCCTTATTTACTGCTTATATTTCCAAGAAAGGTGAAGCTGTTGGTTTGTTCTTGTTTTTTTTTGGTCATTTATTTGTATTTGTAGAGCCGATTTCCTGTCTAATTTGAAAAATTTCATAGTGTTTGTTTTCTATGTATTAATGTTCAATCCATTTACCTGGCTTGAGATGATTTCGAGAGCATTTGAAATGTTGTCAGGGAATACTTGAAATGGACTAGTGGAGCACTTGAAATGGTTTAGGGGAGCACTTGAAATGGTCTAGGGGAGCACTTGAAATGGACTAGGGGAGCACTTGAAATGGTCTAGGGGAGCACTTGAAATGGTTTAGGGGAGCACTTGAAATGGTTTAGGGGAGCACTTGAAATGGTCTAGGGGAGCACTTGAAATAGAGTAGGGGAGGACTTTAAATGGTCTAGGGGAGCACTTGAAATGGACTAGGGGAGCACTTGAAATGGTCTAGGGGAGCACTTGAAATGGTTTAGGGGAGCACTTGGAATGGTCTAGGGGAGCACTTGAAATGGACTAGGGGAGCACTTGAAATGGACTAGGGGAGCACTTGAAATGGTTTTGGGGAGCACTTGAAATGGTCTAGGGGAGGACTTTAAATGGTCTAGGGGAGCACTTGAAATGGTTTAGGGGAGCACTTGAAATGGTTTAGGGGAGCACTTGAAATGGTCTAGGGGAGCACTTGAAATGGTCTAGGGGAGCACTTGAAATGGTCTAGGGGAGCACTTGAAATGGTTTATGGGAGCACTTGAAATGGTTCAGGGGAGCACTTGAAATGGTCTAGGGGAGCACTTGAAATGGTCTAGGGGAGCACTTGAAATGGTCTAGGGAAGCACTTGAAAAGGTTTATGGGAGCACTTGAAATGGTTCAGGGGAGCACTTGAAATGGTCTAGGGGAGCACTTGAAATGGTCTAGCGGAGCACTTGGAATGGTTTAGGGGAGCACTCGAAATGGTCTAGGGGAGCACTTGAAATGGTTTAGGGGAGCACTTGAAATGGTTTAGGGGAGCACTTGAAATGGTCTAGGGAGCACTTGAAATGAACTAGGGGAGCACTTGAAATGGACTAGGGGAGTACATGAAATGGTCTAGAAGAGCACTTGAAATGGAGTAGGGGAGCACTTGAAATGGACTATGGGAGCACTTGAAATGGTCTAGGGGAGCACTCGAAATTGTATAGTGGAGCACTTGAAACGGTTTAGGGAAGCACTTGAAATGGTCTAGAGGAGCACTTGAAAAGGTTTAGGGGAGCACTTGAAATGGTCTAGAAGAGCACTTGAAATGGTCTAGGGGAGAACTTGAAATGGTCTAGGGGAGCACTTGAAATGGACTAGGGGAGCACTTGAAATTGTCTAGGGGAGCACTTGAAATGGTTTGGGGGAGCACTTGAAATGGTTTAGGGGAGCACTTGAAATGGTCTAGGGGAGCACTTGAAATGGTCTAGGGGAGCACTTGAAATGGTTTTGGGGGAGCACTTGAAATGGTCTAGGGGAGCACTTGAAATGGTCTAGCGGAGCACTTGAAATGGTATAGGAGAGCACTTGAAATGGTTTAGGGGAGCACTTGAAATGGTTTAGGGGAGCACTTGAAATGGTTTAGGGGAGCACTTGAAATAATTTCAGAGAGTATTTCAAAGTAACTCAAGGATTCAAAGAACATATCTCATAGAGCACTTGAAACGAACTCGAAGAGTCATTTAAATGATATGAAAGAGTCATTGAAACGGTCTTGGAGTTCCCTTGAAATGATTTCATTAAGAATATAATTTTTGTCTTTGATGATTTACTTGCCCACATTTGACGTGTTCATCTACTTTTGTTGTTCAGTTTAAGTGCCGTCTCCGCATCGAAGATCGGCTGCAATGGATGTCTAGTGTACTTTATCTCCTGCCGTTATAGAGCAATGTGACAGTTTTTTTTCCAGTCCATCACCTGATGTTATCCATCCACTTATAACGATTTCTGTCTCTTGAGTGACTGCCTTCCACCCTACCGTCTAGTATGGTCTTCAACAAGGACCCATGTCTTGTTATATGACAAAAATGGTGTAACCGTCTAACCTTCATTTAGGTCATCAATTCTTTTTTCACCATCAACATTTTTAATACCTTTTTTTGTTCTTCTGTTTTCAAGAAATGCCGCCCCGTCTTCTATATACCCACATTTCGAAGGCTTCAATACTTTTTTCCAACTTGTTATTCATTGTCCATGTTTCTGCGCCATAAAGTAGTGATGAGTATTTTCAAATTATGATTTATCTCTTTGGAGGTCAGTACGTTTCGCCTGTTGATGATACCACCTTGGCCATACCTATTCTCTTTATGATTTCTTTTTCACAGCTGCCTTCTCCCATTATTATATGACCTAGACAGGAGAAACTCTGTACTTGTTCCAGTAGTTGATCTTTTATTTGTATTTGCATACCTGGTGTCTTGTAACTTTTCCCAATTATAACAGTTTTTGTTTTGTTTAAATGTTTATGCCTAATGCAAACTCGTGACTTATTGTGTATATTGTTGTCACAAGCTCCTGTAATTCTTTTGCCATCAAAACTGTATCATCCATATATCTCAGATTATTCATTGCCACTCTTCCAATGACAAGCCCTAGCATCTCCTCTATTTGTGTGAATATGTGTTTTGCGGAGATATTAAAACAGACAAGGAGATAAAACACATCCCTGTCTCACTCCTCTTTTTGCATCTATAATTGGAGAGCATAACTTTCCTGATAATACTGTAGAAACTTGTTTCCAGTACAGATTACTGATTATTTTGCACTTTTGTTAAAAAGCGCAATTTGAAACAGAAATTCGTCTCTTATTTAAGCAAGGTGTGCTGTGTCTGTGCTTTGTTTCTTACAAATATTTATATCTCGCAAGTTTATTTCATGCCTAGCCAACCATGTTGAACTGTGGCACACAAAAATCGTCGCTGACTATATCAACAATAGCAGCAAAAAAAGTGCTTGCTTAACGTGGCATAATAATGACTGTTGACAGGCCTGAATACGGGAAATTGTTTTCGTCTATAAATAAGAAACAACTGAAGAAAAAATACATTTCTACTTAATCAAAGTTTTTTTCTGTAAATATTGTTTCTAGATATAATTATTGATTGTACGCACATCTCTGTACGTGAGCAGATTCAAAAACTTTTTCTTCATAACAGAACTTCCTACTGTTGTCTGTCAACGTTAAATACACTTCCATTTCTTCTCTGTGTGTTCTTCCTAATGAAATTTTGGAGACGATCAATGGCGGCCTATTGTAAGATGACACAGAATCAATACAAAACAATCCAAAGACAGTGAATTTTAAAATCTAGTGAACGTTGAGAAAGGAGGGGCGTCTGCGATGACGGAGTCGAAGTATGTATAACCAGCGAGCTACGGGCACCAACAGTGTCCTCACTTCTGTCATTTAGTTCAGTGTAGTTTAGTTTAGTTTAGTATACTTTAACTTAGTTCAGTTTAGTTTAGTTAGTTTATTTTAGTTCAGTTTAGTTAGGTTTGGTTTAGTTTGGTTTGGTTTAGTTTAGCATAGTTTGGTTAATTTAGTTTATTCAGTTTAGTTTAGTATAGTTAGGTTTAATTTGGCTTATTTTAGCTTAGCTTGGTTTAGTTTAGTTTAGTTAGTTTAGGTAGCTTAGTTTAGTTTGGTTTAGTTTGGTTTAATTTAGCTAGTTTAGTTTAGTTTAGTTTGGTTTAGTTTAGTCGAAGAATTAGCGCCATTGCACACGCTGTAACCAATGAGTGCTATGTTCTTCTCCATATCATTAGAAGATCTCAGCACAGTGCACGAACTCCGTAGTAACGGCGAGAATGCCATAATAGGTTGGGTAGATTTTTAACAACATTTTGAATTTTGCCCAGGCAGCTACCGTTAAGCCTACTCTTTTCGATTTCCAACACTGTCTGTCAACAAGGAGGTGTCTACCACCATCCTTGATATGACCAAACGACATCTCCTTCCAAAGAGCTCAACGAACCTCCGTATCTTTGACAGTTGTCTGTCAACAAGGAGGTCTCTACCACCATCCTTGATATGACCAAACGACATCTCCTTCCGAAGAGCGCTACTAACCTCCGTATCTTTGACAGTTGTCTGGGTAAGCCTTCTTTCTATATGCTGCCTACGATTCATAGGCCCGACAACCCAGGTCGCCCTATTGTCTCTGCCTGTTCCTGTCCCACCGAACTGATATCGGACTTCCTGGATAGTGTCTTCCAGCCTATGGTAGAGAATCTTCCCACATTTCTCAAGGACACCAACCACGCCTTAACCACTTTCTCTACCATTGTCTTCTCCCCCGACCGAACCTATCGTCTCTTTCTACTTGATGTCTGTTCACTGTACACCTTCATCCCCCACTCTGATGGTTTATTGGCCCTCCGTTTTTTCCTTGACCGAAGGGTTAAACCATCCATCTCTACGTCTACCATCGTCCGTCTAGCAGAACTCGTCCTTACTCTCAATACCTTTGAGTTCAATGGCCAGTTCTTCGACCAAATCAGCGGTGTAGCTATGGGCACCAGAACGGGCCCCAGCTACGCATGCCTGTTCATGGGTCACCTGGAACACTTGATCTGGCTTCAATTCCATAGCCCCTTTCCTTTGATATATTATCGATACATCGACGATGGGATTGGCATTACCGACATGTCGGAGAAGGATCTCCTAAACTTTATCGACTTTGTCAATGACTTCCATCCATCGATCAAGTTCACGTCTGACATTTCCCTCACGTCTGTCCACTTTCTGGACATCACCTTCAGGCCTCTCCACCACTATCTATTACAAGCCCACTGACGCCCACAACTACCTCCTCTACACTTCCTCCCATTTTCAATCATGCCGCGCATCGCTTACTTTCTCCCAACTCCGACGCCTCCGACGCCTATGTCAGGATGACGACGACTTCCTTCTCAGGGCCCACGAGATGCTTGACTTCTTCCGCAAGCGACTCTACCCTGAGACCACTCTCTCCTCCGCCCTTCAGCGGGTTCTTCTTATCTCCCGTCAAGACTCCCTCACTCCCACTCACCGTCCTCCGTCTGACCGTGTGAAACTTGTTCTCACTTATCACCCTCATTGCGTCTCTGTCCAGGATATCCTATTCCGCCATCTCCCTATGCTTCACTCTGATCCTGCCACTCGTAAAGTTTTTCCCGATCCTCCCCTTGTCGCCCACAAACGAGACAGGAACTTGAGGGACTTGCTGGTCAGTAGTCGCCTACACACCAGCCCTCATAGCCTCCCAAGCACCAGGCCGTGCAAAATTACACGTGGCTGTGTTACCTGCCGTCATGTCATCCTTTCTCGCTCCATCACCTTTCCTAAAGCAGAATTCTTCATCAAAGAGGGATTCACATGCAATTCTCGTAACCTCATCTATTCTATCATCTGCCGCCAGTGTGGTATGACATACATTGGGGAAACTGGTATGGAACTGCGGTTTCCCAATTGCCAACCACTTCAATGGTCCTGAGCACCGGGGATACGGCTGACGTTAGTGTCACTGGTCTAGTTTCGTGCTTCTCTAACGATTGTCATCAATTCGCCATTGAGAATAGACTTATCTCCAGCATGGGCTGTCTCCAACCACATGGCATTACTATCTTTCATACTTTTTCTTAAACAATCACACTGGCCACCATCTATTTGTCTTCCTTTGCCCCCTCCCCCTCCCCATTCTTCTACCAGTTCTCCCCCCCCACCCCTCCTATATCAATATCACGCCCTACCGGCTTATAGTGCCTTCTCTTTGTTCTCTCATCTGGACCACTATTTGGCCACCATTGGCTTATCCGGCACATTCCCCCACTTTGTGTTTGACCGCTCCGATTCAGTTTCAATCAAGCGTCTGGCCCAACCGGTCGCTTAGACAGACTGGGTCCACTATCAGAAACAGATGAGTTGACCATTTGTTCTTATATGTTGATTTGTTAGTTCCCTGATGAAGGTCTATTGGTCGTAACGTAGGTTTTGTTTGTGTTCTCGTCTCGGTGCGGTATCTGACCATACCCAAACTGCATGAAACAATGTATCAATTTATTCTTACACCATTGGGAAGCAAAATTACCATGAGTGGTTGAGCATTATCATCTGATTGGTCAGTCTTAAGACTGGTTGTAAGGTTGTCTAAGATGTCCGTTCATTTGATGATATTCTTTGCATCTCTCTGCATTTTGCGCATAGGCTAGCACTTTGATGTCTCTGCATGCCTGAGATGTAAAGGTGAGTTTTGGTAGGTAATAACAGCAAAAACATTCTCTTAAGACACGAATGTTTGTCTCAGGGTTCAGTACTGTCTCCAACCATATTTTTCATTGCTATCAGCTCTTCTTCTTTGTCTTCCATCAACCGATGATATGCCTCTCGCCCGGTGAGGTCCACCATCAACTGATTGTATGCCTCTCTCCCGGTGAGGTCCACCATCAACCGATGATATGCCTCTCGCCCGGTGAGGTCCGCCATCAACTGATCATATGCCTCTCGCCCGGTGAGGTTCACGAAAGAGACTGCATTTCAGACCTTCGCCGGTCCCCCGTAGAGTTTTGAGCATGGTTTCTTCCCCAGGCTATACTACCTCTCTTTTGTCGGCATAAGTAAAGCAGTTCTGCAGGATATGTTTGCAGTGTCTGCTTGGGTGCTCCACAGTCGTACGTGGCGGTGTTTCTAAGATCCAATCTGTTAAGGTGCACCTTGAGTCTTCAATGTCCGAGTCTGAGTATGAAGATCATATTGTTATCACCAAGGATCTGCCAGATGCGGTAAGAAGCGCTCTCAATACAGAGACGTGTTGGTAGTATGGTGTATAGAAGATAACCTAAAAATTGACTGTATGCGAACACAAGTAGCAACATACAACATAACACCATGGACAGAGAAATGGATGGTACAGATAAACACAGACAAAAGCTGCAACAACACTCTACATGCTCTCAACAAGAAAAAGCAGGATAACTACAAATTGGAAATGTACATGCTGAAATATATAACGGGACGGTACATCTGACCACAACATTGAATTAGAGAATGACATGGAGGCCGCACATGGAAAAAACAGAGGTTAAGGCAAAGGAAAAACTCGCCATTCTGAAGAACGTTCCACGGCTAAAAAATACGATGCAGAAAGTTTATACTGGGAGAATAATAATAAACTATGGATCAGCAGTCTGGTCCACAGCAGCTAAATTACAATTACAAACCTTAGACAAGGTAGAAAACTAAGTGCTTAGGGTGATCACGGGCTACATGAAGACAACTCCAATCAATTGAATGGAAAACAATCACAGGCTTCCCTCCTTGATCATACAGACGGGACACGAAGACCATGGCTCAAGCAAAACAATATGGAAACAGGGTAGCGCATCCAACGAATATCAGATTCCGAGATCATGCCAATAGAAGATTTAAGAGAGATATACAACAATTATAAAATGTGTTCAGAGACTATAAAGAGGAAGTATCAGATACTACTAAGGAGGGGTACATACATACAATATTTATTTCACCACCATGAGTACTACATCAAAATCTCAGCATAGAAACATGTATAACTACCACCTGCCCTGTGGGAGAGGGTAATACTCTTCAGCAGAAAACAGCTACATGCGATATGATCGAATTACTATTCCCCAGAGAATCATGGATCCAGGTAGAAACTCACGAATCAGCAACGAGAGCAGTGAAGAATGGACGCTGGAACCTAAGTTCTCCTTCCAGATCAAGAGGACGCAACCAATAGTTCGCAAACTTTAACATTATGTTCAAACTACTCGGAAAAACTGAACTTTAATGTGGACATAATACAAAATATGGTTATACGAGAAGAAGAAGAAGAAGAAGAAGAAGAAGAAGAAGAAGAAGAAGAAGAAGAAGAAGTTTATGAAGAAGTAAAAAAAGAAGTAAAAGAAGAAGTAGAAGAAGAAGTAGAAGAGAAAGGGGATCTGGTCACCCTGACCCACAAAGACTAAGACGTCATACATAGAGAAGGAACACGGTTTTGGGGGCCCTTGTGAACATCTCGGCTGTGGGATCCTCAAGAGGCCTTACCACCGTCGTCTTAGAATGAGCCAGTCCTCGCGTCTGTTATTCAGCTGCAGTGAGCGGGAAAAAAATGTCGATGTTTACTTGTAATTACAGAAGGGTATAAAAACACTTGCGCCAGAAAAATGGGTCGACTAATTCGATAATTGATGTTTTAGCATAATAGGCAAAGCCGTGCTCTAAATGAATGTGAAAACACGAACATTCTGCAACAGTTAGATCAAAAGATAATTGGCCAGGTAAAAAGGGATTAACCTAATATTTTGGTATGCTTTTTTTTATAAATAATTGTTACGAAACTTAAGATCAGACATTTATATTTTCTGCATGTCATACAAGTACAAAGCTAACAAAAGAAAAAGTGTATTTTCTTTATCTTCGACATTCTCTGTTGTTAAATTATGAAAGTAAATAAATATAAACTAATATTATTGGAATTGTACACCTCAGCATGATGACTGAACAAAGAATTAGTTCTATATAAAATTGGATATCTCATGCCACACGTTGCGGGGACGGCGTGGGCTAGTGATTAAGTGACACGGCTCACAATCAAAAGGTGCTGGCTTCGATCTCCTGGGAAACAAACCCTTAGAAAATGCAGGAAGATGCAGGCCCTTACATAAAAATGGATGCTGAATTCGAATGCACTGGGCCAACAGGCGCAAAATAAAAACCACAGTGCAACGCACACCGTCTTGTGGATTAGTGAATTAAGCCAAGGGCAAAAAAAAATAACACACAGTTAAATAAAATGTTATTACATTATAGTTGCGTAATAACAGTTAGCATAATTGTAGATGTTAATTTGATATGGTAACACATGTAACACATGAATCCCCATTATAAATACTAATCGTGACAATGTGTTCAAAATGCCCTTTTCTCGTTTCTCAACTCGACTGCTGAAAGACGAACGCTGGACCTCACCAACATCTGTGTGGTACACACGCTGCAAGAGAAGACCACCTGACAGACCCTCCCACTAGATGATAAGATTGGCTTGAGCTGCACAACACTCACAATCCCGAAACAAACAAGCTAGCCATCCACTGGACAACCCATGCCCGAGACAGAAGCTAGCCTTCCACTGGACAACCCGTGCCCGAGACAGAAGCTAGCCATCCACTGGACAACCCGTGCCCGAGACAGAAGCTAGCCGACCACTGGACAACCCGTGCCCGAAACCGAAAATAGCCGTCCACTGGCCAACCCATACCCGAGACAGAAGTTGGCCATCCACTGGACAACCCGTGCCCGAGACAGAATCGACTGGAAACCGAGATGAGACCAGCAATATCAAAAATACATAGCACTCCTCGAGCCCAGCCCACTTAGCAGAGAAATGCACCTGGCTACTACCCATTCGCACAAGAGCTAGGACCTGCACAAGGGCTAATGTATGGACACGTCAACTGAGACTAAGACTAAGACTTCTGAATGCACAAGTGCACCTTCTTGTTCTCCGTGCATCCATAAACCGAATCTATACATTCTAATCCATTATTTGCAAAGTGTTTCTATTATTGGATCTGTTTGCATGGGAAAATGTTTCCTAAATAAAGTCATGTACACTTGTTTTAATATTTGGGATAACGGCATGGAGCTTTCGAAAATTGGTTTGCTGTGAAAAAACTGAATTACGAGGCGTGTTAAAATGAAACCGAACCTAACCGCAACAAGTGAACATACGTAAGATGCGCATGATGACATCAATTCTAGTGTAAAGAGCACATACCAACTGTCAAGTTTGCAAAATTGCATTATCCTTCTACTCATTGTTTTCTCAGCAGACCGTTGAATACATGTCGAGTGTGATATGGAATCTGTCCAGAGTTGATCAGCGAGCGGTGATTCGATTTCTAAGAGCTGAAGGATGTCGACCAGCTGACATTCATCGCAGAATGCAGGCAGTGTATGGTGGCAAAAGTATGCCGAAGACAACAGTGATGAACTTAACAAAGATGTTTAAAGAGAGACGTGAGTTAACGAAAGATCTTCCGAGACAGGTCAGGCGCATATCGATGCATCAGAAGGTGACATCGCGAAAATCGATCCAGCAATTCGGGTCACCATAGACTGCCTGCATTATGCGATGAATGTTAACTGATCAACTCTGGATGGATTCTGCATCACACCGGCCATGTTTCAACGGTCTCCCGAGGAAACTATGAGTCAGAGGATAATGATATTTTGTAAACTTGACGGTTGGTATGGGCTATTTACATCAGAAAGGACGTCATCATGCACATCGTACGTATGTTCATTTGGTGCAGTTTGGTCCGGTTTCACTTGAACACGCCTCGTACATAAGGATACAAAAACCATGACATCTATTATTTTAACCGTAAATACACCATGAAAGTTACCTATAATTATATAACAAGACAGCTCTAAAGCTGTGCAATAAACATTAATTATGGAGATACTGATGTGTGAATGTGTCCAAATATTCGTGTTAAAGTCAAATGTTTGGTAGTGTTCATATTTTGGGACGTGGAGAAGAACTTTTTCTCATGAATTGTATCGACTTCTTCACGTTGAGTAAACTCGGTAGCAAGATTAAGATAAGTGGCAGAACACAGGGGCACTCAATAGCGCACAGATATGATTCTGTGAAGCTAGTTTTAAAATATTCAAACCTCACAAGTTTGGGCTGTATGGTTGTAGTGTGTAAGACAGAATTACATAATATTTCACAAATAACTTTACAGAATACATATAGAGACGCATATAGGAACAATTTGTAAATAAATAGCAATTCTTGAAAGAAAAAAGTTTAGAAAAAACATACTTCTATTTTGGCATGATTATTATAATAATATTGGATATTCATCATTTGGTTGACACATCTAACATCAAGAAAATGGTAAACACATTCATTGTAAATGTGCACATTGTTTGTTTCTATATTTTGTTTGAAATGTATTTTCTTATACATTTACTGATCAGTCAATTTAGCCCTTGCCAAATGTAGTTTAATTGTCAATATAGCAATGAGCAAACACGCAATGGAAAAAAGGTTACATGAAATAATGGAAATCTTAACTACATAACTAAATTGTTTAACTAAATGGACTAACTTCATTTAATATGTATTTCAATTGTTATATAACTATCAAAGGTTAATAGTCTCACTCCACAAGACGGTCTACATTTTTACACAACTTATCTTACTTGAAATACTTGGAATCCTAATGTCTGTTGCTAGGTAACCGAATTTCTTCAGCTTCACGTAGTAGGTATTTTACAACTTCATGCGGCTTTACTAGGCTTGGCGGAAAATGCACATCAGTTGGGGAGATTTTTTTACTAACATTTTTGAACTTTGTTCGAGCAGCCGCAGTTAAGCCTACTCTTTTTGATTTCTAACTGTCAAGGTATTTTTAACGTGCTCGACACTGGACACGGGAGTCCGATCTCCCTACCCAGAGATCAGGGACATTTTTACCAGAAGTGAAACAAAATACATGTCTCCATCGTGATTCATACCTCAGGCACTCGAGGCAGACACCTTACCTCCAGACCACTGGGTGGCCCCCATCTCCATATACATATGTGTGTGTGTGTGTTTCTGTGTGTGTGTAGGCCCACGCTTCATATTTATATTTTCAGTAATCCTAGATTAGCGACGAGACATTTTGTAGACCCTGTACATGCACTATGACAGATTTACACCCAAAACATGCACCATGACAGATTTACACCCAAAACATGCACCATGACAGATTTACACCTAAAACATGCTCTATGACAGATTTACACCCAAAATATGCACCATGACAGATTTACACCCAAAACATGCACTATGACAGATTTGCACCCAAAACATGCACTATGAAAGATTTACACCCAAAACATGTACTATGAAAGATTTACACCCAAAACATGCACTATGACAGATTTACACCAAAAACATGCACCATGACAGATTTACACCCAAAATATGCACCATGACAGATTTACACCCAAAACATGCACTATGACAGATTTGCACCCAAAACATGCACTATGAAAGATTTACACCCAAAACATGCACTATGACAGATGGAACAATTGAATATGCTCGAATCAACATTGTCGAATTTCTTGACATCTGCTTAACAACAAATATTCTCCATTATATTGGAGTTTCCGTAAATTATATAGCATTGTCTCTATTTCTAAAGAATCTATTTTGTATCACTGCGAAAGAATTAATGTATGCTATCATCTCCTAGCACTCGTTGGGCCCCCGACAATTAAACAGATTGCACTGACAAGCGTGACTCACGAGTAGAATGAGAAGCCTGTTTTCACATTGTCGCCAAATTTGTTTAGGCCTTATAAGGAAAAACAATGGATGGATAATCCATCTCCAATAATTGTCAAAGCGAGAGTTACGTCTGGTAGCATTGCGATAGCATCGTTGCTATTTCTTCTTGTCAGATGCTGCACCGTCATCATGACGTCGCATATTACTGCACAAACGCATCCTAGAACTGTCAGTTGTATTACATCACTACTATCTCTATTGACTTCACTGAAATGGCTGCTAGCTCAGTGGTTATACATCCCACTGGTCAACTTAAAGTTTAAGCAACTCCTGTATACACTCTACTGGGAGGTGAGTGAGCCATTAGCAGATGCTGGACATTTTGTGCGTTCGACATGCTCTTGGAGATGTTTTTCAGTTGAAACTTTGTTTACGGTGTTTATGTGTACTATTATCTTATTCTTGATTAATTCTTTCATTCATTTGAACACTGACAGACGCAAAGTGTCGGTGATTGATATAACATGAAGCACACTATATTTTAGAACAGTGGTTGCAAAAAGTAAAACTATGTCAGAAATTGTTAGGTACAAAACAAAAGTAACTATGGCTCCTTAACAAATGTTAAAACTGTCAACGTGTTGCGTCAGTACCGAGCTCTGTTCTCAATACTAGCTATTATAGAAAGTCTGTTGGAATTGTATTTATCTGTTCCTGTATCTGACATATATGAAGCTGGCTTTATTGATTAATGCAGTGTTTCCATCAGTGATATCACTCTTATTAGTTTGAGTATGATTATCACTCTTATTAGTTTGAGTATGATTATCACTCTTATTAGTTTGAGTATGATTATCACTCTTATTAGTTTGAGTATGATTATATGTTGTACTTTAAGACTAATTATAATGCCTTATGGCTGTGTGATTAGAAGTGGTGTCGTGTGTTTCATAACCATAACAGCTTTCTTTTTCTACCTAACAAAACACACTGTACTCATTTACAATACCAGCAGATCTATTTTATCATTATTATCAGTAATGTTTCCTGCTGTTTACATGGATTTTTCTGACCTTGTGAACTGCATAGATTAAACGAAATAATCGATACTATAATCAATAACACATGTCTGATCAGCAGATCGAAATGAATCTAAGTAAGAGCTATATTTAATGTATAGTAAGTTACATCATGGGAAAACACAATAACGCTCCACATTAGGACGTAGCTTGTCAAATATCTTTATTTCCTCATACTTTATTTTCAAATCGAATTTGAAGTAAAATAACACTTCTTTCAAATTGCCAAACGTGGATCACATAGACTGACCTAGATCCCTGCTTAGAATTGCTTTAGAAACGTCAACAGCTGTGCCCATAATATAGCGACCATGTCAAATAAGCATTTTCCAATTTCTCTCACACTCCTTATTAATGTAAATGCAAGTTTCAAGAGGTGCCACCATTTATGTTATTATAAACTTGATATTTGCATGCTTTTTTCGGGGAAAAAGGCTGAATGGGACATAAACTTGGTTATGCATTTTTAAAATACCTTGAACAAAGCTAATTCTCAACACATAAAATGCATGTAATGTCATTTTAACACCAGTATGCATTCAAGTTTCAATAAAAAATAATACAGAACACCTTTAATTAATAGTTTACTAATTATTTTCTAACCTCAGTGTAAACGATTAAACACGAGGGAAATGACTGTGAATTATAACTTTGCGAAGCTCAGACTGTTCGTGGATTTAATGTGGTATAACTAAATTAAGACTCATGTATAAACTTCAGACAGTTATGTCTTAAATTTAAATAGTGCAAAACACAGTTTCAAACAACATAAATTCAATGGTCAAATGAAATGTGTCTGCGGTATTCTAAAGCGAAGAACACTAAAACGCAACGTTTATCTGCCTTCTCTTGTGCAATATATCCAGCACTTTTGGAATGTCAAGCCTTTAGGTGCGTTTTAGTCTTAGTCGACTCGTACGTCTACGTGCGTGGATGAGCCTGTACAGTTCCCAGCTCTGACCTGGGCTAGATGAAGCCGTGGGGAGCATTTCCTGCTTAGTGGGCAAGGTTCGAGCACCTTATTACTTCTCTGCATTGGACAAGTGCCATGGAGGGTTATTAACCGAAGAGCAAGTCTATCGTATTAAACTCAAACACTAGAGCAAAGTAGACCCACAGCCTGTAAGATGCCATTTCTGCTGCTCTTAACAAACCACATAACCATGATCGATGTTATGCCATGTCACACAGTTAGTCGCCTCTTACGACAGGCTATTTGTGGGGCAGTGGTGCTATTCGTATTTTTGTCATTCACAAAGACCCCGAGGGACCACTCGGTCTTTTGGCGCGTTAATTTTCTATTAAGAACATTACCAAGTCATTAAGTCGCCCTTCAGATATCAAAGTTTGCTCCGTAGATTTTACCGAGGTTCAGTTTTGAAAAAGATTGTTCTCATGTCGCATTACAAAAGTAACTGGCAATATCAGCAGCAACATGTAGGCAGTGCAGTCATCATTGAACATACGAGGCGTGTTCCAATCAAACAGGACCAAACTGCACCAAGTAAACATACGTACAATGCGCATGATGACGTCGTTTCTGATGTAAACAGCACATACCAACTGTCAAGTTTGCAAAATTGCATTGTCCTCCGACTGATAGTTTCCTCAGCAGACCGTCGAAAACATAATGGGGGTGATACGGAATTCGTCCAGAGTTGATCAGCGTGCGGTGATTCGGTTTCTAAGAGCTGAAGGATGTCGACCAACTGACATTCATTGCAGAATGCAGGCAGTGTATAGAGACAAAAGTGTGTCGATGGCACAGGGAAAAACTGGACAGCAATTTTTAAAGAAGGACGTGAGTTAACGAAAAATCTTCCGAGATCAGGTCAGGCGCATATTGTTACGTTAACTCACATACTTCTTTAAACATTTTTGTCCTGTTCTTCGCTGTTGTCTTTGACACACTTTTGTCCCCACACACTGCCGGCATTCTGCAATGAATGTCAGCTGGTCGACATCCTTCAGCTCTTAGAAACTGAATTACCGCTCGCTGATCAATCTGGACGGATTCCGTATCACTCCGCCATGTTTTTTCAACGGTCTTCTGATGAAACTATGAGTCGGAGGATAATGAAATGTTGCAAACTTGACGATTGGTATGTGCTGTTTACACCAGAAGTGACGTGATCATGCGCATCGTACGTATATTCACTTGTTGCAGTTTGGTCCGGTTTCATTTGAACACGCCTCGTACGTGGCAGAGCATTCTCGTCGACAGTAAAAGTTGTGCAGTTTTGAATATCAATGTTGATAACTAAATACCAAATCTTTAGCCAAATGAAAGCGTCTGAGCTGGAAATACTAGTAACGTATCGGTAGTAAACTGTTTGTCTAGTAAGTCATCTGCTGCATATAGTTCGTCGTCAGAGACTTTCAACAGTGTCGAAGGAAATAAGACGCTGAACGTTGCAGCCAAAGAAGAAATCGCCCATTGCACAAAATCGCTCTGATCACGGCCGGTCTGTAAGTCACTCGATCCCTGACCAGCTCTCCCGCCTCTGCCATTGTCAACCTCAGAGTATATGTAAGGTCCCGTGTGCATCTTTCCTTAGGTCTGCTTCTGTCTATTTCACCAGGTTCAGTACCCTCCAGTATCGTTCTTTCTTGGCTTGTGTGGGGCTTGATGGGACCAAAGTATATTCATTTCCTAGACGTAATATTGTTTCCTTGCCACTAGTGTTCTACATCGAGCTCCTGTAAGTTGTCTGCGTCTTTCTGTTTCCCTATCCATGGTATTTTTAGAATTCGATTATAACATTTAAGCTCGAACGATTCAATCTTCTTCCGTAGAGTTTGCGTAGTTGGCCATGTCACGCCAAAGTTCATATGCTCCTTGACCATGCTACGCCAAAGTTCATTTGCTCCTTGACCATGTCACGCAAAAGTTCATCTTTTTACCCTTGACTATGTCACACCAAAGTTCATATGCTCATTGACCATGCTAAGCCAAAGTTCATATTCTTTCCTCTTTAGCCAAAAACACTTGCGATCTGAAGCTGTATTTCAGTGGACGCAGATGATTCTTCTTGACAAATTTGTTATGTGAGTTCCAAGCCACTGTTTTCATAGCAATTATTTATAAGAGAGTTGTAAAGACCGCAAACAGATCGTTAACGAACTATCAAAACACCAATAAATGACTTACAGCTGTTGAACCTCTCAGGCTTACCTTCATCTCCTGTTGCAACACAGACATAACGAATGCCATGACTAAGTTGATCAGTTTTGCCAATATGGTGTATCCACTTCAGTGTTTTGAGATTTACAAGAATTAAAATCAGACTTTGCAAAACTAGTTGATAGCAACAAAGAAATTATTACTGCATTCATTACTGTTAGGCCCGTCATATTGTATTCTGCGGCCATGGAATGCCAAGTATAACGCATCCAGCACTGAGCGTGACGCTAATTATTTTATCAATAACTTGCCTCCATAATTTGCTTCTTCTCTTGTATCGCCTTCAACTTCAGCTGTGAGTGTTTTGCTCAGGCGTTACTGTTCTATAATTAAAAAGACAATGTGTGTGGTCAACAGATCTTTCATGAATGTCCAGAACTTATGAAAGATGTCTTCAGTCACGACATCCTACTAAACAAAACATATCAAGGTGCAGGCATGTGAATAAACACAGTTGCCACTAGGCGAATATTAGTACCACGTTTCAGTTTTATTCCAGCTTAACCGATTTCAGTGTAAAATGGCTCAGAGAAGCATCGTTCTTTCTGAGCAGAATCCATGATAAAAAAGGGCCCAACGTTGATATGGAAAGAACAAAATGATGAAGTGTCTATCTTCATACCACAACGGTTCCCTGAAATTATATTTATTTTCTGGGCTTTATTTTAGCTTTCATGGATTCAATAGCTTCTCTCGATATTACCTTCAATTCATGGATTCAATAGTTTCTCTCGATATTACCTTCAGTTCATGGATTCAATAGTTTCTCTCGATATTACCTTCAATTCATGGATTCAATAGTTTCTCTCGATATTACCTTCAGTTCATGGATTCTATAGTTTCTCTCGATATTACCTTCAGTTCATGGATTCAATAGTTTCTCTCGATATTACCCTTAGTAATAGTTAAAGGAGTATCTATATTGTGAAGGAAAAACAAGAAATTGCGAAACTCAAAGAATATCAGGAACGAACTGAAAAGTATAATCACTACCCATGTACGACCAATTGCACCAGGGGCGGAAACATGGACTCCAGCAAAGAAGTATTTGAAATGTATTGCCGTGTTAGACAGAAAGATGATCTAATAACAATGTCCTCACTGAGATATGCATACATGCATATTGAAATGATTCAAAAACTAAGATTGAGTTGACCAGAACACAATATGCGACAAAGTTTTACACAGAATAAATTATAAACACGATGTACAATGAGAAAGGGGCCGACCCAGACGTACCTTCACATTTCAGACATGAAGAAACAATAAAGTACGAACCCACAATGAAAGAGAGCTGCAGAAGCTAAGGTCAAATTGAGATAAATGATCAGACATTCTTACAACCAGTCTTACGACTCATCAACCAGAGGATAGGGTCAATTCGAGAGACATATTCAAACAACAGTACAACCAGTCTCAGGACTGGCCAACCAGAGGATAAGGTCACATGAAGAGAAATGCTCAGATATCCTTGCAACAAGTCATAGAACTGATCAACCAGATGATAATGACGATGATGATGAAGATGAATAGCTAAAGTAATCGTGTTGTCTTGATTATCGCTGTTCTAATCTATTCGCACTGTAACAGTTCATTTAATCTCCGAAGAGCTATTCTGATTGCCGATACCCATGACCACCTCCCCCAATAAACATATCCCACCTAACCTGGATTCCGTCACAATGTCTATTGTAGTCTCAGGTGCGCTATCGACAGGATTCACATATTCAACATATTCGGCATTTTTGCTATCCCCTTTGAACGTTTTGGTTGTGCTTGTCTCTAAGCAGAGCCACTAAAAATTGACTTAGACATGACGGAGGGTCTGTGGTGATTTCAGTTATACCAGGCACTACCATCTACTAACAATTCCAAAGTGATTAGCAGAAAAAAGGTGGAAAAGATGTCTTACATCAGTTAAAACTACTTACGGTCAAAGATTGTTGTTTTGGTTCACCGGTCGGTCACTAAATCACACGTTTGGGCAGTTTGTCTTTTTCAACGCTAAAAAATCATTGAGTTCGGACGTATAGATTTTTGACTTTAATTCATGACATTAAAACACATAGACTTCGCTCACTACCAGAGCCACCCGCAGCAACCCTCCCCCCACACATTTACTGTGGCTCGTGTGCATCACACAATCTGCACAACCATTGATACGATTTTGCTCGTTCACTGAAATCTAGATCTGGTCACTGTGGTCCACACAAACTAGAACCTTGCATACTGAAATCTGGATCTGGTCACTCTGGTCCACACAAACTAGAACCTTGCATACTGAAATCTGGATCTGGTCACCCTGGTCCACACAAACTAGAACCTTGCATACTGAAATATGGATCTGGTCACTCTGGTCCACACAAACTAGAACCTTGCATACTGAAATCTAGATCTGGTCACTCTGGTCCACACAAACTAGAACCTTGCATACTGATATCTGAATCTGGTCACCCTGGTCCACACAAACTAGAACCTTGCATACTGAAATCTGGATCTGGTCACCCTGGTCCACACAAACTAGAACCTCGTTCACTGAAATCGAGATCTGGTCACCCTGGTCCACACAAACTAGAACCTCGTTCTCTGAAATCGAGATCTGGTCACCCTGGTCCACACAAACTAGAACCTTGCATACTGAAATCTGGATCTGGTCACCCCGGTCCACACAAACTAGAACCTCGCACATTGAAATCGAGATCTGACTTCTCGTCTCAGCCCACAAAAACGAAAACATTGTACAAAAAAACCCTGAGCACATGATCTCCAATGGCAGTATCTATTGTCGGACTATATTCAATCTTTTTAATTGTTTCAATTTTTGTCATCTAGGCTATTTTTAGAATGGCAACGTATTTCTTTTCAGAATTACTATTTAATTAAATGGTTGATAATATTCTGACTGTGTAATGGCTAATAATACTCTTACTATGTAACTAATGGCTAATAATACTCTTACTATGTAACTAATGGCTAATAATACTCTTACTATGTAACTAATGGCTAATAATACTCTTACTATGTAGCTAATGGCTAATAATACTCTTACTATGTAACTAATGGCTAATAATACTCTTACTATGTAACTAATGGCTAATAATACTCTTACTATGTAACTTATGGGTAATAATACTCTTACTATGTAACTTATGGCTAATAATACTCTTACTATGCAACTAATGGCTAATAATACTCTTACTATGCAACTAATGGCTAATAATACTCTTACTATGTAACTAATGGCTAATAATACTCTTACTATGTAACTAATGGCTAATAATACTCTTACTATGTAACTAATGGCTAATAATACTCTTACTATGTAACTAATGGCTAATAATACTCTTACTGTGTAACTAATAGCTAATAATATTATTTCTGTGTAAAAATGAATATTCTTTCTGTTTAAAAGTAAAGTCACCAATAGCATTACTGTCGTAGGGGTGTGAGGTGTGAGTTAGCGATTTTACATTTAAAAGCCCCGGGTAAATGAGGGCAGTAGCCACCTCCTCTCCTTCGCCGCTTTTTCTTCCTGGACTGAACAAGTACCCATTTAAGGCTGGGTCGACCCGGGAGCCGTTACGGTCTGAAAAAAACATTTACGCCTCAACTGGAAAAATTGCCTAGCCGTGTAACTAATTTCTAGTAATACTACTACTATGTAACTAATGGCTAATACTATTCTTACTGCAAAATGGCTTATAATTGTCTTACTGTATAACTAATGGCTAATAATTTTCTTACTGTGTAACTAATGGCTGATAATTATCTTACTGTGTAACTAATGGCTGATAATTTTCTTACTGTGTAACTAATGGCTGATAATTTTCTTACTGTGTAACTAATGGCTGATAATTTTCTTACTGTGTAACTAATGGCTGATAATTTTCTTACTGTGTAACTAATGGCTGATAATTATCTTACTGTGTAACTAATGGCTGATAATTTTCTTACTGTGTAACTAATGGCTGATAATTTTCTTACTGTGTAACTAATGGCTGATAATTTTCTTACTGTGTAACTAATGGCTGATAATTTTCTTACTGTGTAACTAATGGCTGATAATTTTCTTACTGTGTAACTAATGGCTGATAATTTTCTTACTGTGTAACTAATGGCTGATAATTATCTTACTGTGTAACTAATGGCTGATAATTTTCTTACTGTGTAACTAATGGCTGATAATTTTCTTACTGTGTAACTAATGGCTGATAATTTTCTTACTGTGTAACTAATGGCTGATAATTTTCTTACTGTGTAACTAATGGCTGATAATTATCTTACTGTGTAACTAATGGCTGATAATTTTCTTACTGTGTAACTAATGGCTGATAATTTTCTTACTGTGTAACTAATGGCTGATAATTTTCTTACTGTGTAACTAATGGCTGATAATTTTCTTACTGTGTAACTAATGGCTGATAATTATCTTACTGTGTAACTAATGGCTGATAATTTTCTTACTGTGTAACTGATGCTGATAATTTTCTTACTATAAAACTAATGGATAACAATATTATTATTGTGTAACTAATGGCTAATAATATTCCAATCTTGTTGAAAACCGAGCAGGAAGGAAGTGGCACATCTCTACATGAGCCCATACGAGTGCTAGAATACAGACTTTGTATAAGATGTGGCCACCATCATTAGCTCTTTCCGTCTTGTTAGACGTTAATAATTGTGCTTTGAAAAGAGGTATGTAACTACAGTCCATGACGGTAACGAATGTGACTCGTAAGACCTTTCCGGAAAAGACCAGAGAAGCGTTTTCTACAGTATGTGCAAGGAAAGTCAAGACCGTTTGCGACATCGCATTTTGTGACGTGTCTTCTCAAATGCTGTCTTTAGTCTATCAACAATCAGTATCTCCTTTGTCTGTGCTTAATCCTTCCCCTCCATTTTACAAGTTCCATGGCATCCTGTTCCGATGATTCCAAATCGATGCCTGCATCATTCATATCCCGCTTGCATACATCCTTGTACCGAAGCAGTGGCCGGCACAGAAAGCTTTTTTCCAAACTGTAATTCTCCATAGAGAAGATATTTTTGTATTCTGCCATCATCCATTCTCTGGATGTGGCCTTATGAGTTATATTAAATGGTAGATAAACACAAATATTCATTCAAAGTGCGTGCTGTTAAATAATGGTGTGTATCGTGTAGATACACTGTGATTTCTTGCTTTGCACTGCAGCATACATCATGAGTCTATGAGATACTGCTTCCTCTTTGGATTTACGTACATGTGTACACCCAAGTGGGGGACCCTGCGGTCTTGAGGTAATGTGTTCATCTCGGGTGCTGGAGATCGTGAACAATTACGGTGAAGGCCGGAATTTTATCAATTATCCGGAAAGAATTTGTCCTGATCTCTGAGTAATGAGATCAGACACATGTGTGCAGTGGTGCACACATAAAAATCCATTTGCAGTTGGAAATCGAAATGAGCCTGTTTAACGGCATCTGATCGGGCAAAATTCAACTTAAAAATCTATTTAAATTATTCTCGCTAAACAAAGAATATGTTGCAAAACAGGGGACTGTGTGGTTATAACATTAGACGCCTGACAGTCTGGGGGTCTACCTTGCTCTAAATTACGCTTCCATCACCACGTTCCAAAAATATACGATCGTATATTCCAGGGGCTACTAATCTCATAGTTGGTAACAGATACTGGGATTGACCTGGGAAGTCACCAGCGGATTTGCGCCTGCCATAACATATGAAACAAAGGATGTCACACCTCCGCTCGACGTGTAACGACACAAGTGAACTGAACATAGTACACCCAAGTTTGTGTAATGGAAACATTATTTTTTATCAGATGTGGACGATATACATCTGACAATTGTGAATGAACCATGAACATAGGACAGAAAATCATGCATGTATAAATGCTTTTCTTTAACTTTTTGTTTGCTCTATTCTGATATTATTTTACAATATATTGTCTACTTTGATTTCATTGCTCACCCCATTGCTCTAACTCAAAACATAGGCACGTTTCCATAAACCAGCCGAGTGAACTGGGCAACGCTGAAATTAGCCACAAACACATTCTTCGAGCGACGATAGTTACCAGGTATTATCACTCTGGCAGGTGTATGCATCAGGTCAGGTCAGGTTATCCCATAACCAGTGAAGTCTTTGTGGCACAGATGAAGACATCCTCACAACCCAAAGCCATCTTTCTCTGTCAGCGGCCGCTGCCTGTGCCTCTTCTGGTCGGAGATTGGTCCATTCTTTTATGTTGTCCTGCCACTTCTTTTTGGTACGGCCTCTTCGTCGTCTGCCTTGCTCCTTTCCGTGCATGATCGTATTTGCAAGACCATTTGATATCGATATATGACCGTACCAAGTGAGTTTCCTTCTTTTGACACTTGCCAAGAGGTCTTAAAAAGGCCATATTGCTGTTGTAATTTGTTCTCGTGTTTCCTCATCTGTAACTCGATCTTTGTACGTGACGTTTTAGAAGTCTTCGGAAACACCTCATCTCCGAAGCCTGTATCCTCCGCTGCAGGTCAGTTGTAATTGTCCATGCCTCACACGCATAGAGAAATATTGACAGGACCAGTGTACGCATTAATCTGATTTTCGTGCATAGTGCTAACCGTTTATCTTGCCAGATATTGTTAAGCCGTGCAAGCCCCACTATTGTCTGTGCTATTCTGGCCAACACCTCACATTTTGATCCTTCATCCCTGACAATCGAAACCATATATTTAAAATGGTCAACCACTTTGTGTCTCTGGTCATTAGCTTTTATCCTGCTGTTAAAGCCCTTGGCGTTGTTGGTCATTCATGTTCTTTCCAGCGTTTATCTCCATACCATAGTCAAGAGCTGTTTCCTGACGCCTTCTGACCCATTCCTGGAGTTCTGCTTCTGACCCCGCCAACCCGTCGATATCATCTGCAAAACGAATTTTGGTAATCGTTCGGCCCTTATCTTCATAGTACCAACGTGACCTTCAAGTACCTCCCTCATAATTCCCTCAAAGGAACATTTTCGAAAGTGTTGCGGATAGTGTACAACCATGTCTCTCACCGATTAATGTGCGAAACCAGTTTCTGAGTCTCCCATTCACAAGAACTGCGCTGGACACCTTGTCATACATGTGTTGATTGACCTTTATTATAGTTCCTTTGATTTTATACATTCTCGTGGTTGCCCATAGTGCTTTATGCCTTATCCTAGCAAATGCCTTCATGAATCAACAAACACATGATACAGTTTTTGCTGCTATTCTAGATATTTCTCGCTTAGCAGCCTTAAATTAAATATCTGTTCTGTAGTGCTTCTTTCCTGTTTGAACCCTGCTTGCTCCTCAGCAATGATGTTCTTTGCTTGGGATTGCAATCGGTCGAGGATTAATCTAAACAGGATCTTGCTAGGGTGGCTGATGAGGCTTATTGTTCTGATATTTTGACACAGCTTTCGGCTTCCAGACTTAGGTAACGGTATAACCATTGATTTTGTCCATAAGTCCGTCCAGTTTCATGTCGCCTATATTTTGTTGCAGATGTGTGTGTCACTACCTCCCCACCTGCCTGTAAGAGCTCTGCTGGTATATTGTCTATAACGACCGCTTTCCACCTTCTCAACGTTTTGACCGTTGCAGCTACCTCTTCCTTCGTTATCAGTTGCTTATCCTCTATAGTTGTTGGTGTTCGAGGGATTGTTTTCCCAGGTTCGTTCTGTCCTTCATAGTTGTATAACTCTGAATAGTACTCTGTCCATCGATTCAGTAGGTCATTGTCCTCAATAAGGCACTTGCCGCTTTTATCCTGGATCATAATGGTCCAGCCTTTCCATGATGTTACCAGATCTTTGACCTCCTTGTATGCTCCTTTAGCGTCATTTCTGTTAAATTTCTCTTCGATGATTGTAAATTGCGCGAATATATACGCTTCTTTCGCCTTTCTCATCTTTTGTTATATCGCTTTCTTGACCTCTTTATATATGCCTACCTCATGGTAGATGATTTTGGTTTTTCAGTGACCTTCTTCAATCACAAAGGTCTATAATTTTTGTTTGTCCCTCATGGCTTCCTTTTTGTTTGGTGGCATCCCAGGATCTATGTTGCTGTTTCTATGAGTGCTGATTTAATTGACGCTATTACTGTATCGGTATCAAATTCCTCTCTGAGAGAATGGTGGAGCAAATCTCCCATCCTACCCTCGATTGGAACACTTCGAAGAGAGTTGGGTCTTTCAGATTGTCCAGGTCTAGCAACTTCTTTCTTTGCGACTCTCTTCAATCGCAGACGCATAGTCACAGAAACAAGTTCGTTGTCGCTTCTTATTTCCGCTCCAGGAAAACTTCTCGTTTTGTCAGTGTTGATGCTCGATCTAAACCTCCTCTTAACCAGTATATAATCAATTCGGCTGTGCACTTCATTGTTTGGGTTAAGTCATGTCCGGGACGGCGTGGGCCAGTGGTTAAGTGACACGGCTCCCAACTAAAAGGTACTGGGTTCGATCCCCATCACAGCACCGGCCGTTACACCGGGGAAGAAAACCCTTATAAAATGCAGGAGGAAGCAGACCCTTGCATAACATGCACTGGACCGACAGGCGCAAAATAAAAACCACAGTGCGACGCACACCGCCTTGGGGATTAAAGAAATAAGGCGAACGCAAAAAAATTATAAAAAATTCATGTCCAGCGTCTAGATGGATTGTTGAATCCAAACGTGTTGGCCACCAACAGCTTATTGCATCGTGCGAATTCTAAGAGTCTGAGTCGCCAGTCATTAGTTTCTTTGTTTCCGTATGGGCAACATGTACCAGCCATGGACTGCATTTTCTCCTATTTTTTGGGTTCCAATCCTCCTGTACTAGCAATATGTCCTTTGTTCGTGGTTCGGTTATACTCTGAAGTTGATCATAGAGTTCCTGTATTTCACAATATTCATTGTCTGCAGCGGTTGCTTAGAACTATATTATCGTACTATTAAACGGTGGTGTCTATCCGTAAGTTGATAAATCGGTTAGGTGTGTCTTTCCTACCAGTATCCCCACTCCATGTAAGTGTATGTCCTACCAGTATCCCCACTCAGTGTTTGTCCTACCAGTATCCCCACTCCCTGTAAGTGTTTGTCCTACCAGTATCCCAACTCAGTGTTTGTCCTACCAGTATCCTCACTCCATGTAAGTGTTTGTCCTACCAGTATCCCCACGCAGTGTTTGTCCTACCAGTATCCTCACTCTATGTAAGTGTTTGTCCTACCAGTATCCCCACTCAGTGTTTGTCCTACCAGTATCCTCACTCTATGTATGTGTTTGTCCTACCAGTATCCCCACTCCACTCAGTGTTTGTCCTACCAGTATTTCCACTCAGTGTTTGTCCTACTAGTATCCCCACTCAGTGTTTGTCCTACCAGTATCCCCACTCAGTGTTTGTCCTACCAGTATCCCTACTCAGTGTTTGTCCTACCAGTATCCCCACTCCATGTAAGTGTTTGTCCTACAAGTATCCCCACTCCATGTAAGTGTTTGTCCTACCAGTATCTCCACTCCATGTAAGTGTTTGTCCTACCAGTATCCCCACTCCATGTAAGTGTTTGTCCTCCCTGCCATTGAAGTCCCTCCTCCGTGGTACAAAAATATAACAAGAAAATGAATGTGCCGTACGACTGTATTCTCATTGCTGATGTAGTCGAGTTGTTTTTAGTCTGAGGACTACAGACCGCTTCTCCTTTGCTATCACCGCGCCGCGTGCTGTTTGTGTTTGTTCATTTCACCCACAACAGAAAAACAACACATTTCATAATGGGGATTCGATCCGCTGCCCCATTTATCAGCCCTCAGACATTGAAACCGTTCGGCCACGCTGTCCTCTATGAGATAACTGACCGTTACCCTTAACATTAAATCATATACCATTAAAACTCCTGCTTTCTGAAAGTCCCACATATTTCTGCCAGCTAACTACCTACCTCGCTAGAGGCATGCGGAATTTAATTTCGTGGTTTTGTCCATTCTTTCCTACAAATATTGATAGTGTTTTTAGTATGCACATGAAAAAAATGTCTTTATCATGGCTTGCAGCATTATAATCTAGATGCGTATGTCTGCACGTTTTGGTAATAACTCATACACGACGAGTTGATCTTGGAATATTCAGGCAGTGTGTTATCAACACGAGCTACTTCAACGGTTTCCATAAGGTTTTCCTCTAACGATCTACAAGATGACCGTATGGTCTTCCTCTAGCACATAATGATATGCGTTATTTTGTTGAATATTTCATCGGTTTTGATGTTGGTAGAGCGACTGATTTCGTTACACGATATCATGCAGCTGCTGCACTTATGAGCGTCTTATGCCTTTTCTTACAACCAACTTAACTGACGTCTTTACCCTGGTTTAGAAGACTCTGCAGAGTCTGTATTCAACCAATTTATTTTACATCACTTGATCTACAAATTATACACATCCAATCTATTTTTATAGACATTAATTGACCTGCCTCCACTATTTGATGTGGCAGTACATTCCAAGCGTTTCCCAGTCTCTGACTAACAAATGTTTTCCTAGTTTGTAATCTGGACGTTTTTTTAATTAATTTGCAGCTGTGCTCTTTTTTACTGTAGGCGTCTGTATTTTGGAGAAAAAAAAACTGTTAAATATGAATTTGATGCTTTCCTTTGGTTATCTTATAAACCTGTAATAAATAACCTTGAGCTTTTCTCCTTTTGTAGGCTGGTTTTTCTGAGCATTTCCACATAACTAACATTTTCTTTATAGAACGTTGATATCTCTTCTGCGATAAGGATGCCACCTGAACGCAGTGTTTCAATATAGGTCTAACTAAGGCTTAGGGGTCGCTGTAGTCAAGAGGTTAAAGCACTCGCCTCTCACAGTGATAAGCCGAAACGGTGGGCGATCGAATCCCGACGTTTCTAGCGACTCCTAGTCTCACAGGAGTGAGAGTGCCTGCATCCCAGAGTGCCTGCAGCCCAAGTTATCTCCAGTCGTCTCGACCAACAGTCTTGTCACTGACCCAAGGTAACTCGGGATAATAGTGAGATTGATTACCAGCGCATATTTTTGCTCACTATAATCCCCATACAGCGCACATCACATTATTAAGTCAAAACCGTCTGATGGTGTGTCCATCATCGCTTAGCGATTGACAATAACTTTAACCACTGCTTTATACACTTTCACTATCACTTTCTTGATCATATGTTTAATGTATCGTTTTATTACACCTTATATTGCATTTGACTTTTTTACAGCTACCTGGACTTGCTCACTCACGTTACCTGTATGGTCTGTTATAACTCTGAAAGAGCCATGGGTAGAGACGCCAATATTTAGGAATATCTGAACTAACTGATGACCGTTGGACGGCCATTATTTTATCGTTTCTGACACTAAAGGAGCAAGATGTCCCCACTACAGATAGAAAGCCTGATCTGAAGCCATTTAGCGTAATTTGAGTTTTTTGGTCGACATAGTTGACAGTTTTGTAGATTGTATTTTGATTTTTGAATAATTGAGGATTAGGGCGCTTGCGTCTGACAGAAGATGTACTTCGTTCTTTTTTTTATTTTTTTTATGTTGCGCCTGTCGGCCCAGTACATCCGACTTCAGCGTGCATTTTATGTAAGGGTCTGTTTCCGCTTGCATTTTCTAAGGGTTTTCTTCCCCGGGGTAACGGTCGGTACTGTGATCGATGTACTTGGTTCGATCTCTATTATCTACACGCTCTAGCCCACACAGCTGTAAATGTGTACCTAGTTTAATGTTGGGTAAAGACAGACAGCAAGAGCAAGAACTTGAGGTTCAATACAATGAAGTTTGCATCACTTCATCCGCTACAGCACCATCTGTTATAGGGCTAGCTGCACCCTTACCTAGCATGCAAATCTATCGAGTCTGCATTCAAATGTTCGACATTTCCAAATATATTGTCAGAAATATCATCTCAAGAAACAAAAGTTGTCTAGACGTTGTTAACAAAACTGGCCCAGAGGTTTCATCTCAACGCGCAGACATGTGCAGGCAGATTTATTGTGTACATGTCTTGATATGTCCAATCGATACAACCTTCTGAAATTGATCTGAAACTATCACAATGCTGCATGAAGACAAGTTTCGTGGTCCACGGAGAGAGTATTTGGAGGCCTGCTTCAGAAATGGATCTGAAACTATCACAATGCTGCATGAAGACACGTTTCGTGGTCCACGGAGAGAGTGTTTGGAGGCCTGCTTCAGAAAATAGTCAATGTGGTCCAACAAGATATACCGTGTTCAAATGAAACCGGACCTAACTGCAACAAGTGAACATACGCACGATACGCACCATGACGTCCCTTCTGGTGTATACAGGACAAACCTACCGGCAAGTTTGCAAAATGTCATTATCCTCCGACTCATAGCTTCCTCAGCAGAACGTTGAAAACATGGTGGAATCCGACCAGACTTTTTGTCCGCCCTGGCGGGTTGCAGAAGCTTTCCTCAAATTCCGAGCGTGCTGATGAAGGTGGACTTGGATTCTCCAGGCGGTTGTGCTATCTTTCGATTCATCTGCGTGTCGCTCACTACTACAGGAATAACGTCGATTCTTCACATTGTTAGCCAGGTGGCCATGAAAATAGTCTGTTTGCAGGAAGGGCTACTAGAAAGCCAAGGTGACGGTCTTGTCCAGTATGTTTTGTCTGAACCTGGCCAACATGTCTTATCAGTATGTTTTGTCTGAACCTGACTAACATGTCTTGTCAGTATGTTTTGTCTGAACCTGACTAACATGTCTTATCGGTACATTTTGTCTGAACCTGACTAACATGTCTGATCAGTATATTTTACATGACCAGACGTTAGTCATCCGTCCCAGCCCTCTAAGCAGAAAATCATCTTCCCGGCTATATTTAGCTCATACAAGAGCTGAATCTCGCACAGAGTCATACGCCCCTGTAACAGTACTTGTAGACTAAATGACTAAATGATTTTAAAATTGAATAATATTTTAAGATACTCCTGAATGTGATAAATAAAGTGAAAGATATAGAGGGATATTGAAAGCCAATCCTGAATGTGATAAATAAAGTGGACGATATAGAGGAATATTGAAAAACAATCCTGAATGTGAAATTTAAAGTGAAGAATATAGAGGAATATTGTACGACAATCCTGAAAGTGAAATTTAAAGTGAAGGATATAAAGGTAAATTGTAAGACAATCCTGGATGTGAAATATAAAGTAAAGGATATTGTACAAAGGCAAGGGGAGTCGGAAAGACTGCAGTAATTACAGGCGTATAACACTACTCTCAGTTCCGGGGAAGGTGTTTGCCCACGTGCGACTGGCTAGGCTCAAGACTCTCTTGAGCACCAAAAGTCGCTCAGAACAGTCTGGCTTCACCCTAGGTCGTTCTACAACCGATGCTATTCTTGTTCTGCGCCTCCTCGCCGAACTGCACCGTGCCTTCAAACGTCCCTTGTACGCTGCATACGTGGACTTGAAGTCCGCTGTCGACGTGGTTGATTGGCAGGTTTTATGAAAAGCCCTCCAGGGAATGGCACACCGGCCCTCCTGTTGAACCTGATGATGAGGGATTACGGCCGAACGTCTCTAAGCCGGAATCCCGCCCTGAATCTCAGCACCACTGAGATGGGAGGCAACGACATGGTTGGGACCCGGGGCTCGCGTCTTATCCCGACCCATTCGAGCCGCTGAAAAAAAAGTGAGCGGGGAGCTGCTCGATATTCACCCCATACGGCGTTAAGGTGTGAAATCACTAGTAGAAGACTTAGTTCTCGGTCGGGGTGTCGTAAGCAGTAGAGCAGCCACCTCACTGCGAACTGTTGAGACTCAGCCCTTGATCATGAGATATGTCCGCACACCAGGCGAACAACATCTCCTTTCCATGACCAGGCTTGTCCCCTGGTTAAATGCACTAATGCCTCGTTCTATACTTCTGTCTGCTAACAGTCATCCCAATGGACGCAGAAGAGATGCAGGCCAGCGGACATTGCACCTCTGCCCTATTGTGACAACCTCCCAGGTGGCGGGGAATGCTAGGCGTACCATCACTGCAAAGGAGCCGAGAAAATAAAGGAAGCAAGGAGATACCCCAACTCACATGCATATGCTACGTTTCTGACAGGACGTGACGATCCTGGCACACAGACACACTGGACTGCCTCTCTTCCGGGAAACTTGAAAAACTAGTACATAAGTCCATCAAATCATCATCATCACACCCTTTCGACACGAGTGATGAAGACTCCATAGTCCTGCAAGACAACTTGCCTAAGAGAGACAGCTCTGACCACAAACAACTGCTGCCTTGCAGATAGGCTGAGGACAGCCAAAGGCAAAGGGGGGCATCCCTACAGAAATGCCTGTTGAAATCGGATGCACTGGGCCACAGGCTTAACGAAACAGTGCAACGTGTATCGCTGTATGATGACGTCACAACCTAACAGAAAAAAAGTATGGTGCTCATCCTGTGAAGTCCCGCCAGGCAGCGAGAGTGCCGGGCCCCACGCCTCGAAGGGGCCCACCCAATGCTACTGGTGGTCACCCACCCATGTGCTGTGGAGTCAAGGAACAATGTGATGGGGCAAAAACTATTGACCAAAAACACAAGACCCTCAGAATATTACAGTGGAATGCGGAGGGAGTCATTAACAAAAAGATTTACCTAACACATCACCTGCATGAAGGTAAGATTGACGTGACATGTATCCAAGAAACGCACCTCAACACCAACTGCAGATTCTCTATCAGAGGATACCAGACCTTCCGTCTTGATAGAGAAGGTCACACAGGAGGGGTTCTGATACTGACACGTAACTGCATACCGAGTAGCGCGGTAGCTGTAATCACACTGGACAAGCAGAAATTGTAGGAATCGACATAATGACACAAGAAACGACGAACCGCATCTTCAACCTGTACGACCCACCCAACAAAGACCTGTCGCTTTCGAGTATGGAATTCAAGGACTCCAGCTGCCTAGTGGTTGGAGACTTCAACAGCCACTCGGAGAGATGGGAATATTCAGACACAGACAACAGAGGTGACGAAGTGGAAGACTGGGAGATAGACACACATCTCTATCTTATCAATAGGTCGGAGAATAGCCCTAGATTCTATTCTAGAACATGGCATACCACCTTTACTCCAGACTTGGCCTTTTCCACAGGGGATATTCACCACAAAATAGACCGCCAGGTGCTCAACCAATTGGCAGGTAGCGACCAAAGGCCAAATAGGCTAGAAGTTGACATGGAAGTAGGCCCACATGAAATAAAACCGTTCCCACGTTGGAACTATAAACGAGCCGACTGGGACAGATTTACAATGCTGATAGATGGACTGCGTGAAACCCTCAACACACGGAATAACAATATGAAACCTATGGTGGAAAGCCTAAGCAAAGCAATAATGCAAGCAGCCACCGAAACCATCCCAAGAGGGGCAAGGAAAAATTCCAAGCCATATTGGAATGATGAATTGCAGAAAGCGGAAGACGAAGTCTCAAATGCTAGGAACATGGCAGAGAGAGAGCAATCTATGGATGCAAATATCGCCCTCAAAGCCATCACGGCGAAATACAAATACACTCTAAACAAAATAATAAGAGACAGTTGGAAAAACAAAATAGAAAGCCTCAATTTATATAAAGAAGGGAACAAATTATGGAAGTTAGTCAAAGCCATGAATGACTAAACACCATCAAATAAACAAATTACCATCAAGCAGGGCGACAACATGCTTACTGGAAAAAAAAGCAGCAAACGCCTTTATAAAACATTATGCCAGAGCAAACCACATTGATGTCCCTACAGACAGGCATACAGACATTAGTGAAGAACAAAAGAGCCTCGACAACATCGAGTTTTGAAAAAACTAACAATGAATGAAATGGATGAAGCCATGAGAACATTAAAGAAAAATAAATCGCCCTGATTAGCTGATGGGGTTGGGCCAAACAGCAAAGAGGAAGCTACTATCAGTCCTGAACCAAAGCTGGAAAAGGGGAATTGTAGCGTAGGCAGGGAAAGATGCTGTACTTATACCAGTACCAAATAAAGAAAAAAGATAGAACAGATCTTCATCTTCTTCTTCTTCATCGTACGCTTTTTACAACGATATTTACGTTGCACTGTTTTATTTTGTTAAGCCTGTGGCTCAGTGCATCCGATTTCAACAGGTGTTTCTGTAGGGTTGCCCTCCTTAGCCTTTGGCTGTCCCCAGCCTAACTGCAGGGCAGCAGTTGTTTTTGTTCAGAGTTGTCTCTCTTTGAGCAGTCTTGCAGGACTATCGGGTCTTCCCCACTCGTGTCTATAGGGTTTGACAATGATATGATATGATGGACTATGTACTAGTTTGTACTATCCCGGAAGAAAGGCATTCCAGTGTGAATGTGCCCCAGGATCGTCACGTCCTGCCAGAAACGTAGTGTATGCATGTGAGTGAGGTATCTCTTTGCTCCTTGTGTTTTCTCGGCTCATCTGCAGTGATGGTACGCCTAGCATTCTCCGCCACCTGGGAGGTTGTCACAATAGGGCAGAGGGTGCAATGTCCGCTGGACTGCATCTCTTCTGCGTCCATTGGGATGACTGATAGCAGACAGACGTAAAGAGCAAGGCAGGAGTGCATTTATCCAGGTGAATTTCTGCTGCTCTACCGGGCCGGGCTGAGACGCAAGCCCCAGGTCCCAGCCATGTCGTAGCCTCCCATCACAGCGGTGCTGAGATTTAGAAAGGGGTTCTGGCTTAGAGGCGTTCGGCCGTAGTCCCTCAGATGGTAGCTTCGCACCATTGGCTTATCAGCCAAGCACGTGGACCAAATGTCAGCGACCTGTGATTTCTCTCGAAGGAGTGCATTTGACCAGGGGACAAGCCTGGTCACGGCACGGAGATGGTGTTCGCCTGGTGTGCGGACATATCTCATGGTCAAGGGTTGAGTCTCAGCAGTTCGCTGAGGTAGCTGATCTACTGCTTAGGACACCCCGATTGAGAACTAAGTTTTCTACAAATGGTTTCATACCTCATCGCCGTATGGGGTGAATATCGAGCAGCTTCCCGCCCGCTTTGATCGGCTTTCTTTCTGCGGCTCGACCGGGAGGGGCTGGAGCGGGAGCCCCAGGTCCCCACCATGTCGAAGCCTCCCTTTGCAACCGTGCTGAGCTTTTGGGCGGGATTTTGGCTTAAAGGCGTTCGGCCGTAGTCCCTCACCTTGTAGCCTCATGCCGTTAGCTTATCAGCCTAGTACGTGGACCAAATGTCAGCGGCTCCTATCGAGTTGAGCAGGATTACCGTAGCAACGCCCTGTCATTAGTAGGGTAAAACGGACCTGTCTTCCGAGAATCTATTTCCAGCACTCGTTCAATATTAGACCGGACGTATCAATATAGGGCTTTTTAGTTTGTCAATGGCCAAAATTCTGGAACCTGCGATTTCTGCAAGGTTAAGACCAGATTACCATAGCAGACGCTCTTTCATTAGGGGAATAAGAGACTGGCCTGTCTTCCGTGGGTCTAATTTCAGCACATGTTCACTATTAGACCCCACGAAGGTGCTCTCGATTTGACAGTCATTCTACGGTATTGGCGTGTTAAGTCAATTTAAGCCGCAGTCTCCACTCATGGTAGTGCCCTTCCGTCAATTCCTTTATCAAACACTGAATGCAGACCAACGGAGCCACAGATAGCATTACCCCAGTTTTCCGATCGTCTAGATCCAGCACCCGTTCCATATTAGACCAAAAGTGGTCTCGTCATGTCAGTCATTTCAGTGTTGGCCGTGTTGAGTCAAATGATAGAACAGATCAAAATGGATACAGGCCCATCAGTCTACTGAGCTGTGTAGGCAAACTGATGGAGCGTATGATAAACACCAGACTGATGTGGCACCTGGAAGAAAAACACATACTAATTCCACAGCAAGCAGGATTTAGACAACACAGATCCATTGAGAACCAGATAACTCTCATAATACAGGAAATAGAGGATGCTTACCAAGAGAAAAAGCATACAGTGGCGGTTTGGGTGGATCTAGAGAAGGCATTTGATAAGGTGTGGAAAGAGGGAATTAAAGTCAAGCTACAAGGAAGTGAAGTATCTGGAAGCATGTACAGATGGATCAGCCACTTTCTCGAAAACAGAACAGCCAGAGTTCAAGTACAAGGGCAGATGAGCAAAAAGGTGATACTGGAGCAAGGAGTACCCCAAGGGGAGGTACTGTCATCCACACTTTTCCTGGTGTATATAAACAGTATCACAGAGAATATACCACGAAGAGTCCATAGCTCCTTGTTTGCAAACGATCTGGATATGTGGACCTCTTAAAAAAATCTCACTCTAGCAAGCAATCGAATGCAGCAGGCCCTAACATCATTGGAGGAGTGGGCAAATTCATGGCTGGACAAAATAAACTTAGACAAAACAACATGTACGATATTCTCGCTTTCAAATAAATCACAGAACACCAAAATAAGTCTCAACGGCAAATATCTGCCGCCAAACGACAGCCTAAACTACTTGGGAATCACATTTGATCGGCGCATGACATGGAAAAGTCAGATCGAGAGAAACCGAATGAGCGCCAGACAAAGAATGGCAATCATGAGGAAACTTGCTGGCACAAGCTGGGGAGCAGACGAAAGAAAACTAAAGAAGCTGTACACTGGAAGAGTGAGACCAGTTCTCGAGTATGGCATTGCGGCATGGACAACAGCAGCAAAGGCGAACTTTGATAAAATTAGCAAACTTCAAAACCAAGCCATGAGAGTTATAACAGGAAGCATGAAGTAAACGCCAATTGTAGAACTTAAAAAGATTACAAATCTGCAATCCATGACCGACAGAAGAGACTGAAGTGCTCAGCAGCAAGCAGAGAAACTCAGAAGACTGACAGACCATCCAATGCACCAGAGACTAAATAGATTTGGAAATGGGAAACTAAAGCAGAGAAACTTTGCAGAAATAGCCAAAGCAAAGATGAGCGAAGACCCTATGAACACCGTAACAATACCAAAGCCCATCCCTACTGTACGCAAACCTACCTGGAAGCAGCATATCATTCGGGAGGTGGTAGAAAATATGTCAGGTATTGGAAACAAGAACAGCCAGACTGAAAAAGAGAGAGGACACATAACCCGGAGGTACGTAACGGAAAACTACCCAATCATGGACTGGACCCATGCATACACCGACGGCTCTGTAACAAACACAACACAGAACGGAAAGGCAGGGGTATTCCTGAGCCTACCAAATGGTAGAAAAATAACAGTGGCAACTGGAAAATTATCAAGCAATTTCAGAGCGGAGGCAGAGGCACTGTTGGCTGCGGTAGAAGCAATGCTGACAGGCGAAAGCAATGAAAGCCAGATAGTCCTGTTTACAGATGTCCTGGCCGTAGTCACAGCACTAAAAAAATACTGAACTTAATGATTTAAGAGCAGTACTCTGTCAACTATGCCACCAAAAAGAGTAGTGCTACAGTGGGTTCCATCCCACTGTAACATCCAAGGCAACGAGGAGGCAGACAGACTGGCAAAAGAAGGTGCAAGACTACCACAACCAGATTCTAGTGTGAACTTCGAAGAGTGCAAAACGGCTTATTAGAGCTAGATACATGACCAAATGGGAAACAGAACATACTGGCTACACAAAAAACGATGACTATTACCAGTTGAACAGAAGAGAGCAGGTCGTGGTCTTCAGACTCCGCACAGGCCACAACAGACTGAGGTACCACCTATTCAATAAACTGAAGATAGGTTGCACTGACGAATGCACGTGTGGTACCGGGAAAATGACCGCTGAACATCTGCTGCAAAACTGCCCGACATACGAGGACCAGAGAAAGCACACGTGGCCATCACATGTGGCAACACTAGACAAGCTCTATGGCAGTGTCGACAGCCTCAGGATGCCCACTGCTTTCTTCGAAAAAATACAGGTTGACGTTTGACAGTGTACGAAACAGAAGAAGAAGAAGAAGAAGAAGAAGAAGAAGAAGAAGAAGAAGAAGAAGAGGAAGAAGAAGAAGAAGAAGAAGAAGAAGAAAAAGAAGAAGAAGAAGAAGAAGAAGAAGAAGAAGAAGAAGAAGAAGAAGAAGAAGAAGAAGAAGAAGAACCTGATCAAAGAGCTACACCGGCCCTCGAATTCGACTGTGTCGCACTCTATCTGACATATTCCCCACGACTTCGGGTGTCAGACAGATGTGTCCTTGTCCCCGACCTATTCTGCCGGGCAGTGGACTGGCCTCGTGACCGCATCAGGAGAATATAGCTTTTGATCAGAAAATCTTCACCGATCTTGTTTACGCGGACGGCCGTTTCTTGTTCCACACAGGCTGCTATACTCTTCGGCGCTCTCTGGAAATATGAAACAGCGAAACGTCCTTCCTAGGCATGTCTACATCCTGGGCCAAGACCAAAGTTCAGTGCCTCATTTCCGACACAGCACTCCATGGTATTAAAACCCAAGGGCACACTGCGGAGGCACCAATCAGTAGCATGATACCATCGAATGGACGCATCGGTCTCGATATGTCAAGGCGGATTGGACTAGCTGCGTCTGCCATGCATGACCTCCGTCGTGTGTGGAGTAATGGCAAAATCTCCCTTGAGACAAAATGCGAATCTACCAGTCCCACGTGGTCCCAGTCCTGCTTTATGGCTCCGAAACCTGGACATTGCTGAAACATGTCCTGTCGAGACTCGAGGCCTTCCACATGCGCAACCAGCGGCGTATCCTGGGCATCCGATGGCATGACTACACCCCAACCAGCGGCGTATCCTGGGCATCCGATGGCATGACTACACCCCAACCAGCGGCGTATCCTGGGCATCCGATGGCATGACTACAACCCAACGTGGCGGTCTCCTCCCAATTTCAAAAACACTTGACCGACGCCGATTTCGGTCATGTTGAACGGCTGGACCAGAAAACCACGGTCTACAAGATGCTAGACAAGTCGTTCCTCAGCGCCAACGGTCTTCCATCGATCGGCTAGAGCGTAGAAGAGGCAGTCCGGTAAAGTATGGATTCAGCAGATGACCACGCCACAGCATTGGGTCATGGATGTGGCCAACCGACGCAACGGAAGTTCTCTTGTACTGTTTTTCAACTTCTTCCTCGTTCTTCATCGATCAACTGATGATATGCGTGTAGTGCGGTGAGGTTCACGAAGGAGACTGTGCGTTTCAGGTCCTCGCCGTTCCTCTACAGCTTTTCGAGCATGGTCGCACCCCCAGGCCAGACTGCCTCTATTTGGCCTGCATAGATAGCGCATTCTTGCAGAATATGTTCTGGTGTTTGCTTCGGTGCTCCACAATCGCACGTGTCAGTGTCCCTGAGACCCATTCTGGGTAGGTGGGCCTTGAGTCTACAATGTCCCATTCTGAGTCTGAAGATCTTTGTCTGCCCATCTCTCCCAAGTTTGTCTATGCTGCCATTTTCTTTGTGCTGTTCTCTCGATTCTGTCCTCCTGGATCGTTTGATGAGTGTCTTTGCTTCTTTATAGCTCTGTGGATGGGGAATCTGCTTGCCGCAACTTCCGGCTTTTGCAAGATCATCTGCTTTCTCGTTTCCAGGAATCCCACAGTGGGCCGGAATCCATTGTAGGATTAAATATGTTTTTGAGACGGCAATCCTATGTTGTATTTTACAGTTTTCGATCTTTCTGTCTTGTCACCGTTTAGGGTTTTGGTGAGATTCCACAGTCTTGTAGTGTCTTTTTTCCAGGTCTAAAGAGCTGGTTAATTTGTGCCAGCTTTCTGTCATACTCTTCTTCTTCTATTTTGTAAAGCTGCCTTTGCTTTGTTGTGCAAGATTGGATTTTCGTCTGTTGTGCTCGTTTTAATGATTTCTCTGGACGTACTAATTTCATTTTGCAGCTCTTCCAGTTTTTGGGTCCAGAAAGGTTGGTATTCTTTTCTGCAGCATCTTGGGATATTTTTCTTGGCAGCGTCAAGAACGCATCTATTGAAGGTTTGAAGCTTAGAGTTTAGGCTTTTAAGCCCGGTTTTGATTTTCAACAGAGAGCTGACAGTCTGCGATGTAAACTGTTTTTCAACTACTCTTGTGATGTTCTTCTACTTTTCTTGTACTACTCTTGTCCTTTTTGTAATTCACACGCAATGGGGCGAAGAATATTGACATCCTTCCTGAGCGATAAAGTACTGAACTGCCTTCAAGAACGTCGCTGATGCTGCTGTAATAACACAACTACATATGAGAACTGTGTGAGCTGCGGATGCTGGACTACAGATGATCACAAAAGGTGACGTAATGGTGGCCCTACATCCTTAGGCTCCCATGCGGACACCCCCGAATGAAATGGAGAAAAGACCTCACTTAAACCGTTGGTCCAACATGGGTAGAAGACTGTATTAAGTTTAAACAACATTTCGCTACTTGACATTAAGCACTACACTTAACTTAACGTTTTTATACTGGTTTATAGGACTCTAAACAGTATGTATACAACCGGTATCTTGGAGGTTGGTTTAACCGATATGCAAGTCCATCTTAATAGTCTCAAGCATTAGAGATAAATAGACCCGCCACCAGTTAGGCGCCATCTATAGCTGCTCTTAACAAACCACCTGGGAAACGGTACAAATAACTTAGGTAGATTTGTAACTTGAATGTTGTCCAAGTAGCGGCCGTTAAGCCTACTCATCTCGATTTCCAACTGCCAAGGACTTTGTTAACATGCTCGACACTGAACCCAGAGATCAAGGAGATGTTTACCAGAAGATCCACGTGAACTAATCCCCTGTTTTCACAGTGATTCGAACCCGCGACCTCCAGCATCCGTGTCGGACACCTTTCCTCAGTACCACTGAGTCCCCTGTGTTAAATAAATACAGGATTTTAGATTACAGATATGACTATCACACGCGAGATAAATTGATGTATCGCGTGTTTGGGAACGGACTTCTAGCTGCTTGTTTTATTTGCAGGACATGTTCCAGAACCGTATGGTAGAGCTGAATTAACGTTATCACTGAACAGTACAATATCATTTTCAAGAGACAATAATGCGACGTTCCATGTTCGTCTTAGAGATGTCGATGTGTAATCAGTTTGCCTTTTTATTCTTACATCCTTATCAATTCTACTTCCAAAATATGTGAGATAAATATGTGTAAGTCTACACTTGTCCGACCATTAGTCATTATTATATGTTTGTTGTCTGTCATTGATTTATTTTACGTTGTTTTGTACACTTTCATCTGTGGTCACTTAAATGAACTTATCTTTGCTGATAACCAAGTACTTATTGCAATAACTAATAACTCTTCCACGTCGAAACAACCAAGATGAAATGTCTGTGCAAAATGTTTAGAGTAACAAGAATGGATAGAATCAGAAACGAAGATATTAGGAAGCAAGTAGGTACAACACCAGGGCTAGACTTCTTCAAAAGTCAACAAACCTATTGGTTTGGCCACATGACATGATAAACGCCAGACGGTATCCCTCAGAAAGTAATGCTAAATATATACAATGGATGCAGACGTAAAGATACAATGGATACAGACGTAAAGAGATACAATGGATACAGACGTAAAGAGATACAATGGATGCAGACGTAAAGAGATACAATGGATACAGACGTGAAGAGATACAATGGATACAGACGTAAAGAGATACAATGGATACAGACGTAAAGCGATACAATGGATACAGACGTAAAGAGATACAATGGATACAGACGTAAAGAGATACAATGGATACAGACGTAAAGAGATACAATGGATACAGACGTAAAGAGATACAAATGATACAGACGTAAAGAGATACAATGGATACATACGTAAAGGGATACAATGGATACAGACGTAAAGAGATACAATGGATACAGACGTAAAGAGATACAATGGATACAGACGTAAAGAGATACAATGGATACAGACGTAAAGGCAAAAGGTGTTCCGCCGGAGTCTTTGTGTCAGACACACGGAGAGCTGGACGTGAAATGCGACTAACTGTGTGCCATGGCACTAAACCGGCCATGGTTAGATGGTTTGTTAAGAGCAGTATAGATGGCGCCTAACATGACGCTGGTCTATTTTGCTCTAGTGTTTGAGTCTTCAGATGGACTCGAACATCGGTTAACCACTAGTAAACAGACTCTGCAGAGTCATCTAAACCAGTAAATGGACGTTTAGTTAAGTTAAGCTAAATAAAGAAATAACAAAAGCAGTAAAGATTACCATGTACGAAGCACATAATTCGGTCCAGTCAAGAAACCTCTTCATAACCTGACACTGAAGGACAGTCTAGTTCAAAAACCGAAAAGAAAAGATTAAATGAAGAAGATATGTGGCCATGCTGTTCTGCTTTTAGTGTTTGTCTGTGATAGATAATCATGATATAAAGAGAGAGAGAGAGAGAGAGAGAGAGAGAGAGAGAGAGAGAGAGAAACGAATGATGAACAAAGGACAGAAAACAAGTATTTTAATTATAAGAGGGACGGATATTATCGCTGTCTTTGTTTAAACAGCATCAAGCAAAGATCTTTGCCGCGATATTGATCTGTTGCGAAACTCTAGAAACAGACGCTGAATTGATTGGCTCAATTACAGAAGCAAAAACTAAGACGGGAGAACGCCGAATTATATTTCAGAAATATTTGGCCTATATTTCGAGAAGCAATCATATAAACATCACTAAATACTATTATTTTCTGCGGCTGGTACTATGTAATTATCACGAAATAGTTGCCAGAATATCACGATTCACGGGGTGAGTTTCAGGAAGGCTATCACTACATGTGGGGGCTAACACTTGTGTTAACGGCCATACAAGGTAGTTTATTTTGTGGTTACTATAGCTATCACACTAATTAGGTAAACTCACGAAATTGTCCTTACATCGGCGACCCTAGACGTGATGACCTGTTCCTCAGTGTAGTTGCGGGCCCAAACTTCGCCTCCAGCGGAACCTGTCTTGGGTCATGGAAGTCCAATGGATAGTAGGCCTTCCAACAGAGGCGTCTCAGATGTTGTTGTGTGGAGCAGGGGAGTCTCACCAACGCATTGGTCATCATCCCGTGGTCTCTTTTTATCCTGGGGTTACCAGATTGTTGTCGCCGTGCTTCATCGAGCATCGTTTCGTCGCAACATGTGTCCTGTCTATCGTTTCGTCGCAACATGTGACCTGTCCATCGTTTCGTCGCAACATGTGTCCTGTCCATCGTTTCGTCGCAACATGTGACCTGTCAATCGTTTCGTCGCAATATGTGACCTGCCCACCTATGTTTTGCCATTTCTGCATTTATTGCTGCATCATTCACCAAGGACAATCGTTGTATGTCGTAATTGTAGATATTGTGTATACGTTGGTTCTTGCGTGCGATTCCGACCAAGCGTCTGTGAAGTGTTAGATAGAAGTGAAAACGGGCATGGAGAAGGCGATGGTCACTTCCAGCGCAGAAACAAAGGCGCTCTACTCTCAGGATCAAATCCATCTTCACACTCAGACTGGCGATACGCGTCTAACAGTGTGCACCTTCAACTGTCGGTATGTTTGCTCAGCGCCACAGCTGAGCCACCTTATTGACGAGAGTAACAGATTGCGTTTCGACATCATTGGCATCTCAGAGACCAAACTAGAAAAAGAACTGTCATCGGTTTGGAAAGACGGCACAAGAGTTTACAACGGCACCCGAAAGGCCAACTCTACATCGGGAGAAGTTGGTTTCCTTGTCACATCCCGCCCCTTCGCCCCGCATCATCCATCGTCGGTGACCTTTGCCGGGTTAGAAAAACTAATCGTATCAAATAAAAAACACAGCGAGGCTCAGTCAATCTATATTTAAGCACCAAGAAAGCCAAAATTCTGATAGCAAGAATAACTCAGTATTCTCAACTGATAATATAGATATAGAAAATGTCAAGGATTGTTAATATCTGGCAGCTGCCATTAATAATTCTGCATACTGTGAAATTGAATTCAAATAAAGACTTGCCATTGCTACACTGAAAGTAATACATTTGAAAACTGTGTGGCAAGGCACATGTAAGCAGATACAGATCCAACTGATCAGGACATACATTTTCCAATGCACGGTAAATAAATGAATTGCAAGAAAGATCTCAGATTCAGAATTGAGGCGTTAACAGAAAAATGTTGAAAATATGACGGACTGAAAACAGAAAAATGTTGAAAATCTGACGGACTGAAAACAGAAAAATGTTGAAAATATGACGGACTGAAAACAGAAAAATGTTGAAAATATGACGGACTGAAAACAGAAAAATGTTGAAAATCTGACGGACTGAAAACAGAAAAATGTTGAAAATATGACGGACTGAAAACAGAAAAATGTTGAAAATATGACGGACTGAAAACAGAAAAATGTTGAAAATATGATGGACTGAAAACAGAAAAATGTTGAAAATCTGACGGACTGAAAACAGAAAAATGTTGAAAATATGACGGACTGAAAACAGAAAAATGTTGAAAATATGACGGACTGAAAACAGAAAAATGTTGAAAATCTGACGGACTGAAAACAGAAAAATGTTAAAAATCTGACGGACTGAAAACAGAAAAATGTTAAAAATCTGACGGACTGAAAACAGAAAAATGTTGAAAATCTGACGGACTGAAAAAAGAGACATGTTGCAATCACTGCATGTTTACAGAAAATTGGTTCCTAGACATCGCACGAAAGAAGATTAGATTTGTCGGTCATGTGGCGAGACATAACTGTCTGAAGAGAGTGTTAATGGAGGGCATGGTTCCTGGGTGGAGGGAAATGGGTCGACCCCGACGAAGATGGCGTCAGAACATTCTGGACAGTCTGAGGATGTCCTATTATGAGGCGTGCCTACTCGCTCTAAACCGAGATGCATACACAACTACAGTGGCGGAGACTACATTCTGGACAGAACAGGTCTTGTGATGATAATAATAGCCAAGTGATAATTATCGTAGAAGATTCCAGTACACAAACCATGTGTACAACAACATATATGGCATGGACAAAAGACAAGGTGGAGAGTGTGTGGGTGGAGAGGACTTTGACATCACTGAATGACGTCATACTAGACAACAACGATGTAATGATGAGTCAGCATTGAACAAACTGCAGTAACTTGGTGAAGCTTGGGGAGGCGCCCAAATAGCTTTCATCTAGCTAGTTCCAATTACCATCAACATCGCGTGGACACTCTGCCGAAAGGGATGCAGCATTTGTCTGTTATTGTCTGGAATGACGTCATAGTCGGTCCACATACATCAACCTGAATGCTGAGTTGATGAAGTCATTGTTTCGTTTGTGGCTGAGTTGATCGAGTCATTGTTTCGTTTGTGGCTGAGTTGATGAAGTCATTGTTTCGTTTGTGGCTGAGTTGATCGAGTCATTGTTTCGTTTGTGGCTGAGTTGATCGAGTCATTGTTTCGTTTGTGGCTGAGTTGATCGTGCCATTGTTTCGTTTGTGGCTGAGTTGGTCGAGTCATTGTTTCGTTTGTGGCTGAGTTGATCGAGTCATTGTTTCGTTTGTGGCTGAGTTGATCGAGTAATTATTTCGTTTGTGGCTTAGTTGATCGAGTCATTGTTCCGTTTGTGGCTGAGTTGATCGTGTCATTGTTCCGTTTGTGACTGAGTTGATCGTGTCATTGTTCCGTTTGTGGCTGAGTTGCTGGAGTCGTTGTTTCGTTTGTGGCTGAGTTGATCGAGTCATTGTTCCGTTTGTGGCTGAGTTGATTGAGTCATTGTTCCGTTTGTAGCTGAGTTGATCGAGTCATTGTTCCGTTTGTGGCTGAGTTGATCGAGTCATTGTTTCGTTTGTGGCTGAGTTGATTGTGTCATTGTTTCGTTCGTGGCTACGTTGATCGAGTCATTGTTTCGTGCGTCAGGCGAAGATAATAGAAGCAACAATTTTGAGCTACTGAAAACACAGGAGAGCAAACTATCAACGATTTCAATTAGAAGATGTTTCTCAAGTTTCGTTGTAGACAGATCCTGCACTTAAACCTAGTTCGTCCCCGCAATCACACACAAACAGAATATCGCAAATTCGTTTATCAAAGCCATAACCAGATAACTTTGTATAACTACGTTCGTGAACTTTTCGAACCACCTTAAGTTCAAGTGCACTTCCCTGAAATATTCAACCTACTAAATAAAATAAAGATATGTGTCTTATGACAAATTTGTCTGAATCATTTCCCTTGTGGGAACAACAACAAATTATATGTCGCTCGTAAGAGAAACAGACTTCGCCCTTACAACTCTCATGCCAAGCGAAAAATGCGTTTATATTAATCAGCCAATTAGCAAACATGGCTCCATGAATTGATCAAGAGATTACAAAATATGACGGTTTTTTTGTGTTTTTTAACATAACCTCGCATGATCTGTGTTTATTTCGCAACAACTTATTTATGTAGATATCAGGAACAGAAATTCCAATCGGTAGTGTTTATGAATATTTGATCACGCTAGAGTACAACAAGAAACACAAAAGGTGAGGTTTATAGAACAATCACTATTTTGAGCTGCATTGTAAAAGTATTTAAAATAAAATTATTTTTATAGCAAAGTTGTGCGGCGTTGTGTCACAGTTAATGGTATAAAAGTTTATGCCATCACATGTGACGATGATCAAGCCATAGTAAAAGCATTAGTAGGGGACAGAGTGGTCTTGATGTAAGATATCGGCCTTGTGTGCTGGATGTTGAAGTTCAAATCACGACGGATGTCGACGTTTTTTTCAAGTGGACTTTCTGGTATTTCCCCGGATCTTTGGGTAGTAGAGATCGGACGCCAGTTTCCCGTGTCGTACAAGTTAAAAATCCCTCGGCAGTTAGAAATCGAAAAGAGTAGGTTTAACGCCGCTACCCGGGAAAAATTCAAAATTATGTTTAAGAAAATCTACTCAATCTACTACAGGATCCTCGCCGGTGCTACGAGGTTCGTGCATTGTGCTGAGATTATCTGGTGCTACGGTGTTCGTGCATTGTTCTGAGATTATCTGGTGCTACGGGGTTCGTGCATTGTGCTGAGATTATCTGGTGCTACGGGGTTCGTGCATTGTGCTGAGATTATCTGGTGCTACGGGGTTCGTCCATTGTGCTGAGATTATCCGGTGCTACGGGGTTCGTCCATTGTGCTGAGATTCTCCCAAAAATATGGAGAAGAACGGAGCCTGGTTAAACCACGAGCAGTGACGTCGTTTCTTCGACTAAACTAAGCTAAAAAGGATCAGTAGCAACGCTGTAAAGGCTGCTTAATAATAAATTAACAGCACAGGTAAAAGTTTGGCATGAAAATACACACATTGAGGACAAAAACTGTCGTAATAGGCAAGCAATATATTCATGATTAGAGAAATAATCGAACAACGAAGATGGATGTGTCGGACGGAAAGGTACAAATCTTGCAGTCAAGCTACACTAGTGACACAACGCATTCCGTTCTCAGGACTACATCTTGCTACTTGCAAAACTCTGTTTAGGGCTTGGTAGCGGGAGTGAGAGAATGAACGCAGAAGAAAAGGAAGAAGACATTAATTAGAACAAGAATTATATTCGGCAAAAAAAACTTCAGTAAAAAAAAATTTGCTAATCCCAATGAATATTAGCAGAGACCACAGGACAATAATAATAGCTTTTTTGTACTTAGCCAGCTGCACTGTACGGGGCTAAAAGATATACTAGCAAAGAAGGATGAAATATCTTGAACGCGTTTTGAATGTGGGGCTACCGTTGAATGGAATGAGTGAGTTGAACAGCAAGAGGATGTCCTCACTCAGGTGAGGACAAAGGCATATTGAAAATTATACAAAGACGAAAATTGAGTTAGCTGGGACAAAATATACGACATGAAGGTCTTCTTAAACTATATTGCCATCACAAGCGATGATGCGACATGATGATCCGGCTTTGTATTTCTCTGTGTTGTCTGTATTTCTCTGTGTTGTCTGTATTTCTCTGTGTTGTCTGTATTTCTCTGTTTTGTCTGTATTTCTCTGTTTTGTCTGTATTTCTCTGTTTTGTCTGTATTTCTCTGTTTTGTCTGTATTTCTCTGTTTTGTCTGTAATTCTCTGTTTTGTCTGTATAAGCAACTTCGCTGGTCATATACCTCACTCACCCAAAAAGAGTAAAATAGAGAGTCATGATCAGACAACATTTCAGAACAGACCAACAAGAGGATGATGAGTGTAGTACAATGAAAGCAGAAATATGAGAAGAGAAATGTCGTCTTGAAAGCCGTGCAATGAAAAATGCCTTTCTGTGTTAAACAGGAAGTAGCATATCCTATGAAGAATGATGCCTCTTGCCGACCTATTTGCCGAGGTTTCTTGGTAAGAGTGGAGTATGGAAGATTGCCTTTACCTTTCGTACGTGTAGAAGAATTCACACCGAGAAAAAAAAACGAGTGTCTGTGTCAGCGGGATTCGAACAATTACTCCATTTTTTTTATTAACATGTATATAAAGAGCAGTATGTTTTGTATGCATAGCTTTTTAGATGCATGGAGACAAAATAAGAAGTTATTTCCAGAAACCAGTATTGAAACATTGATTATAAAATAAAAGAAAGGCAGCTAGAATGCTAAAAAAGGAATACGCATTGAACGCCAATAATGGAGATAATAAGAGGACAGGGGAGACAATGAAAGAAGGTCTCAAATGTCATGACAGAACGCCGGGGAAAAGAATTAATGCCTGAAGTACTGACATAACAATCGGTTGCCACTGAAATTGATAGTCAGCATCAGAATGCATATCCCGTGATGTTGGTGCTGTAAGTCTATACCCGACCTGTCTCCTGGCTACGTTTGTAAGTGGCTACTGACGCAGGTTAATGATAGGCCAATCACTTGTCTCCGAGAGAATGGGGATTTTATAGAAGATAATTATATCGTGTGGTTCCTGGCCTATTCGTGGAACCGAGGGCATTGATTGCTCAAGTCAATGATGACGTATCGATTGCGAAACTATTTCAGAAAATTCAGATTTAAACAAACTAATTTGACTTAGGGCTTAGCTCCTCATGGGCAATGGGTGTGAACGGCATATTTTGTAATCTCTTGATCAATTCATGGAGCCATGTTTGCTAATTGGCTGATTGATCTGGTGACGTTTGAAGCATTGTTTACGAAAACTCCAAAAGCTGGACAGATTTATTTGCCGTAGAATTTCGTTAACAATGCTGCTATGTTGAAAGGAGCGGCGTGTGATCTCTTCCTGGAAGTTCAGAAGTAGATTGGCTCAGGGAGTGATGGTTTATCTATTGCTAATCTATTTCCCAAATCGATAACAATACACACTCGTATGGATGTTACATAACAAACAAAAACAAAACCTGCGTTACGACCACCCAAACAACTTCGGGGAAAAAACAACACAACATAAAACACGTTAGTAATCACCACAAAAAAAAACAGTAACAACACAACATAAAACACGTTAGTGATCACTACAGAAACAAGTAACAACACAACATGAAACACCCTAGCAATCAAAACAAGTAACAACACCACATAAAGCGCCTTAGAAATAACAACAATTTACAACACAACATAAAACACCTTAGAAATCACAAAATCAACTAACACAACATAGGCACTTTAGAAATCACAATTATAACAAGTAGCAAAAAGCGTAAAACACCAAAGAAATAACAATAGTAACAAGTAACAATACAACATAAAACACCTTAGAAATCATAATAATAACAAATAGCACCAACAACGTAAACCACTAGAGATAATCTCAACACATAATAACACAATATAAATACAGAACTCATAGAAAATAACAACACAACACCTTTAATATCACAACACCAACAACTAACAACACAACAACCAGCACCAAAAAATAACAAGTAACATAACATACAAGTGTATTTGCATGATTTTGTTGGGTGTGTGTGTGTGTGTGTGTATTAGTTGTTGTTCTGTGTCCCCTAGTTAGATCTTGTGGCCGTAACATGGGATTTGTGTTGTTCTTGTTTCGGTGTGTTATTGAATCAAATCCGTTTATGTTGTTATCGACTGCTGACCTTCTATACCGTTATTATTTTTACTGAATCTATTCTTGACAACTCAGATTGAAACAAGCTTATCAGACACGAATATCTAGCTAATCGTGACTAATGTTTTTTATTTGCAAAATACATGTTATGTGTCCTGTAATCTATTATTATTAAAGGATATCGATTGACTAAGTGGTTGATCATCTATGGAAAGATTCGGAATTCTTGATAACCCCTTTAGGAATGTCAAACTGACATTTAAGGGATGTGTATGAGATCATCATTGGTGTCTCAGGCTCTGTAGACCATGCGCGGGACGCCCAGTACGTTTGTCCAGCTCCGTCTCCAGGATGTCGAACAGTCTGCTGTGACTGTAAAGGTCATTCGTGAGTAACAATCCCTGCGAAAGAACATACAACCATGTTGAGGAGGCTGGCTTGCCGGATTGCCCCCAGATCTCTTCAGTCTTCTCTTTGCTCTGCAGCCAGAAGACCTCAACGAGCGTCGGCAGCCACATTGCCCCTTCCAACTGTCGGTCTCCAGATAACTCTGCCTGAACAATTGTTCCCCAATGTTGCAGTACTTCATGTCCCTCTTGCACACGTCTCTTGAATCGCAGTGTGGGACGTCCGATTTGTCTAGCCCCAATGGACTGCTGTCCATAGAGGATATCCTTTGGTAGCCTCTTATCTTTCATGGCGTTTCTTCAACCTCGTGTACATGCTGGGAATGTTTGATCGCTGTATAATTACGTTATGTGACACTCTCTCTTGTCATCCAATCCTCTTATACCTAAATCTTAGTGTAAGTGCTCCAAGTCTCGCTTCCATACTTGAGAGTGCCAAGAACCCAAGTCTGAAATACCCGGGCTATGGTGTAGTGTGACAGCTCCTTGTTCTCCCATACTCTCTTCTTCAGGCTGGCCATGACTTTACACGTCCTGTCAAGGCTACTGTCCATCTCCTTCTCACGTAAGAGAGTTTTGCTGAATAATGGCAGCTGTTGATGACCTACAGACCAATCTTTGCGGAAGAGGGAGTGTTAATGTCTTCTCCAGCCTTGTGGTGATCCCAAACTGCTTGTACCTTTTGGCCATTTTTTGTCTCCCAGTCTCTTGAAACACTCCTCAATATTGGTCAAACATAAGAAAATATCCGAAAACAACATCACTATAATGAGCACCATCCTCACCACCTTGGTCCACGCTCGCAGTCGGGAAAGGTTTAACAGCCATCCATCTGACCTTGTGTGCAGTTAGACACCATCCATCTACACACTGGTTATAAGCGTGCGATAGAAGCTTGGAGAAGAAGATCTGAAAGCGGTTTGGCGTATGTATCTATTCATGCTTTATTCTACTCTTGATGAGAAAATCTGCCGAAGACAGATGTGTTTAACCGAAAAGTGCAAATATTGCAGTCAAGCTGTAAACTAGCGACACGAAGCATTCCGTTTCCGTCCTACATCATTTTACTTGAAAAACTCTGATCAGGGCTTTGGTAGCGGGAGATTGAGAACGAACGCAAAATAATAATAATAAGAAGAAGAAGAAGAAGAAGAAGTAGAAGAATAAGAGAAAGAAGAAGAAGGACAAACAGAAGAAAAAGATAATGGGAAACGTGTTAGAAGACGATTATAGATCGAGCCCTCAGCCATAGAATATCATACGGACGTAAACCTTGCCTACAACCATCAGAAGCGAGATCCCTCTAGAGTTATGTTAGTCCCCAAGTCAACCAGATTTTTGTAAATCGTCACAATGATACCTAACTTAACTTAACGTCTTTATACTGGTTCAGAAAACTCTACAGAGTCTGTATACAACCAGTTTCATTTACATTACCTTGCACCAAAAGCTATGCGCATCCAATGTATTCTTAAATACATTAACTGTCCCTGCCTCTACTACCTCCCGTGGCAATGCAGTCCAAGCATTCACCACTCTCTACCGTCGCCCATATTTTAGTGGACTTCACTCTCAGAAGAGGCATAGGAGGTCACACATGGACTGAAGAAGTGCTGAGGTCCAACATTTGATGGCTTCTGTCGGGTTACCATCGCTACCTGGTACTTTGCCGTTTGAGAAGTGGAGATAGCCTAGTCAAGCTCGTCCAGAGTAGGCGGTCTGTCACGTTCCGCTATAAGGGGCAGGACATGTATCCTGCACAAGGCCTCGTCAGTGACCTTCGTTTCTCGTGAGTAGAACTCAGAGTCGTGCGCCACCCATCTGCCTATCTGCGGGTCCGGTCCAAAACTGGGGTGGGGCGTGGGAGGAGGACCTTTTACTGTAGGGCCCAGGGCTATCTTAACGCATCTATATATGGCAAGGGTATTTCCTGCCTCTATGTTTAGCTGAATTTCTTCACACAGTGTCTGCCATTGGTTCTTCGCGCATTGTCTAGTTGATGCTATTTTGGCCCTCCTGAGGCAGCAAGCGTCATCTCATTTCAATTTGGCATTTTTTATAAGCGATGACGGCTTCTCGTTTGGCTTCAATTACTGGTTCAATCCTTGCGAGGTGTGCATTGCACCAGTTGTGATTGGCCCGTTTCTTCATGCCAAACGTATAAAATGATGTATTATAAATGGCATATTTCCTAACGTTCCACTTAGCTGATCGCATGGCCTCATGTGCCGGCGACGCATCTTTCAAATGTATGTCCTATCAAATGTCGATGGTACGTGACATGCCTACCATGTTTGTAACGGGTAACGGAGAATCACGGTTCGATTCCGGAGAGGGAGCACGAGAAACGGCTACCAAATCCAAGGAAGGCAGCAGGCGCGCAACTTACCCACTCCCGGCAAGGGGAGGTAGTGACGAAAAATAACAATACGGGACTCTTTCGAGGCCCCGTAATTGGAATAAGTACACTTTAAACCCTTTAACGAGGATCTATTGGAGGGCAAGTCTGGTGCCAACAGCCGCGGTAATTGCAGCTCCAATAGCGTATATTAAAGTTGTTGTAGGTAAAAAGCTCGTAGTTGGATCTCAGGCGCAGGCGGGCAATCCGGCTCGCGCAGGTTCACTGCCCGTTGTCTCCTGCCCTATCGTCTGCCGGCTCTCTCCCGTGGGTGCTCTTCGCTGAGCGTCCCGGGTAGCCGGCGCGCTTACTTTGAAAAAATTAACAGGGACAAACAGCGGCATTCGTATTGCGGCGTTAGAAGTAACATTCTTGGATCGCCGCAAGACGAGCTACTGCAAAAGCATTTGTCAAGAATGTTTTCATTAATCAAGAATGAACGACAGAGGCGCGAAAACGATCAGATACCGTCGTAGTTCTGACCATAAACGATGCCGACTAGCGATTCGCAGGAGTTGCTTCGATGACTCTGCGGGCAGCTTCCTGGATACCAAAGTGTTTTGGTTCCGGGGGAAGTATGTTTGCACAGCTGAAACTTAAAGGAATTGACGGAAGGGCACCACTAGGAGTGGAGCCTGCGGCTTAATTTGACTCAACATGCCAACACTGAAATGCTTGACAGGCCGAGAGCACTTTCGTTGGGTCTAATAGGGAACGTGTGCTGGAATTAGACCCTCGAAAATCTGGGGCTAGTCTCTCGGTGGCGCAATTATCTCGCATCCAGTGTTCGATAAAGGAATTGACGGAAGGGCACCACCAGGAGTGGAGCCTGCGGCTTAATTTGACACGCCAACACTGTAAAATTACTGACAGACTGAGAGCTTTTTCATTGGGTCTAATAAGGAACGTGTGCTGAAATTAGACCCACGGAAGACAGGTCAGTTTTTCCCTCTTAATGAAAGAGAGTTGCAACGGTAATCCTGTTTAACCCTAGAGGAATCGCAGGTTTCAGACACTTGGTGATTGACTGAATAAAAAGCCCTCTATTTGATTCGTTGGGTCTAATAGTGAATGGGTGATGGTATTAGACCCCCCGAAGACAGGTTAGTTTTACCCTACAAATGACAGGGCGTTGCTACGGTAATCCTGCTCAATTCAAGAGGAGTCGCAGACATTTGGCCCACGTGCTAGGCTGATAAGCCAATGATGCGAGGCTACCATCTAAGAGATTACGGCCGTACGCCTCTAAGCCAGAATCTCGCCCAAAATATCAGCACCACTGCGATGGGAGGCTACGACTTGGTTGGGACCTGGGGCTTGCGTCTCAGCCCGACCCGGCCGAGCCGCAGAAAGATGTATATACGGTCCGCTGATTAAAGCGGGCTGGAAGCTGCTAGATATTCACTCAATATGGCGATGGGTGTGAAACCACTAGTAGATGAGTTAGTTCTCGGTCGGGGTGTCGAAAGCAGTAGAGTTGCCACCTCACTGCAAACTGTTGAGACTCAACCCTTGATCATGAAATATGTCCGCACACCAGGCGAACAACATCTCAGTGCCATGGCCAGACTTGTCCCCTGGTTAAAGGCACTCTTACCTAGCTTTTTACCTATGTCTGCTATCAGTCATCCCAATGGACGCAGAAGATGCAGTCCAGCGGACATTGCACCTCTGTCCTATTGTGACAACCTCCCAGGTGGCGTGCCATCACTGCAGATGCGCCGATAAAATAAAGGGAGCAAAGCGATACCTCACTCACATGCATATGCAACGTTTCTGGCAGCACGTGACGATCCTGGGACACAGACACACTGGACTGCCTCTCTTCCGGGACAGTACAAACTAGTACATAGTCCATCATATCATATCATTGCCACACCCTAAAGACACGAGTGGGGAAGACTCGATAGTCCTGCAAGACAACTTCTCTAAGTGAGACAACTCTGACCAAAAATAACTGCTGCCTTGCAGATAGGCTGGGGACAGCCAAAGGCTAAGGAGGGCATCCCTGCAGAAACGCCTGTTGAAATCGCATCACTGGGCCACAGGCTTAACGAAACAGTGCAGCGTATATCACTGAATGATGACGGTACAACCTATCAGAAAACAGTGTGGTGCTCATCCCGTGGAGTCCCGCCAGGCAGCGAGAGTGCCGGGCCTCACGCCTCGAAGGGGCCCACCCAATGCTACTGGTGGTCACCCACCCATGTGCTGTGGAGTCAAGGCACAAGGTATTGGGGCAAAAACTATTGAGTAAAAACACAAGACCATCAGAATACTATAGTGGAATGCGGAGGGAGTCATTAAAAAAAAGCTTTCCCTAACACATCATTTGCATGAAAGCAAGATTGACGTAGCATGTATCCAAGAAACGCACATCAACAACAACCACAAACTCTCAATCAGAGGATATCAGACCTTCCGTCTTGATAGAGAAGGTCACAAAGGATGGGTTCTGATACTGATCGTAACTGCATACCGAGTAGCACGGTAGCGGTCAATCACACCGAACAAGCAGAAATTGTAGGAGTCGACATATTGACCCAAGAAACGAAGATCCGCATCTTCAGCATGTATGGCCCACCAAACAAAGACCTGTCGCTCTCGAGTATAGAAGTCAAGGACTACAGCTGCATAGTAATTGAAGACTTCAACAGCCACTCGGAGAGATGGAGATACTCGGACACAGACAACAGAGGTGATGAAGTGGAAGACTGGGAAATAGACACAAATCTCCATCTTATCAATAGGCCGGAGGATAGTCCTTGATTCTATTCTAGAACAGGGCATACCACCTCTACTCCAGACTTGGCCTTTTCCACGGTGGATCTTCACAACAAATTAGACCGCCAGGTGCTCAACCAATTGGCAGGTAGCAACCACAGGCCAATTAGGCTAGAAGTTGATATGGAAATAAAACACATGAAATAAAACCGCTCCCACGTTGGAACTATAAAAGAGCCGACTGGGACAGATTTGCAATCCTGACAGATGGGCTGTGCGAAACCATCATCACACGGAATAACAACATGAAACCCATGGTGGAAAGTCTAAGCAAAGCAATAATGCAGGCAGCTACCGAAACCATCTCAAGAGGGGCAAGGAAAAACTACAAGTCTTATTGGAATGATGAATTGCAGAAAGCGGAAGACGAAGTCTCAAATGCTAGGAACATAGCAGAGAGAGAACAATCTGTGGAGGCAAATATCGCCCTCAAAGCCACCACGGCGAAATACAAATACACTCTAAACAAAAAAACAAACTATGGAAGTTAGTCAGAGCCATGAATCACGATACACCATCAAACAATCAAATTACCATCAAGCAGGGCGATAACATGCTCACTGGAAAAAAAAAGCAGCACACGCCTTTATAGAACATTATGCCAGAGCAAACCATATTGATGTTCCTACAAATAGGCACACAGACATTAATGAAGAACAAAAGAGGCACGACAACATCAATATGGCACCAGAGGAGCACATGATGGCAAAACTAACAATGAATGAAATGGATGAGTCCATGAGAACTCTAGCGAAAGAGAAATGCCCGTAAAAGATGGCGTAACAGACAACATGCTGATGGGGCTGGGCCAAACAGCAAAGAAAATGTTACTATAAGTACTGAACCAAAGCTGGAAAATGGTAATTGTACCTCAAGCATGGAAAGACGCTGTACTTATACCAGTACCAAAGAAAGAAAAAGATAGAACAGATCCAAATGGATACAGACCTATCAGTCTACATTATATGTGTAGGAAAACTGATGGAGCGTATGATAAACACCAGACTGATGTGGCATCTGGAAGAAAAACACATACAAATTCCACAGCAAGCAGGCTTTAGACAGCACAGATCCACTGAAGATCAGATCACTCTCATAGCACAGAAAATAGAGGATGCTTACCAGGAGAAAAAGCATACAGTAGCGGTGTCGGTGGATCTAGAAAAGGCATTTGACAAGATCTGGAAAGAGGGACATGAAGTCAAGCTACGAAGAAGTGAAGTTTGTGGGAAAATGTACAGATGGATCAGCCACTACCTCAAAAACAGAGTTCAAGTACAAGGGCATATGAGCAAAAAGGTGACACTTGAGCAGGGAGTACCCCAGGGAGGACTACTGTCACCCACACTCTTCCTGATGTAAATAAATGACATCGCATATACCAAGAAGAGTCCATATCTGCATGTTTGCAGACGATCTGGCTATGTGGAACTCTGAAAAGAATCTCACCATAGCAAGAAATCGTATGCAGCAGGCCCTAACATCGCTGGAGGAGTGGGCGAACTCATTGCTGGTAAAAATAAGCGAGGAAAAAACGACATGTAGAATATTCTCGCTATCAAACAAACACAAAATTAAATCTTAACGGCAAATACCTGCAGTCAAACGACAACCCAAACTACCTGAGAGTCATATTTGATCGGTGCATGACATGGAAAAGTCAGATCGAGAGAAACCGAATGAGAGCCAGAGAAAGAATGGCAATCATGAGGAAACTTGCTGGCACACGCTGGGGAGCAGACGAAAGTATACTAAAGAAACTGTACACTGGAAGAGTGAGACCAGTTCTCGAGTATGGCATTGCGGCATGGACAACAGCAGCAAAGGCGAACTTCGATAAAATTATCAAACTCCAAAGCCAAGCCATGAGAGTTATAACAGGAGGCATGAAGTCAACGCCAATTGTAGAGCTGGAAAAGATTTCAAAACTGCAATCCATGACCGACAGAAGAGACTGCAGAGAGCAGCAGCAATCATAGAAACTCAGAAGACTGACTGACCATTAAATGCACCAAAGACTACACAAATTCGGAAATGGGAAACTAAAGCAGAGAAACTTTGCAGAAATAGCCAAAGCAAAGATGCACGAAGACCCCATGAACGCACTAACAAACATCAAAGCCCATCCCTACTGTACGCAAACCTACCTGGAGGCAGCATATATTTCCAAAACTACCCAAGCATGGACTGGACCCATGCATACAGCGACGGCTCGGTAACAACACAGAACAGAGGGGCAGGGGTATTCCAGAGCCTACCAAATGGTAGGAAAACAACAGTGGCAACTGGAAAATACTCAAGCAATTTCAGAGCGGAGGCAGAGGCACTGAGGGCGGCAGTAGAAGAAATGGTGACATGCAAAAGAAATGAAAGTCATATAGTCTTGCTTACAGCACTAGTCACAGCACTAAAAAGCCTGAAAAACACTGAACTTAATGATTTAAGAGCAGTACTCTATCAACTATGCCAGCAGTCCGCACCAAAAAGAGTAGTGGTACAGTGGGTTCCATTCCACTGTAACATCCAAGGCAACGAGGAGGCAGACCGACTTGCAAAAGAAGGTGCAAGACTACCACAACCAGATACTAGTGTGACATACGAAGAGTCAAAAAGGCTTATTAGAGCTAGATACATGACCAAATGGGAAACAGAACATACTGGCTACACAGAAAACCATGCCTATTACCAGTTGAACAGAAGAGAGCAGGTCGTGGTCTTCAGACTTCGCACAGAACACAATAGACTTGAGGTACCACCTATTCAATAAATTGAAGATAGGTGGCACTAACGAATTCTCGTGCGGTACTGGGAAAATGACCGCTGAACATTTGCTGCAAAACTGCTCGACACACGAGGATCAGAGAAAGCAGATGTGGCCATCACCAGTGGCAACACTAGACAAGCTCTATGGAAGTGTCGACAGCCTCAGGATGACCGCTCATTATTAAAGGTTGACGTCTAAGAGCGTACGAAGAAGAAGAAGAAGAAGAAGAAGTATACCCAGGAACAGTTTTGAAAAGCTTGTTTCATGTAAGACACAATCTTCACCTTCTTGGGAGGAATCACCATTTGCGCAGTGTATTTATGAGTGTGTTCCCTTTGTTTGGAGGGGTGCATTGTGCGAAGCGGCAAGCGTAACCTGCTGCACACAATAGCAAGATCGGAGTCACGTCTGCCCAGTGATAGCTTCTAGTAGAGAGGAATTTTAGGTGACCATCAAGTCGATCTGGTACCATCGATGTGATTTATGTTGTTTCCATAGCACTTGATGTTGCGGCTTGCAATTGAAAGAAGTATTTGTAATACACAGCTCTTGTTGAGTGAAAAACTTCAGCAATCGCTATCCGATGCCATTTATACTGCCAAAACGATAATGTCCGAGGCATATGGCCCAGGCTATGTGGTCTCCGCCTACTGTAGCATTAAAGTCGCCAAGAAGGAATAGTGCTTTTTCCCTAATTCTGTTCTAGATCATTTCCTCCTGTTGTCCGTAGAATTGATTCTTCGCTTTCTCTGGAGATGTCAAGGGGATGTCAAGGAGATGTCAAGGAGATGTCAAGGTTATGGCATAGACGCTAAAGAAATTAACAGGACCTATTGCGGTGACGAGGCGAATGACCAGTAATTTCTGCGAATCCTCGATCGAGGCAATTAGAATGGTTTTAATGGCATAGCAAACACCACGCATTCGGGAATTTTGAGTTTCACGTCCCTTCAAGAAGAAAATGTAGTGTTCTTTCCTAAGTGAGTCACTGGAGACACGATTGGAGTACAGATATGTCCACATTCAATCGAGAAAGCTTCCTATCAATGATGGATGTTTTCCTAGCATTCCCGACCTCCCTAAGATCATCGGAGATGCCTGTAAACACAAAGTACGCGCGTTAAAACTTGCAAGTCTAAGAGCTGGAGTCTTCTTTTTGTTTTTTGTTTTATCTGGTGCAAGTTTAACATGCACTTGTAATGCATGCACTAAACTCCCACTGGATCAGGCAGATGTTGGCGAGTCGACACCTTACTGACCGGAGGCTGCCCGGCTGAGGCGAGCCGTATTCGACCAATGGAACGCGAAACCCTTTCCACCATCGAAAGTAATCCGTGGCGCCCCTTCTCTACACCTCTGGAAGGAACTTATAACCTGCAGACTGTCAGCTTGCGTGCTGTTTCCTCACTCAAGAACAAAGCTGGGGTTGCTTCTCCAGGGGCGGACGTCTGTGCGCTGAACCTGGAAACCTTACTGGTTTCATCCAAAGAATGCAAAGCATAACAAAACTGACACCAGCTCAGCTGCAGAAGCTGCCGGAATGAAGTTCACAATTTTAAAACATCCGTCTTAGGTGCTGCTACTCCCGATTTTCTGTCTCAGTGTACTCCCGTAGCCTTACCTTCTCCCGATGTTTTCAAAAGACAGTTGGTTGGTTGCCTATGGCTGGTGACGTAGATGTAAGCTTCTCGAGGCATCCGATAATACTCTCATGGTCCCAAGACTGTCCGTCACTCCCTGGCAATTATGGGTTCAAAATTAAAGTTCACCCTCGGCTAGACGAACTGCCTGAATAGACTAACGAGCGGGTTTAGAATCAGAGTATTCAGATAATACAAACCAGAAAATGATAGATATTATACAAACTTGGCAGAGATGGAGGGACAACGATCTTCAGACTCAGAATAGAACATTGTAGACTCAAGACGCATCTTCACAGAATGGACATTAGAGACACCGCCACGTGCGATTAGGGAGCACCCAAGCAGACACTATATCCTGTATGTCTGCCCCACATATGCAGACGAAAGAGAGGCAGTTTGGCCTGAGGTACGACCATACTCGTAAAGGTTGGGGAACTGGTAAAAACATGAAGTGCGCAGACTCTTTCGTGAGCCTTACTGGGTTAGAGGCATAGCATCAGTAGATTGTGAACCTTACCAGACTAGAAGCATAGCATTAGTAGATTGTGAACCTTACCAGACTAGAAGCATAGCATCCGTAGATTGTAGGATTAGAAGAAGAAGACAAAGAAGCAGAAGAAGAAGAGCTAGTAGCATAGACTGGCTAATTTATTGATTCAGTCAATGCTAAAGCTTAAGAAATTGATAAAACAGCCATACCAATCTCTGTTGATGCCGAAATGCAATACCCGATTTGGCTTTGTACGTGACTGCAATCAAACGGGCTTGCAAGGATGAGTGAAGAAGATACAGACAATGAATATCTGCTATTACAATAAATCAAGAGCGGACGTGTTCGCTCGTTTCTATCTATAATGGTTTTCATCAAGAGCTGGACAAATTGAAAACATCAAACAGGAAAATTGGAATAGGGAAAAAATGTGCAAAATACATTGCAAAATGTCAATCATTTAGTCAAGTGAAGCATACATGTGCCGACAATAAAATTACAAGTCTGAAATGTACATTTATGCCTTCACGTCATTATTATTAATAATTTGTTTCTATTTTTGCTTTTCATATTTGTTAATGTCCTACAGTTTACCGTTCATCTTACGTCTAACTTTTTAATTGTCAAGTCTTTGACGAAAACATTTTCACACTAAAGATCCTTTCCGGCAGATAACCGCTGACGCGCTCAAATGCTTTACCACTGAAACCACCTTGTTCTTATTGTGTTCGTTTCTCGGTTAATACGCCTGTAGTTTCTTTCTGTTTTGAATTGGTATTAAAAAAGAAGGTATCGAAAATAGCTTGAAAATTAAAACCAGCGCATTTTCACCAAAAATGAGCGGTTTATCTGATAGTGAGCATGCACTGCTGTCAAGGCGTAATCTGTTCGATTTATTTGACAAGCTAGACTATGATTATGATGATGATAATCAATCAGATATTGAGATAGAGAGTGATAGTGATGAGATAGATCTATACCACAGCAATGGTATCGTTAATGGTCGGGTCAGTTGACGATGATCGTAGGTCTAGTGTGAAAACGAGGCACGTTCGGTGTGCACTGCTCACTATGTATGGAGCTTCCATTGTAGCAGATGCACACGTACAACAATTTCTACTTTTTGCACACTAGCATGACATTTTAGAGTCACCTCTTTTCATACATAACATGCTCAAAATTTAGTTAAACATCATAACAAATAACAAAGTTACAGTTAAAATAATACACACCCTTTTCTCATTGTTTTTTTTATTCTACTCAGGATTCTATAAACTACAATGAAAAATGCCTTTAGGATCTTAAGGGTATATGGGTAGCAGCTGTAGTGCACCGTTATCATGGGAAATAAATCTAAACATTTCTTCACACACCTCATTTTCATAATTGAAGTATCTAGCGATTTAATACCAGAGATCACTTTAGACGACATATTCACCCAAAAAACAGAACAAAAACCACAAAAGACTGATAGACGGAATTGCTCTGCACGTAACTACATGCGCGTATATCGAGTATTCTTGGATCGCTTCTCTTTGTCTGCAAGAATTGATTTGTGTCAAGATAGTTGTTAGGTTTCATGACAGCACTTGACATTCTGTGGCTTGTTTTCCTTGCTACTTGACTAGATTCGAATCTGCTTAAAGCATTTCGACATTTAGCAGCCATATTAACAAACCGGTCGACTCTAGAGCACTCATAACATGACTGTGGACATATTGTCGTTATATGTGCTAATGCTACATATTACTCTGTACTGTAAGACTTATATTTATTACCGATTCTAGAGACGTATTGTTGTTGTGTTAGTTCTAGTTATTAACATATAATTGGTGAGAATGTCATTACATACAACAATTCAAGTGTAATACAGTAAAATATATTTATTAACAAATATATTGTCTTTAATGAGGTATGAAATGTGTACTGTAAAATGTATATCTGTTAACGAATTAATGATTTATAATCTGGTTTGTTCTATAAAAAATCGATGTTATTACACTACGGCCAGACCCACAGGTGCTCAGTCCCTCTCAGCAAATTGCAAGGAGCGCAGATTCTGATGGTTCCTGCAGCTCGTTGTTTGTGCACACTACTGCTCTATTTTCTCAGGATGTCCTCTTTGATGGACCCGCGTTTGATTTCACAACATTGCAATCTTAGAATTCCTGATTCATCGTCGGCAGTGTCTTCATCCAAAAGTCGGTCGTTGATAAACTTCAAACTGTCACCTCTATCAATTGCCATTGTCCCCACTGCGATCAGGAGGTCAACTCGTTCATTCCCGCAGACCCCAGGACAGTAGATCCACACAGGTTCTCTGACGTTTGAAGCCTCTTAATGCCCTACCAATGTATGCAACATCCATCTATTCTGCTTCTTTCTAAGCAAAGTTTGAGAAACGGTTAGGGTCCTCAATAAAGAGCCGATATTACTGCCTCGATCTCCATTCTGATATGTGTCGTTGTTGTCAGGTATTCCCCGCTCCTCTCAGCAACGACCCTGCCTCCCACTCTAACAGAGAAGTCCCACCCGGGTGTCTTGTCACGTTACACAGATCCACAGATGACTTGAATTGCTAAACTTAACTCTCCGTATTCTAACAAGAACGTACGTCTGTAAGGAATGTTCTTCTCCGATTCTTGCTCGTCTAGTATTCTGAGTTGTCCGGCTGATTTCTTCGAGGAATATGTAAGCCTCCCCACTCTCCTCGTCCCATGTGGGCTACTATCCAGATCATCTCTGCTTATGTTGTTATGTATCTTTCTATTGGTGTTTTTACACATCACCACATTCTCCGTGCAATTTCCATCTGAATTAGTTGTCGATATGTTTTTGTGAGTCACATATGTGTGTGTGTTTGTATGTGTGTTACCAAACATGGCAGTCAAACAACGTATGCAGTAATTGAGAAGATTGGTTGATGATGTGCAATCTGGACTGTATGCCTTGGTTACATTATACAATTATGAGCCAAGTAGTGAGGACTGATTTTACAAAAGCCTGCTACAACCTTATCTTATTGCTCAGAAAATGTTGGTGTATTCCATATTAGACAAAGTTCCATATAAGACATAGACAATTGGTGAGTTCCATATTGGGCAGAGGATGTTTTGGAGTTCTATATTGGGCAGAGGATGTTTTGGAGTTCTATATATGGCAGAGGATGTTTTGGAGTTCCATATTGGGCAGAGGATGTTTTGGAGTTCTATATTGGGCAGAGGATGTTTTGGAGTTCTATATTGGGCAGAGGATGTTTTGGAGTTCCATATTGGGCAGAGGATGTTTTGGAGTTCTATATTGGGCATAGAATGTTGTTGAGTTACATCTTTTACTTAGAATGTTGTTGAGCTTCATATTGGGCATATCAACTTGGTGATCCCTTAAATTCGGCATATAAAGTTGGTGAATTCTATATTAGACATAGAAAATTGGTGAGCCCCATATTGGGTGAGCATAGAAAGTTGGTGAGCCCCATGTTGGGCATAGAATGTTGGTGTAGTTCTTTATTGGGCTTAAAATGCGGATGGTTTTCATATTGAATATATCATGATTATGATAATGGACATAGAATATTTATGAATTTCGTATTGAACATGGACAATTGAAAGGAAATGACTGACCTTAATATAATGATGTGTTTCTCAATCTGTGTGAGTCCTACACCCAGAAAGGTATTATTATGTCAGACATTTCTAGTTATCTAACGCAAGATGCGTATCGTTACGTGAATCTGAGGAGAGACAGTCGCATATCACCCATTGGCTATTAATGTTTCTTTTGTATCAATCAAAGCCCTTCGCCCGTCTCGGTCATTAACCTGATCTTGCCAGCACATTGACAATCCTGACTACTCTTTCTGCCTCTCTACTGTTGTCTTCATTTAATCGTAGTTCCCTGTTTTCTTCTCTTATCAGTGTTTTTTTTTTTTATATCTACACGTTTCTTGCAGTGAAAGTGTGTGTAGGCGTTATTTGAAACAATCAATATTTCTGCTGTTCCTCCAATGATGTCAATATTTTGCCTTATCTATTTTTGATTGGTTTATCTATTTGCCATTTCTTTATTAGTGAGTAGAGATGTCCCATATTTCATCCTCCTCTGCTGTTTTCTAAGCCTCCTTCTCAGCCTCTGCCAATACATTATCTTTTCTTTGTCTTGATGTATGCCTTTACCTCTTTGCCTGTATTATCCCAGCTCTTCTGTGCTTCTGCTACGCTGACTCGTTTTGTGCAATCGTTGGGTACAGCTTTCTTCTTTTTCTTTTGTGGCTATTTTAAATTTCTGTTGTGATCCATTACTGCCCATCTCTTTAACATGTTCCCGTCTTATCGCTCTCGTATAACTATTATCGCACTTGGCATCTGTTGTTGAATGTTATGCTATATTGTTATTTATTTTGCTATATTTATGTTATGCTATCTGGTGTACCTTTCTTGATCTTGTAAGAGGTATACGTTATATCTCGTTCTTATCTGAACTTAAGGCATTTACACTAGTTTAGTAGACTAGTTTAGAAGAAGACTGCTTTATGAGTCACTATATATAAGGTACAAATAATTTTTGGGTAGATTTATAATTTGAATTTTGCCCGGGCAGTGGCCGATAAGCCTATTCTGTTCGATTTCTAACTGCGAAGGGATTTTTAACGTGCTCTACACTGTACACGGCAGTCAGAGCTTGCTATTCATAGATCAGGGGGATTTCTACCAGAAGGTCAACGTGATTCGAACCCGCGATATCTGACAACTGAGGTGGACACCCTTACCTCGAGACCACTGAGTCTTCTCTTTGTTTCCCGTACTTGGTGCTTTTCTAGTTTGAGCTGCAAGATCCCCAGCAACATGTGGTGGTCTGAAGCTGCGTCTCCACCTTGCCTTACTCTTACATATTGCAGCGTACTTTTGAACACATCAACTTCCACTTGTGGTCTATAATGCTGGTAAATCTGGCTACAGGGCAAGAGGCCGGTCGCGAGACAGGTGGGTAGATGCCATTAGAGTGATTGTGCAGGGATACGGGCTCACATTGACCGACGCAACGCACTGGACGCAGGACAGACGACTTAAGCTCCCCACGCCGCTCAACGACACAAGTGGAAAGAAAACTAGCCAACTTTGGAACACATGACTGACATGGTCAATCTAGTCTTCTGTTGTCTGGTGATCTCTATATGACCTAAAGTACATTCTAATAAAAACACATGACTGACATGGTCAATCTAGTCTTCTGTTGTCTAGTGATCTCTATATGACCTAAAGTGCATTCTAATATGGACACATGACTGACATGGTCAATCTAGTCTTCTGTTGTCTGGTGATCTCTATATGACCTAAAGTACATTCTAATATGGACACATGACTGACATGGTCAATCTAGTCTTCTGTTGTCTGGTGATCTCTATATGACCTAAAGTACATTCTAATATGGACACATGACTGACATGGTCAATCTAGTCTTCTGTTGTCTGGTGATCTCTATATGACCTAAAGTACATTCTAATATGGACACATGACTGACATGGTCAATCTAGTCTTCTGTTGTCTGGTGATCTCTATATGACCTAAAGTACATTCTAATATGGACACATGACTGACATGGTCAATCTAGTCTTCTGTTGTCTGGTGATCTCTATATGACCTAAAGTACATTCTAATATGGACACACGACTGACATGGTCAATCTAGTCTTCTGTTGTCTGTTGATCTCTATATGACCTAAAGTACATTCTAATATGGACACTTGACTGACATGGTCAATCTAGTCTTCTGTTGTCTGTTGATCTCTATATGACCTAAAGTACATTCTAATATGGGCACTTGACTGACATGGTCAATCTAGTCTTCTGTTGTCTGGTGATCTCTATATGACCTAAAGTACATTCTAATATGGACACATGCTTGCGCTAGTAATCCTTTTGTTTAGCGCACATCCCGTTGATATTATTTCTCTCTTTTGTTTCTTTTGTTCCATCCCTTGATTTTCTTTCTTGTCCATATCCCAAGGTTGGTGTGGTCTCACTGTATCATTGAAGTCCTTCGTTAGTATCATGGGCTCTTTCTTTGTTCTGGGGGTCAATGCCATCTTGCAGCACGTTATACAATGTATGTGTGTGTATCATCTTCAGCCTCGCAAGTTAAGGCATATCGCTGATTGATCTTCATGTTAATGTTACTTTTGGTCTTCAGACTTGCACTTAGATTAGGACTAATAGCATCCCACTGTATGGGCGTTCTTTATATGTGCCTCTCTAGAAAGAATCAGTGCCTATACCACTGTGTGATGGGCATTAGTTGCCTCACTTCTAGAGTGAATAATCATCTCCCCGGCTGCAACTCTCTTCATTCCTGATTATGACTTCTTGTTTCGCGCAGTTCAAAGACTGCCATGGTGTAATTCCTTATCATTTAATGTATATGTGTCGAGTTTTTCCTTCCTGGTATAATGTTTTCAAATTCTATGTTGTACTGGCCACACAAAAAATGATGCCTATTACCAGTTGAACAGAAGAGAGCAGGTCGTGGTCTTCAGACATCGCACAGGCCACAACAGACTGAGGTACCATCTATTCAATAAACTGAAGATAGGTGGCACTGACGAATGCACCTGTGGCACTGGGAAAATGATCGCTGAGCATCTGCTGCAAAATTGCCAGACATACGAGGACCAGAGAAAGCACATGTGACCATCACCAGTGCCAACACTAGACAAGCTCTATGGCAGTGTCGACAGCCTCAGGATGACAGCTGCTTTCTTCGAACAAATTCAAGTTGACGTCTGACAGCGTACGAAAAAGAAGAAGAAGAAGAAGAAGAAGAAGAAATTCTGTGTTGTTATTTTTGTATTTCCCTGGTAGATAGAAGTGCATTCAGCCACGGAAATTCCTTGCGGCTTTCACTTCCTCGCGGTTTTCACTTCATTGCGGCTTTCACTTCATTGTCCCATTCTCCTCTTTTCCCGGTGCCCCTTACTATTCCAAGGTAGTTTAGTTCTTTAAGTTTGTTTGTGGTCATTGTTTCAGTAACCGACTGAATTTTTAAAGGGTTGACGACTCTATTCTAACATTTTATACTCTAGATTGGTTGTCCGATTTTAGTATTCTTTTCCCTCCTACCTGTACGGTGTGGATGATCCTTCCTGTCGCTTTTGCTTCCACTGGTTTAGCCCCTGGGGGCATGGAGACATGTAATTTCCCTCAGAACATGAAAGTAACGGACTCGATGAAGTTTAGTCCTATGGTCTGTGTTAAACTGTCATAGATTCAGAGATACCAGAATTGATTCCAATTCTCTAATTGCGATTATTTTTGGTATCTCTCGCTTGTTTGTTCTTGGTCTTTGCCGAGATCTGTCTTTACATTATCGTTATGTCACAAAACTGAAGACACAGGGATCAACCCGAGGCAATTGTTCTGTTCAACATGCATCAACAACATTGAATCAGAATTACAAACATCCCACGGCTTATGCATGATAAGCCCAACTATTTGGACGGGAAATCCCTTCTTAAAGCGTTATCGTTGTTCTTGCTTCAATGTGTTGCGTGTTTCTGTCGTGTCTGCTTAAACGGGCTTCTGTCGCCAAGTTTACCAATTAATTTCATTCTTTACAGAACCTCAGATAAGGCCCGAGCGGAAGCGTTTCAGGCTGCGCAGAGCATCAGAACAGGCCGTACTGGGCAGCCCCAGGAAATTGAAAGACAACCGAGATACAAGATCAGTGACGTGCAGCTTAGAGACAGGTAGGAGATGCTAAAGTTTAGTTAATCTGTTGCATGTTTTTCTAAAGGGCTGAATAGGCGGTGGAGGAGCGTGGTTTAATTTAAAAAAATTTTAAAATAGATCTACACGTGTTTTAGTAGCTTCGTCCATGTAGAATCTGTTCATTGGATGAAAACTGCAAGAGCCTACGGTGGATATAGAGGCATCATGTCTTCAAGGGCTTGTAGGGAAACTACTGACTTTACCATGCTTTAGTTCACGGCAATCGGAGAGCTGACAAGACACCTTCCATAGCATATGCGGTCAAGAATTCGATATCGATACGATGGACACATAGAAAACATTAAACAAATGCCTTATTATATGTTTACTCTACAGTTTATAGTTTAGTATTGCACTTATTACAAAAGATTTCAGTCAAACGTGAGTTGAGCTAACCCGGATTAAAACTGAGTACACCTGCAAACTAGGGGGGCGATTAGTATCCATCTCGTTGGTCTTTCCATCCAGTCTGAGCACATGCAAATCTCTTACATCAATTCTTCAAAATAGAACATAACATGAACATCATGGGATCGGTCAATCGTAAACTACTTGTAAGATTGTCTTATCATGTTTTTTCATTGGACCCTTCCTTTGCAGCTCTCTTCATTATCATGCCTCTCTGTTTGACCCTATCCTATGCAGCCCTTTCCATTTCAACACAGGCTCGCACTGTAATGCATCTGTACGCCTGAGATGTAAAGACGAGTCTTTGTCGCCTCCTTCCTCTTTCCCCCCGAATTTGTCCTCAAATATCTTCTGTAGAAGACTTTTATGTTACACATTGTGTTCCATCCAACTGAAACTTCGTTTCTATATCATTCTCAGTATTTGTTTTTGCGCCTACCTTATTTAGAACATTGTCATTTTCTTTATCTTTTCTGTCCAATTCACTCGTTGATATCTACGATAACACCACATCGGGAACTTAGACACTAGTCCAGTCAGACATAAGATACTGACCAAGACGTTCGCATACTGGTCAAGCGCAATATAGTGGCATATAGCACAATCTCTCTTCCTTAAGGCGTTTCCTGGAAAACAGGCTGTTTTCAAGGCAGTCTGGCAGACGTCACGTGAATCTACGTGATCCCCATAGTAGTAAGCGTCATACATATGAAGCTAAACATATCACAAACGCATGAAGGTCCGCAGACTACCTTCATCAGCACGATTGGGATGTGAGAGAAGCTAATACGACACCCCAATTAATGCCTATTTCAAGGCACGCAAAAGAGTAAACATTCTCATTGTGGGCAACATACAACAACATGAACAACGGCATCACCACATTTCAAAAGCTTCCAAACTTTGTCCATTCTTCATTGCAATAGTCATAAGGGCCATGTGCATATAAGCTACATGTGTTTAAATAACCTCTCTAGCCTCACTGTGAAAGCTCATACCTTACTGGCATTGTTTCATCTTCTTCTGTTCAATCTTATACATTACTGGCATTGTTTCATCTTCTTCTGTTCAATCTTATACATTACTGGCATTGTTTCATCTTCTTCTGTTCATTCTTATACATTACTGGCATTGTTTCATCTTCTTCTGTTCAATCTTATACATTACTGGCATTGTTTCATCTTCTTCTGTTCAATCTTATACATTACTGGCATTGTTTCATCTTCTTCTGTTCATTCTTATACATTACTGGCATTGTTTCATCTTCTTCTGTTCAATCTTATACATTACTGGCATTGTTTCATCTTCTTCTGTTCAATCTTATACATTACTGGCATTGTTTCATCTTCTTCTGTTCATTCTTATACATTACTGGCATTGTTTCATCTTCTTCTGTTCAATCTTATACATTACTGGCATTTTTTCATCTTCTTCTGTTCATTCTTATACATTACTGGCATTGTTTCATCTTCTTCTGTTCAATCTTATACATTACTGGCATTTTTTCATCTTCTTCTGTTCATTCTTATACATTACTGGCATTGTTTCATCTTCTTCTGTTCATTTACATTCCTGATTTCCCTCTCCTCAACCCAACCCCAACCTCTCCTCCCCACCCTATCAGAAAATCTAACATAAGATGTAAACTGAACCTAGGAATGTTACATGAAACCTGGTAAACCAGAAGTGGTTCATCATTGCCTGGACTGATAGCCGTCTTAAGACCTAATCCTGGCACTCGTCAAGATTAGTTAGACGGTTTCTGTCGAGGTCAATCTTGTCTTTGTCTGGCTTAAAATGTGATAACGTCTTAGCAACATAGACTGTTTGGCTGGATATCAATATTTATGTCACTATTACTTTTACTTCATCGATTCCTTTGGAAAATATGTCTTCAAAATGGCACGCCACAAAAATTGATTTTATAATGTTTTCTGAAGCTCAGCATAAGATGATCCAGATTTTGCGTCAGCCACTTGTAACACCGTTGATTGCTAGCTTGTTTTTGACCTTTATAAATACTATATGCTGTCATCAAAGTAAAGGTTTTCAGTTGTCACTCGCGAGTGAACTTGATAAACAATTAAGACGATAGTAATTAACGTTTACTGTTCAAACAGGCGAGTACGTGTACTCTGTGACATTATTGTATATTGTGTGCACAATAATTTACATAGTCGTGGTTGAGAATGTGTGAAATAGGATTGATTCATCTCCATCAATTGTCGTCATTAAAAGGGGGAGGGAATTTTAACCTCTGGTCAGGCTGAACATACGTATCGGTCGTCTTATCCAGGGTCAGGCAAAACTTTCTGATAAGATATGATGGCCAGGGTCAGGCAACATTTTCTGATAGGACATGTTAGCCAAGGTCAGGCAAAACTTTCTGATAGGAAAATGTTAGCCAGGGTCAGGCAAAACTTTCTGATAAGAAAATGTTAGCCAGGGTCAGGCGAAACTTTCTGATAGGAGATGTTAGCCAGGGTAAAGGAAAACGTACTGATAGGATATGTTAGCCAGGGTAAAGGAAAACTTACTGATAGGACATGTTAGCCAGGGTAAAGGAAAACATACTGATTTGACAATGTTAGACAGATTCAATACTCATGCAAGCCTTACTGAACGGACACTAATAGTCAGGATCAGGTAAGTTTGGTGGAAACAACCCCCACCTCTGATTCACGTAGATCTTCCACGAAACGGGTTGTTTTCATGGCAACCTATCTAACAATGTGGGGAATCGACGTAATAGTGAGGGCACGCATTTGAAGCCAATCAACGCGCAACGGCCTGGTTGACCTCGGTCCACCTCCATCCGCACACACATCATGTGAGGAAATCTGCTGCTACTTGCCACTTAATGCCCTTTCTGTGGAGCATAGGTCCAGGTCCATTATAGAGTCCTCCTGTCCAGCTCTATGAACGTTTTTCTGCCGCCTTAATGTTGCTGCAAGCATTCTTTTTGATAAATGTTTATGTATGCCTCTAAATCTATTACTTGTTGGATATCAAACAGTGGCTGTCTTGTAATGCTATCAGTTATTTTCAGTATCTTTTTCTTACATTAAATCTTCATTCTTTTTCTAAACTTTACCAAGTAAATTTAATTATATTTTCGTTCAAGTGTGTATGACTGCTTCGATCACATTTGCTGGGTCAGTGGCTTTGCCATCCTTCAGTAGAAAATTGCTACCTGAGAGAGGCAAAGAACACACTATTTAACAGCTTGAAGGAATGCTATGAACGGGGGAACTGATCAACCGCACACGTGATAAGAATAAGTGGAAATCCATGATCGTCAAGCATAGCACCACCGCCTAGAGGACCGCGGTTCACTTTCATCAGCACGCTCGAGATATGAGGACAGCTACTACAACCCGCTACCTAACAGGTCGCACACAAGATTAAACATACTCATTGTGGGTATTCAACAACCACAACCCGCAATTGACGTCTGTGAAGCCAAGATATCAGCTTTTTTGTAGCTATAAACTCTAGAATGACCTACGCAGTAGATCTGCACCGACCTCTGCAGGTTTATATTACTCTACAGCTGCTATCTACTCATGCCATAGCCAGCCTCTTTGTACCTTCCGAAATAGGGATTGGGAGTCTGATACGATGCCTGCACCTATTGAAGTCATAGATAGCCATCTCAGAGCTGCAGTCACTGCTTCCACTTCGTACTGGAGGCTTTTCTATATGCCCGGCTCTTCACAGCAACAACTTGACCTCTCGCTCAAACCGAGATGTCCCGACGAGAAATCTCGCTGTGTAGCACCGATCCATCCGTGAATACGATAGCATCGTGTATTGCCTTCTTTCATTTATCAACTTGTAAAATGTCTATTCCTCAGTATGATGGCTCAACTGTTTGTGTTCTTCGTCCATGAAATCGATGATGAGTACTTTGTCAATATTCACTGTTCGCATGAGTTCAAAGATGGCTAGATAAGCCATTTAGGTTCTCATGAGTTCAAAGATGGCTAGATAAGCCATTTAGGTTCATATGAGTTCAAGGATGGCTAAATAAGCCATTTAGACCCATGAATTGTTTGTTGCACTTACTGGATTACTGGATGATCCGTTCTTCCGCGGCGGTTACACCGTTGCGGTTCCAACTTCTCTTCTAACGGTCTCTGTCTTGAGACACGGTGGACCAACGTAAAATGAGTCGTCCCTTTGGGGCATCGTAAATGTTGTTGTGTGATGTAAGGGAGTCGGACCAACGTGTTGGTGGTCGTCCCAGTGGTCGTTTCTTATATCTAGGGTGCCATATTGCTGTCGCTGTGCTCCAACGATCGTCCGTTCTTCGCAGTAAGTGAATGTCTCCCCCCCCCCTTTGCCACCCCCACCCCACCAATGATGTTTCATCGTGTCTGCATAAACAGCTGCATCTTTCATTAGAGACAACTGATGTATGTCCGAGTTGTGAAGACTTTTTTTCACTTAGTACAAGGAAATATGAAACCCCGTCAGCCTGGTAGAGGACAGCTTGATGTGAGTTGACTTGTGGAGATAGTCTCATTTATTCTGGATACGACATGTCTCCTGTCACCCTTCGCAATCCTGCTGCATCAGTCTGTAGAATTGGTAGCGATTCTTTCACAGTCATCATGGTTAATACCGCATCGAATCATTGATCTCTTAAGTGTGTCCGTGTATTTATTCCTCTGCCTACCTCTTGCTCTTTTGCCCTTTTCCAATTCATCATAGAGCAGTGTTTTGGTAGACGCTGGTCTGGCATGCGTACCACATGGCCAGGCCAACTCAACTGGGATATACATATCGTGTCCGATCGGGGTAACACATCTGTATTTGGCACAATGTCCTGCCATATAATCCTCAGTAGTTTTTGTAGGCAACGCATATGAAAGGGATTTAATTTGCTAGTATGAGGGGTATTGAGGGTCCAAGTCTCAGGCACATACAAGAGGGTAAGGTAAACAAACAGCAGCGTAGACCTTAGTTTTTGTTTGAGTCCAGAACCCTCGCCAACCTCACGCCTTACTAAGAAGTGTACCATACTTCCGCCATATCAAACGCCACAATCACAACGAAAGCACGATACTGGAGATATGGTACGTGGCACGAGAGGCAGACGCAGACAATATAAGATGGACAAGGAACAGTACAGAGGTTTGACATCCGCAGAGAATGAAGCGCGGGCCAGAGATCGAGTTTCTCACAGATCGTCTGGCATGAGAACGACCTTCTCCAAAGGGCATCTACATGATGATATTGATGATAACCTTTTTCTTTTAAATATTATTATTCTAGAAATATTTGTTCATTAGATGGCTTATCTGTCCACGATATAATACAGTAGACATAGATAAAACGATTACGTAGGGTTTGACATGGGACTCATTAATTTATCATTAAAAAAACAGTGCAAAAAAAAAGGTTAAAAATATGTATGATTCGATGCATGATTCCAGAAAGGAGATCAACTCTAGTGTTGCTGGTGGTCCCTCGTGATCCTGTTGGACTCGAAAATAACATTATTTAATTAAACTCATTCAAGTTAGAATGTAGGGAACATGCTTACAGATAAGCTGATATGTGGTTTGCTCGTTCAGTAGATGGAAACAAAACACATGAGTTTAGAAAAGCAGTCATGCATGTCAGATGCGAAAAGGAAGTGTTTGCGAGAGAAACTTTGGGATGGAAATCGATAAGTTTGTCTTGAAAAAATAAATAAATTGTTTTTTGGACTTGATGAAGAAAATATCATTGAACAGCCACTCTCCAGAATGTCTTCTTTGATGTACACATCATCATCATGATTGAGAAAGTTTACATGAAAGAGAATAGGAAAGGAAGTACATTAACACCGCGTCTGCTAACCAGCAACCTGGAAAAAGATCCGTTAGCTTGCAGTCTTTTCTTGCTAGGAAAAATTATTGGATGACTAGCTGTTGCAATATTTGGATTCTATGTTCAGAGTACAACAAAACCTGAGATTTAAAGTAACACTGAAAGTCAAGTGTAATGGAAATAGAAATACGTTCGAGACTTGTAGACTGGTACAATTATAAAAATGGTAATCGTCACTAATTATAGGTCTTCGTCAATGACAAAAGGTGAAACTAACTAACTAGAAAAAAACTAATAAGATCTTCAGTTTCAAATGTCGCAAATTTTGTATTCCAGCCGGAAGGAACAAGGGTCATGCCACATTATAACTTAATTATAAGCTTAAAACGTCTCTTAAGGCTGTCAGCATCAACCACGAAACATGGAAAGATGATGTGCAAGACCGTACAACCTGGCGCACAACTTCCCGTTGAGGAACACCATCATGTGAGACTTCCAACAAAGACTACAGCAGAACAACGGAGACAGACTATTACTGTCTCCTGAAGCCAACGCTCCATGACGGCATTACCATGCTCTCCACAACCTCAACTGACAGAATACTCCAGGGGAAGACTGGTTCAAGAAAATAGACAAGGTCTTTATCCTCCGTGAGGGCCGAGCAACATCATCTTATCGTCAACGTCAGTCCGGCACATAAGCCGATTGCGAGGAAGCCAACACTATTCTGTATGCATCCCCGTCTTCCCCAATGCTGTATCACTGTGGACCTAGGTCTTTGGCCAGTCCATCTTCCTATCATGTAGATGGGCGACCGTGGACTTCAGATGTTTGCCCTATATCGCTGCTTCCACAACGTTCCGGAACATTGTCTGACCTTGTATTACTTCGTTTCGAATCTTATCCAGCATCGAAATTTTTAGTACGCGCCTTTCCATTGCTCTGTGAGTGACTCTGAGTCTCTCAGCATCTGTTATGCGTAATTTCCACACCTGGCATTCATAAACCGTTACTGGAATTACCAAAGAATTAGAAGTCTGAGCCTTGTCGTGGTTTCTTTCATCTCTTCAAGTATTGGCTTAATGAAGTTAGAGGAAAACTAAGTTGCTTTTTGTCCTCTAGATATTTAGATATTTCTTGGTCGATTTTGTGGTTGACATTTATCTCTTGGCCTAGGTAGATGAAGAATGTGACATCCTCGATGGATTCTTCTCCTAGCTTAAAGTCATGCTTTGGGTAGTAAAGGTTGCAGAGGTGTAAAAATAGATGTCGAATGACTCAACCATTTGCGATTTTCAGGTGACATCGTGCTCATCAGTAATACAATTGAGGAAGCCCAATAATCCTTGAACGATCTAAATCGGGTCAGCTGCTGGTCTGAAGATAAATAAAAATATAGCGGAATGCCTCACGAAGAAGAGCTACTTAACAAGTAAAGATCCTGTTAATACGCCAGTGAGGCATATTGAGGATTTGGTGTTAGGCCCATATTCTTCTTGACATTTAGGACGCTTCAGCTGATGTAGTTCTGAGGCTGGGTCGAGCCCAGGAACCGTTTTGCGATCAGAAAAACCATGCACCAACTGGGAACTGAACCCCGATCTCTTAACTGGGAAGCTTATGGATTAACCACTGCATTATCTCGACTCTCCATTGATATGAAAGTGAAATTTAGTACAAATGTGAGATTACGTCGGTATTAGAGTAATTAAAAGTAAGCGTGTAAAACGACGAAATCTAGAAAGGAAAGTATATACCAGAGAAAAAAAATATTTTAATGTGTTTCAGCCTTTGGTTTGAGACACACAGTATAGTTTGGCTAATACCAAAGCCAAAGCCACAAAGAGTTGACACCCAGTGCACAATAACAAATCAGACATCAAAGGATCACAAATTAAGGAAAGAGCGTCAGTTGGTACGGGAGGACAGAGTAATTAAAAAAGTGAACACAATTAAAACGATGGTCGTTGGAGATGTGTGGATTCACATGGCAATAGAACGGTTACCACAGCGTCCGCATAACGCTAGACCGGGAATGCACAGAGTGGAGCAACGATAGAGCAGAGCTCCAGATTAGAAAGCTGATAAATGACAACATACAGTATAGTGATGCCACCATATATCGATGGATCAGTATTCAGATCAGGTCAGGTCATTATGTAACCAGTGAGATCATTGGATCACACATGAAGACATCCTCACAACCCCACGTCACCCTTCCCTATCAGCGGACGTTGCCTGTGCCTCTTCTGGTCGGAGATTGGTCCATTCTTTCATGTTGTCCTCCCACCTCTTTTTGGGACGGCCTCTTCGTCGTCTGCCTTCTACCTTTCTGTGCAGGATCGTATTTTCGAGAAAATTTGATCTCGATATGGGACCGTACCAAGCGAGTTTCCTTCTTTTGACAGTTGCCAAGAGGTCTTCAAAGGGACCTAATGCTGTTGTAATTCTCGTATTTCCTCATTTGTAATTCGATCTTTGTACGTGACGTTTCAAAGTCTTCGGAAACATCTCTTCTCCAAGGCCTGTATTTTTTGCTAAAGGTCAGCTGTAACTGTCCATGTCTCACAATCATAGAGGAATATTGACAGGACCAATGTACGCATTAATCTGATTTTCGTGCATAGTGCTATCTGTTTATGTTGCCAGATGTTTTAAGTCGTGCAAGTGCCGGTTTTGTCTGTGCTATTCTGGCAAACAATTCAAATTTTGATCCTTCATCACTGACAATCGACCAAAGATATTTAAAACGGTCAACCACTTCGAGTTCCTGACCATTAGCTTTTATCGTGCTGTTGAAGCCGTCGACGTTGTTGGTCATTAATGTTGTCTTTCCAGCGTTTATCTCCATACCATAGCCAAGAGCTGTTTCATCGAGCCTTTTAACCATTTCCTGGAGTTCTGCTTCTGAACCCGCCAACCCGTCGATATCATCTGCAAAACGAAGGTTGTTAATCGTTCGGCCTCCTATCTTGACAGTACCAACGTGACCCCCAAGTGCCTCACTCATAATTCCTTCAAGGAATATATTGAAAAGAGTGTACAACCCTGTCTCACACCGACTCATGTGCGAAACCAGTCCCCGATCCTCCCATTCTCAAGAACTGCGATGTACACCTTGTCATACAGGTGTTCAAGGACCTTTATAATATTTCCGTTGATTTTACACATCCTCATGGTTGATCAAAGCGCTTTATGTCCTACGCCTTCTTAAAAGCAACAAACACACGATATAGTGTTTGCTGCTGTTCTAGATATTTCTCGCTTAGCAGTTTTAAATTAAATATCTGTTCTGTAGTGCTTCTTCCCTGTCTGAACCCTGCCTGCTCCTCAGCAATACTGTTCTCTGCTTGGGATTGCAATCGATCAATTATTAATCTAAGCATGACCTTGCTAGGGTGGCTGATGAGGCTTATTGTTCTGTAATTTTGGCACAGCTTTACATTTCCAGAGTTATGTAACGGTATAACCATTGATTGTGTCCATAAGTCCGGCCAGTTTCATGTCGCCCATATTCTGTTGCAGATGTGTGTCAGGCCTTCCACCACTACCTGTCCACCTGTCTGTAAGAGCTCTGCTGGTATATTCGATGGTGGATAATTGTTTTACACATTGAAATATTTAGTTGGGGCTTCTCAGCTAGTGTGAAGGAGAGGGTTTGGGTGAGGGGGTGTGAAGAGGTTGTCGTCGCTGAGCAGAGTAAGAGATACAGAACAGAAACCTCTAGAACTAGTAGTTAAAGCACTGAGACGGTTGTCTGGGACCTTTTTGATAAGTACAGTCATCGTGTCAGAATTTTAATTCAAACTTCGGAAGATACATGAGTATTCACTAAGACATGAGTGAATTGGAGGAGTATTCACTAAGACATGAGTGAATTGGAGAAGTATTCACTAAGACATGAGTGAATTGGAGGAGTATTCACTAAGACATGAGTGAATTGGAGGAGTATTCACTATGGCATGCGTGAATTGGAGGAGTATTCACTAAGACATGAGTGAATTGGAGAAGTATTCACTAAGGCATGAGTGAATTGGAGGAGTATTCACTAAGACATAAGTGAATTGGAGAAGTATTCACTAAGGCATGAGTGAATTGGAGGAGTATTCACTAAGGCATGAGTGAATTGGAGGAGTATTCACTAAGACATGAGTGAATTGCAGCGATAGAGGCATCATATCTGGAGGGGATTGTGTGAATCTACTGCCCTGGCCATTCTGCTTTTCTGGACAACGAAAGAGCTGACCTCATACGCACCAATACAGGTAGACTGCATGTGGATAGAAGTGACATGTTGATGTCTATCAATTACCATAGAAGAACCAATAAGTCATAGATGATAAATCTTGATATTGAACGAGGTTTGATCGGACTGGGGTGCAAGAAATGACAGATCAGAAGTGTGCACAACCAACAAGCTGCAGGATCAATCAATATCCACAGCCTCGCCACATACTGAGAGAGATTGAGCGCCTATGGGCATTCCCGAAGTGCAGTGAAGTCGATCCTTAGGAAAACAAAGCAAAAAGGTTTTAATAACAAACCAGAGTACATAATACTAAAAGCAAGAGACAGTAACTGTAGTTAAAATGTTTGCTATAAAGTGTTGTGTGTGACTGGGAAGTGGGTATTGACAGGAGTGTCAGCACACTTTGAGAATTTGTCTAGGTGATTGCAGATGGTACAATGTTATGTTCAAGTTTAAACACAAAAGCTGACATGTGGAATCTCGAATTGAGTAAAAGGTGTGATAGACCAGTGTGTTGTCGAGTTGGATGACATTGTCCTCAGGACAAAACCTGGCCCAAATATTTTCAGTCAATACCGCACTTGAGTGACATAGTTAGTATGTTACATATCCTTACTATCAATTACACGAGGACACATTTAGAAAGTTATATAGAGCGACCAGTTTTCACAATGTTACCCTGCATCAGTTGATATTTTTGTTTCTATATACGTGTATCAGTGTGTACATGGGTTCTTGTGAATATATATGCCTACACATATATGTATGTGCTCGTGCTTGTGTCAATTAAACTAAATGTACTATTTATATATATATATTCGAAGGCAGTCTAAAGACAAAACAGGGCTTAAAGACAAAACAGGGCTTAAAGACAAAACAGGGCTTAAAGACAAAACATGGCTTAAAGACAAAACAGGGCTTAAAGACAAAACAGGCCTTTTAAAGCGGCAAAACAATTAAGTGAGATACGAGCTAGTTACTGCTTGTAAGCGTGCCCTTGGCATTGGCCTTCAGGTGAATTATAACCCCATCACGTCACGACCGTTAGTCTTCCATGTGCATCCTGTGAAGTGAAAACACGCGTAGTGCACTTGCGGATTGTTTGTAAAGTTAAGGATCTTATAGATCAACGTGTTTGCGTGAAGTTCTGCCTCAAATTAGGTAACGCTGTTACTGATTGGTGACGGAGACTTGGAAAATGTCATAACAGACGATGTAAGATATGACAAAACAAAAAGACAGATGTCACAGTTTGTTGTAAATGCATCATTGTGATCTCTCTCTCTCTCTCTCTCACACACACACACGCACGCACGCACGCACACAAGCACACACACACACGCGCACACACGCACAAACGCACGCACACACGCACACACGCGCATACGCACACATACGCACACACGCGCATACGCACACATACGCACACACCCCTCCGAACACGCACATACACGCGCTCATATACACACGCACACACGTGCACAAACGCACACACGTGCACACACGCACACACACGCACACACACGAAAACGCACACACACATACACACACACACGCACACACACACACACGTCAGAGTTATCAAATGTAAAGGTTCTTATTGTTGGTCAATTTTGATTAAAATGGGGCGGGGGGAGGGGGGGGGGGGGTTGTGAAGGTGTTGCTCCGTTCATCATGATTTAGTTTCACACGCTCATACAATCAATAGTAAATTTAACTTGGATGTTATGAAGCGTTTGAGAGAAACAGTAGGAAGCAAGAGGCCTGAAACATGGACAAAGAAAATCTGGATGACGCCTGCATACACGTCAGAGAACATTCATGAATATTTGGCAGAACATGAGACGACTGTTGTCTGACAGCCAACCTTATTCACCGAATTTGACCTCGGCAGATATTTTTTTTAACCAGAGTTGAAATCCACCCTTAAAGGTCACCGATTTCAGGCCATAGATGAGATCAAAGATAATTCCATAGGAGACATGCACGCTACACCAGACAACGAGCTCCAGGACGCATTCAGAAATGGGAAAATACGTTGAGAGTTAGGTCAGGTCAGTTCAGGTCATCCCGTAACCGGTGATGTCGTTGGGGCACACATGAAGACATCCTCACAACCCCATGCCACCCCTCTCTGTCAGATGCAGCTGCCTGTGACTATTCTGGTCGAAGACTGGTCCATTCTTTTATGTTGTCCTCACATCTCTTTTTGGGCCGAACTCTTCGTCGTCTGCCATGCACCTTTCCGTGGAGGATTGTATTTGCAAGACCATTTGATCTCGATATGGGACTGTACCAAGTGAGTTTCGTTCTTTTGACAGTTGCCAAGAGGTCTTCGAATGGCCATATTGCTGTTGTAATTCTATCTCGTATTTATTCATTTGTAACGCGATCTTTGTACGTGACGTTTAAAAGTCTTCGGAAACATCTCATCTCCAAGGCCTGTATGCTTCGTTGAAGGTCAGCTGTAACTGTCCATGTCTCACACGGATAGAGGAATATTGACAGGACCAGTGTACGCATTAATCTGATTTTCGTGTGTAGTGCTAACCGTTTATCTTGCCAGATTTTGTAAAGCCGTGCAAGCGCCGCTATTGTCTTTGCTATTCTGGCCAACACCTCACATTTTGATCCTTCATCACTGACAATCGACCCAAGATATTTAAAACGGTCAACCACTTCGAGTTCCTGACCGCTAGCTTTTATCCTGCTGTTGAAGCCCGTGGCGTTGTTGGTCATTAATTTTGTCTTTCCAGCGTTCATCTCCATACCATAGTCAAGAGCTGTTTCATCGAGCCTTCTGACCCATTCCTGGAGTTCTGCTTCTGAACCCGCCAACCCGTCGATATCATCTGCAAAACAAAGGTTGGTAATCATTCGGCCCCCTATCTTGACAGTACCGACGTGACCTCCAAGTGCCTCACTAATAATTCCTTCAATGAATATATTGAAAAGAGTTGGAGAGAGTGTACACCCCTATCTTACACCAACTGATGTGCGAAAATAGTCCCCTCGCCTCCCATTCAAAAGAACTGCGCTATACGCATTGTCATACAGGAGTTCAAGGACCGTTATCATATTTCCGTTGATATTATACATCCTCATGGTTGCCCAAAGCGCTTTATGCCATACCCTATCAAACGCCTTCTTAAAATCCACAAACACATGATACAGTGTTTGCTGCTGTTCTAGATATTTCTCGCTTAGCAGCCTTAAATTAAATATCTGTTCTTTAGTGCTTCTTCCCTCTCTGAACCCTGCCTGCTCCTCAGCAATGATGTTCTCTGCTTGGGGTTTCAATCGGTCGAGGATTAATCTAAGCATGACCTTGCTAGGGTGGCTAATGAGGCTTATTGTTCTGTCATTTTGGTAAAGCTTTATGTTTCCAGACTTTTGTAACGGTATAACTATTGATTCCGTCCATAAGTCCGGCCAGTTTCCTGTCGCCCATATTTTGTTGCAGATGTGTGTTAGGCCTTCCACCACTACCTCTCCACCTGCTTGTAAGACCTCTGCTGGTATATTGTCCACGCCGGCCGCCTTACCTCTTCTCAATGTCTTTACCGCTGCAATTACCTCTTCCTTCGTTATCAGTTGGTTATCCTCTATATTTGTTGGTGTTGGGGGGATTGTTTTCTCAGGTTCGTTTCGCCCTTCATGGTTATATAGCTCGGATCTGTACTCTGTCCATCGTGCCAGTACGTCACTTTCCTCAATAAGGCACTTGCCGCTTTTATCATGGATGATAAGGTTCCTGACTTGTCTTGGTATTACCAGTTCTTTGACAACCTTGTATGCTTCTTTAGCATCATTTCTGTTTAGTCTATCTTCGATGTTTGTGCATTGCTCACATTTCCACGCTTCTTAAGCCTCTCTCATCTTTTGTTTTATGGCTTTCTTGACCTCTGTATAACTGCTGACCTCCTCCGGTGGGTGATTGTGTTTTTTCAGTGACCTTCTTTTATCACAAAGGTCTAGAATGTCTTTTGTCACCCATGGCTTCTTTTTCGTTTGGTGGCATCCCAGGATCTCTATTGCAGCATCTATGAGAGCTGCGTTAAGAGACTCTGTAACGGTATCCAGTTGAGAGTGCAGTAACACAAGTGAAGTGAATTATTCCGAAGTAGAAACGCTTGGATAGATTCTAAGTAATAAAATAGTTCAGAACAAAGTTCATTATTTGGATTGTATTTGTGTATATATATATTTATTTATATATATTTTTGTGTTTTTTGTTTTGTGTTTTTGCGTTCGCCTTATTTCTCTAATCCCCAAGGCGGTGTGCGTTGCACTGTGGTTTTTATTTTGCACCTGTCGGCCCAGTGCATCCGACTTCAGCATGTATTTTATGTAAGGGTCTGCTTCCTCCTGCATTTTCTAAGGGTTTGCTTCCCCGGGGTAACGGCCGGTGCTGTGATGGGGATCGAACCCAGCACCTTCGGATCGTGAGCCGTGCCACTTAACCATTAGGCCACGCCGTCCCCTATATAAATATATATATATATATATATATTTATATATATATGCATTTATTTTTATACATACAAGTTACATATTGGTCAGCGATCCCTGCCGAAGACGAATGTGTCGGACCGAAAGGTGCAAATATCGCAGTCAAATTGTAAACTAGCGACACAACGCAAATCCGTTCTCCGGACTCCATCCTGCCACTTGCAAAGCCCTTTTCAGGGCTCGGTAGCGGGAGATTGAGAATGAACGCAGAAGAAGAAGAAGAAGGTCAGCGACCAGAAGCTGACTGCTAGCGGCGTCAGGATCATCGATCCAGAGCTGCCAAGACCATTCTTCACCTCGTCATGGTGTTCCGGGATAACAGACTACATCAGGGCAGACTGGCTCGGGAGAAACTACCGAAGATGGAAGGCTAACCCGGTACCATGCTGAAGTCGGATGTGTCAGACTGTAAGGTGCAAATATCTCAGTCAACTTTAAACTAGCGACACAACGCATTCCGTTTTCCGAACTACACTCTGCTACTTGCAAAGCCCTTTTCAGGCTTAATAGCGAGGATCTGAGAACGAACTTCCAAGAAGAAAGAAATTCACGAGTAATACCTGAAGAGCAATACATAGGTAAACTGTAGCCAAACATGCAGCTGGCAGTTAATAGACATCAAACCGGGATTTTGTACGGTACTTATATAATTGTCAGGTACGCGTATGTGAAGCAGAAAGAAGAGTTCTAACTGTACATCTCTTAAAGTATGACTCCCATTAAACCATCTGGACCCATGTATATGCAGATAGATCAGCATCAAATTCAACAGAGAAAAGAGATGGTTTGTCTAAAAAGCAGCACACAAAGAATGGCCAATTCTGAAGTAACTTCGTAGCGGAAGGAGAGGTCTTGTTCTTCTAGCCCTTCTTCAATCAGCTGATTCGTTGCTTCTAACCCGGCGAGGTTCACAGTTACTGTGCGGTTCAGGTCTTCACCGGTCCCACACAGCTATTCAAAGATAGCCCCCCACCTCCCACCCACCCCCACCTCCGCCGTATCCCGAGCTGACTGTCTCTCTTGCGTCTGTATACATGAAGAATAAGTTTTGGTGTTTGCTTGAGTGCTCCACAATCACGTGGAGGTGGGCCTTGAGGAGTATGCAATGTCCCATTCTTAATCTGAAGATTTTTCTCTGCCCATCTCTGCTGTGTTTGTATCTGCTGTAATTTACTGGCCTGTATTGCTGTGTTTGTATCTGCTGTAATTTACTGGCCTGTATTATTTGTGCTGGTCTCTGCATTCCGTTCTGGTGGATCGTTTGATGTGTGTTTCTTGCTACTTGATAGCTCCGTAGATGGGTAGTTTGCATGGCGCCAATTCCAGCTTTTTCAAGCTCATCTGCCTTCTCGTTTCCACGAAGCCAACATTGTGCCGGAATCCACTGTGAGGTTACATTTGTTTTATTTGGACAGCATTTCGATGTTATATGTAATTTTGTGTTAAAGAATATTTTGTTTGGACCTTGAGATGGCTTGGAGTACACTTCTTTAGTCTGTTAGAATCACCGTTGTCCTTATAGTTGTGTTTTGGCTGATATGATTCTGAGTTGCTGTATGAACAGATAATGCTTCAGCTCTGAAATTGGTAATGTCTCTCCTGCTGGTATGAAATGATTTTCTGTATAGCCGTTGGAGTATGCGATGTAGATTCCACTGCCTCTCCTTTTTTTGCTGACCGAGGCCGATCCATACACGTGCGTCCAGTAGCTGGTAGGCGACTTCTCCTTGAGCTCCACCAGAATGTAGAGAATTGTTGTTCTGTTGCTGACTGCTCATTTTTCTTCGTTATCTCTTTAACCTAAGAAATTATTTGGACGTGTCCTGACTCCGTATCCATGGTTCTGGAATGAGTGTTTAACACTTTGAAGGGTCCTTGAAAACTGCAGCAGAAAATGTAACGACAGAAGAAAACACAGCGAGACAAGTTGTATTCTTCACAGCTCGACTGCCAGTTGTTGCGGCATTGGGGATTCAGACAAAAAACAGACAAAAATGAAACTACGCGTGATTCTCTATAAACTATATCAGAGGTTCAAGAGAGTTGTGAAACAAAGGATTCAAACTCATTGCAACATTGTTGGTAAGGAAGGTGCAGACAGACTGGGAAGATAAGGTGTAAAGTTACCTGACTGACTGGCAAGAGACGATGTAAAGTCACCTGGACCAGATACTGGGTATAACATATGACGAGGCCAAGAGGTTTAACGGGTGTAGATACAGGAATAAGTGGGAAGCAGCGCACACAGGTCATCAAACAAATGACGCATATTACCATCTCAACACAGGTGAGCAGTGACTCAGACAAAACACTTATTTCTTTAGATATATTCAATTGGACTTCTGAAAGCGTCTGTAGATGAATAATAAGAAGCAGATAACAGCACTTCCAGTACGCCTGTGTTTTGACATCATCTTTCTGTCAATGGGACAACTTCAGCGGTGGTGCAAAGATGTGTTTAGACCAAAAGGGAGAAGCGAGCATTTCAGAACAAAACTCGATGTATAACAATGAATTATGTTCACAACGGAATAATTGAGTGACTACAGTATAATTCTTTGTTGTGTAATTTTCCAAATGTTATCGGAATAATTGAGGAAGAGCGCTATAACTCTTTATGACCTAATTATCCAAATGTTAACGGAATAATTGAGTGAATGCGGTATAACTAAAAGCGACTTGCGATCCAAATTTAAGAAACGAAATAATTGAGTGACCGAATGAAAACGTAATGACCTTAATATTGACAAAGGAATAATTGAGTGACCGAATGAAAACGTAATGACCTTAATATTGACAACGGAATAATTGAGTGACCGAATGAAAACGCAATGACCTTAATATTGACAACGGAATAATTGAGTGACCGAATGAAAACGTAATTACCTTAACATGGACAACGGAATAATTGTGTGTTTTATGTAAAATTAAATGTTGCGTACGATTTCAATGTTTACATATGAATAATTAAGTTCCACTAAAACTATGTGACGTAATTATGTTAATGTTAACAACTCAATATTTGAATGGCAGCTGTAATACTGGACGTGACGTATTTATCCCAATCTTGTCAACGGAATAATTAGGCGACTTCAGTAAAATCTTGTGGAACGTAATGATCTAAATGTTAACTTTCAAGTAGTTGAGTGGGGAGGAAGACTAACGTTTGGTCAGGCAAAATATACTGCTCAGAGATGTTAGTCAGGGTCAGGCAAAATATACTGCTAAGAGATGTTAGTCAGGGTCAGGCAAAATATACTGCTCAGAGATGTTAGTCAGGGTCAGGCAAAATATACTGCTCAGAGATGTTAGTCAGGGTCAGGCAAAATATACTGCTCAGAGATGTTAGTGAGGGTCAGGCAAAATATACTGCTCATAGATGTTAGTCAGGGTCAGGCAAAAATATACTGCTCAGAGATGTTAGGGTCAGGCAAAATATACTGGCCAAGACGATCACCTTGGATTCCTCGTAGCCCTTAATGAAAACGGGTTGTTTTCATGGTGAGGGATTGACGTGATTCTCGTAGTAGTCAATGGCACGGAAATGAAGCCAATCATAACATAACCGTCTGAAGGAACCCGGTCAACTGTCATCAGCACGATCGGGATGTAAGGAAAACTACAGCAACCCGCCACTTAATATTTCAGGGCGGACACGAGAGTAACCTAATCATTGTGGGCTTTCGCAAACAAGAACAAGTAGTTGAGTGACTGCAATAAAACTCTATTGGGCATAATAATATAGGCAAAGGTGGGGCCCATGGCAACAGTTGCCGTCAGGGATGAAGATAACTCTAAATGGACTACGCAGCAGCCTATGTGAGGTGGGGTGACCAGTTCCCTTCCTTACTGTTTATACCTTCCCCAACTCATTCATCAGATATTCATTTACAACTGGGTCGACTGGAGGAGTCGTCGTACCAAGAACGAACTACACCCTGATTTGCTTCTGTCCGTCCGTGATTTCGAACCCTGGCGCGCTGTAACCCAGTCTTAGAAAGCCAGCTCACTATCGACTAGGCTACATGCTCCAGGTATTGATATAAATGTTGTGTTTGTTGTTTGCGAATGCCAAAATGAGTGGGTCACGCTATTGTGCGCTCTGAAAATGACGTTAAGTGGCGGGTTGCAGTATATTTCCTCACATCCCGAGCCTGCTGATGAAGGTGGACCAAGGTCCTCCAGGCGGTTATGCTATACTTGGATTCATCTGCGTGTCGGTCACTACTACGGGGCTCAGTAGACCCCTAATATCGTTAGACAGGCTGCCATAAAAACAGCCCGTTTCCAGGGAGCCAAGGTGAGGGTCTTGGCCAGTATATTTTGCCCGACCCTAACATGTCTTATCAGTATATTTTGCCCGACCCTAACATGTCTTATCAGTATATTTTGCCTTGCCAGACGTTTGTCTTCCTCCACATAAAATGTTATCAAAGAAAAAACGAAAGAAGGAAGGAATGAAGCACAGAAAGGCAAAACAAAGAGGAAAGAAAGAAAGGATGACGAATAGACAAAAAGAGGATGTTGTTGTTTGCTTGTTATGTGTTGTTTTTAAATGCCCACAATACGGAAGTGTACTCTGTTGTGTGCCTTGAAAATGGTGTTTATTAGCGGGTTGTAGTAGCTTTCCTCACATCCCGAGCTTGCTGATGAAGGTGGGCCACGATAATCCAGTTGGTTGGGATTTAGTAAGTTAAACCTGCGTGACGCTCACTACTACGGGGATTACGTTGATCTACATGACGTCATCCAGACTGCCTTGAAAATAGCCTGTTTCCAGGACACGCTACATGAAAGATATATAGTGGTCTTGGTCAATATATTGTGCCTGACCCTGATACCACGTTCTGAACAGTACAAGTATACTGTGCCTGATCGGACTATTGTCTCAGTTCCCCAGAAAGAAAGGTAAACAGAAAGAAAGTAAGAATTAATGAAGAGATGACAAATAGAAAGAAAATGTTAAAAATAAAGAACAAATATTGAAAGAAAGAAAAGAAGCTTGTTTGGGAATTCGCGGGCTATCATTGGTTTATCGTTCCCGCCGACCATATTGAGTTCTGGAGATAAGACATTACCAATCCCCGTCTGTCTTGTAGAGCGCGCGTTCACCATCTGGACTGATCAGATGCATTTCCAAAGGGACTAAAACATCAGCGACGTTTCTCTGATTCTGTTGGTGTGTTTTCCGAATGCTTATTCAAATAGTTTTCGTTGCTGTCGTTTTCACAAAACTGTACAAATTGCTGCTCTCAGACAAATTTAGACGATGAAGTAGGCGAGGTAAGAAACTGGTTTCATACATGATCAACGTTTAGATCTCGAGTGATGTAGTCTTGTCACACTTGACAAACCGTTAGATCTCGTAGGATAGTCATGTCACACTTGACAAACTGTTAGATCTCGTATGAAAGTCATGTCGCACTCGACAAAACCGTTAGATCTCGTATGAAAGTCATGCCACACTTGACAAACCGTTAGATCTCGTATGAAAGTCATGTCACACTTGACAAATCGTTAGATCTCGTATGAAAGTCATGTCACACTTGAGAAACCGTTAGATCTCGTATGAAAGTCATGTCACACTTGAGAAACCGTTAGATCTCGTATGAAAGTCGTAACACACTTGACAAACCGTTAGATTTCGTAGGATAGTCTTATCACGCTTGACAAACCGTTGGAAATTGTATGAAAGTCTTACCACACTTGACAAACCTTTAGATCTCGTATGGTACTTTTACAACAATTAACAAACCGTTTGATCTCGTATGATAGTTTTACAACACTTGACAAACCTTTAGATCTCGTATGATAGTTTTACAACAATTAACAAACCTTTCGATCTCGTATGATAGTTTTACAACACTTGACAAACCATGTGATCTCTTCTAATGTAGTCTTATCACACCTGACAAGTTGAGTTTCATCATCCCATACAGCAGGGTTGTGCGTACAAAATTGAATATCTATCTTAACTCTTAACGAATCTGTACATATTCTGTCTTCGACAAAGTACATAACATAGGTACACACGTATATAAACTGCTAGCGAATGTGTACATGTGTGTGAGTGTGTGTCTGTGTGTGTGTGCGAATGTACGTTTAAGACTCGTGTAAGAAAAAAAAAAGGAAATATCCCTGTTACACGCTGAGTGGTTCATTGGGGAAATGGTATTGTAACTTTCTTGACAGACGGCACAGTAGGGCGTTCGAATAGCAGAGTAACATCAAAAAGAGAGAAGTCTGTGATATGGTACAGTAGATAGTTTACTAAACACGGCTAGACTAAGGCAATTAACTATAAGTGGTTACAATAAGTTAGTTGCTAAACGTGGATGCGTAGTTAAGTTAACTAAACGTGAATACAATAAGATAATTAACTAAACGTGGTTACAGTAAAATAGTTAACTAATGTAGTTACACTAATATAGTTAACTAAATACGGTTACACTAAAAAGTTAACTAAATGTGGTTACGTAAGTTAGTTAACTAAATGTGGTTACGTAAGATAGTTAAGTAAATGTGGTTACGCAAGATAGTTAAGTAAATGTGGTTACATAAGATACATGGTATCCCACTTGTTACCGGCCCCTGGTTTTCCTTTATAACTTTCAAAACAATTAACCTAGTTCAATTAAATGTTGCAAATCTATGTGCTCGCGCGCGCGCGTGTGTGTGTAGTTAACGAAACCTGTGTACGACATTTGTTTGAGAATGATTTATTGAGCCGTCTAATAACTTTCTTGTTTATCTGCAGGTCGACGGAGACTGCCCGTCCGGAACACGGATGCAGACGATAACTATTCATGGGACGACAACTGGCCAGACGAGACAGAATCTCTTTTGTAGCGGCGTGTGAGACCTCGCGAATGAGACGGAGTGGGAGACTTGGAGAGCGAGATGGAGTGTAAGACTTGGAGAGCGAGACGGAGTGTGAGACTTGGAGATCAAGACGGTGTATGAGACTTGGAGATCAAGCCAGTGTGTGAGACTTGGAGAGCGAGACGGTGTTTGAGACTTGGAGAGCGAGACGGAGTGTGCGACTTGGAGAGCGAGACGGTGTTTGAGACTTGGAGAGCGAGACGGAGTGTGAGACTTGGAGAGCGAGATGGAGTGTGAGAATTGGAGAGCGAGACGGAGTGTGAGACTTGGAGAGCAAGATGGAGTGTGAGACTTGGAGAGCGAGACGGAGTGTGAGACTTGGAGAGCGAGACGGTGTGTGAGACTTGGAGAGCGAGATGGTGTGTGAGACTTGGAGAGCGAGACGGAGTGTGAGACTCGGAGAGCGAGATGGTGTGTGAGACTTGGAGTGCGAGACGGGGTGTGAAACTTGGAGTGCGAGACGGGGTGTGAGACTTGGAGTGCGAGACAGAGTGTGAGACTTGGAGTGCGAGACAGAGTGTGAGACTTAAATAGCAAGATAGAGTGTGAGACTTGGAGAGCGAGACAGAGTGTGAGACTTCGCGAATGAGATGAAACGTGAGACATGGAGAGCGAGATGGAGTGTAAGACCTTGAGAGCGAGACTTGAAGTGTGAGAGGCTGGAGACAGAGACTTGGAGTGTGAGATCTGGATAGCGGAATAGAGTGTGAGAGCTGGAAAGCGAGACTTAGTGTATGAGAGCTGGAGAGCGAGACTTGGAGTGTGAGAGCTTGAGAGCGAGACTTGGAGTATGAGAGTTTGAGAGCGAGACTTGGAGTATGAGAGCTGGAGAGCGAGACTTGGAGTGTTAGAGCTGGATAGCGAGACTTTGAATGTAAGAGCTGGAGAGCGAGACCTGAAGTATGAGATTTGCAGAGGGAGACTTGGAGTGTAAGTGCAGGAGAGCGAGACTTGAGGCTTGGAAAGTGAGACTTGAGGCTTGGAGAGTGAGACTTGAGGTTTGGAGAGTGAGACTTGAGGTTTGGAGAGTGAGACTTGAGGTTTGGAAAGTGAGACTTGAGGCTTGGAGAGTTAGACTTGAGGTTTGGAGAGTGAGACTTGAGGCTTGGAGAGTGAGACTTGAGGTTTGGAAAGTGAGACTTGAGGCTTGGAGAGTGAGACTTGAGGTTTGGAGAGTGAGACTTGAGGCTTGGAAAGTGAGACTTGAGGCTTGGAGAGTGAGACTTGAGGCTTGGAGAGTGAGACTTTAGGTTTGGAAAGTGAGACTTGAGGCTTGGAAAGTGAGACTTGAGGCTTGGAGAGTGAGACTTGAGGCTTGGAGAGTGAGACTTGAGGCTTGGAAAGTGAGACTTGAGGCTTGGAAAGTGAGAATTGAGGCTTGGAGAGTGAGACTTGAGGTTTGGAAAGTGAGACTTAGGGCTTGGGAAGGGAGACTTGAGGCTTGGAAAGTGAGACTTGAGGCTTGCAAAGTGAGACTTGAGGCTTGGAGAGTGAGACGAGGCTTGGAGAGTGAGACTTGAGGCTTGGAGAGTGAGAAGAGTCTTAGAGTGTGAGACTTGGAGGATGGAGTGTGAGACTTGGAGAGGGAGATGGTGTGTGAGACTTGGAGAGGGAGACGGAGTGTAAGACTTGGAGAGGGAGACGAAGTGTTAGACTTGGAGAGCGAGACGGTGTGTGAGATTTGGAGAGGGAGATGGCGTGTAAGACTTGGAGAGCGAGACGGTGTGTGAGACTTGGAGAGGGGGATGGAGTGTAAAACTTGGATAGGGAGACGAGGCATGGAGAGTGAGACGAGGTTTGGAGAGTGAGACGAGGCTTCGAGAGTGAGACTTGAGGCTTGGAGAGTGAGACTTGAGGCTTGAAGAGTGAGACTTGAGGCTTGGAGAGTGAGACTAGAGGCTTGGAGAGTGAGACGAGGCTTGGAGAGTGAGACTAAAGGCTTGGAGAATGAGACTTGAGGTTTGGAGAGTGAGACATGACGCTTGGAGAGTGAGACTTGAGCTTTGGAGAGTGAGACTTGAAGCTTGGAGAGTGAGACTATAAGCTTGGAGAGTAAGACGAGGCTTGGAGAGTGAGACTTGAGCTTTGGAGAGTGAGACTTGGAGCTTGGAGAGTGAGACTATAAGCTTGGAGAGTAAGACGAGGCTTGGAGAGTGAGACTTGAGGCTTGGAGAGTGAGACGAGGCTTGGAGAGTGAGACTTGAGCTATGGAGAGTGAGACTTGAGGCTTGGAGAGTGAGACGAGGCTTGGATAGTGAGACATGAGGCTTGGAGAGTGAGACGAGCTTTGGAGAGTGAGACGAGGCTTGGATAGTGAGACTTGAGGCTTGGAGAGTGAGACTTGAAGCTTGGAGAGTGAGACTAGAGGCTTGGAGAGTGAGACGAGGCTTGGAGAGTGAGACTAGAGGCTTGGAGAGTGAGACGAGGCTTGGATAGTGAGACATGAGGCTTGGAGAGTGAGACTTGAGCTTTGGAGAGTGAGACTTGATGCTTGGAGAGTGAGACTTGATGTGTAACACCTGGTAAAAAGGTTTGGAGTGTCAGATTGTTGGTGTCAGATCTGGAGTCCAAGACTAAGAATCAGACATGAATTGTGATATTTAAAGTGCGAGACCTAACAGGTCAAACGGGGATCGTGAATTTTAAGTGTTAAATCTGGCAGATGAGACAGTCAATCTGAAACCAGTAATGCGAGACTTTGAGCGTGAAACTGTTAAGGAATGACCTATAGATACAGACATAAAGTGTGAGCTGTCGAGTGCAAAACCAGGAGTATTAAACGGAGAGTGAGATCTCAAGTGTGATACTTGCAGAGTGAGTTGTGTTATGCACCCAGGTGATGTTTGTCTGATGTGAGTGTGTGACACATAGACGTTGCGTGGGAAACACTGTACGTTAAGGTCATATAAGAGAAGTGAAAGGTGGCATCTACATGGAGGATGTAAGTCTTGACATTTATTTGGAGGTCTGTGTTGGAGGTATGTGTCGGAAGTCTGTGTCGGAAGTCTGTGTTGGAGGTCTGTGTTAGAGGTCTGTGTTGGAGGTCTGTTTTGGAGGTCTGTGTTGGAGGTCTGTGTTGGAGGTTTGTTTTGGAGGTCTGTGTTGGAGGTCTGTGTTGGAAGTCTGTGTTAGAGATATGTGTTGTAGTCAATTTCCTAGTTAGTATAATGAAAGCATCGATCCTGCGGACATGTTTCCGAGCAGAACTTAACGTGCTGTCATTGGTGTCTGATCAGATCGTAAAGGGATGACATGAGTTTTGTAGCAGATCGTAAAGTGCTGACATATTATTCTGAGCAGAGCGTAAGGTGATGTTATATGTTTCTGAGCAGAACTTAATATGCGAACATTCGTTTCTGAGCAGATCGTAAAGTGCTGACATATATTTCTGAGCAGAACATAAAGTGCTGGCATATGTTTATGTGCAGAGATGAAAGTGCTGACACATATAAACCTGCAGAGCTGAAAGTGCAGACATATGGTTATGTGCTGACCTGAAATGTCTGGCAGGTAACGTATTCAGATAAAAAAAAGTGCTACACACATGTGTGTGTGTACGTTTGGGCAGACTTTGGAGCGCTGACGTATATTTGTGAGCAGAGATGAAAGTGATGACATATGTGTTTGTGTGCGTATGTATATGTGTGTATGTGTGGGAAGAGGTTGATGAGCTGAAATTTTCTTGTGTGCAAAGAATAAAATTATGACATGTGTGTGCCTGCAGAGTTCAATGTTGACATATTTATGCCTGCAGAACTGAAAGTTCTACCACATGCGTGTATGTAGAGCTCAAAGTGCTGCCATATGTTTGTTTGCTAATCTGAAAGTATTGAAAAATATGTTTATGTTGAACTAAACCTGCTCCCATCTTTATGTATTCAGAGCTAAATATGCGTGCATATGTGCAGAACTAATAGTGATGAAGTATGCTTTTATCCTGGGCTAGGTTTCCTGACATATCCGTGCGTGCTGAGCTTGAAATTTCATGGCACCAAGTAGCGCAATATGCCAGAAATAATAATCTGTCAAGAAAAGTTCCAAGCTTATTAAAGACCTCACGAATCTCAACTCCAGAATTGAGCAGTGTTGCTGAACAAATTATTGTATTTATTTTGGCTTTTTTTTCTTGTTTGAGTGTATAAACAATTGAATAGCTGATCTCATGTGTAATATGTACGTATTATTTCGGGACGATCTGCTATCAAAGTGTCAGCTTGCGTGTTATGCAAGGTGTCAATATTTTTGTGACGATCAGCCGCAAGTCCATCCCTCCCCCTTCCGAACTGCACTTTCAGCATTCAGAGATTGATTGACAGTCTGATACAAATAGTTGACTTATCACATTTTAGTACGTTATAGTAGCTGTCCCGACAGAGAATATATGTCGCAATGAGGGGGCTGTGTGACTATAATATTAGGTCTTGGTTATATGGTTATTGGAGCGGCATAGATGGCGTCTGACAAGCTGCGAGTCTACCTTGCTCTAATGTGATAGACATTGTCCCAAAAATAGGCGTTCGTATATTCCAGGGGCTACCAACCTAACGTTTAGGTAACAGATAATTGGATTGGCCTATCCGGTCTCCAGCAGATTTGTGTGGGCAAAATAATTTAAAACAAAGGAAGTCACACTTCGCCACGACGTAACACAGGTGGACTGGGGATAGATTGATTGCAGCCGTTAACGTGTTCATGTAAATTATTCAGAGAATATTGAGACTATGTAATACGCCATGCAGATACAACGTGTATTGTTCAGTGCTGATCAAAATTGCCTTTCATAATATTCTTTCACTTCATTAAAACTAACCAAGACACATTTATATTTTCCTTCAGTTCACTATAATTCAAGAAATTCGTCAACGTTTCTTTAATTCACCATTTAAACATTTTTAAAATCGTTATCATTTCCGTCAGTTTATTAACTAAATTGTATTTTTTAAACTTCTAATGTCCCTTCTATTCACCAACATTAAACAAGCAACCTTCTAATGTCCCTTCTATTCACCAACATTAAACAAGCAACCTTCTAATGTCCCTTCTATTCACCAACATTAAACAAGCAACCTTCTAATGTCCCTTCTATTCACCAACATTAAACTAGCAGCCGAAACTGCATACCGAGTAGCGCGGTATTTGTCAATCACACCGGACAAGCAGCAATTGTAGGAGTTGACATAATGGCTCAAGAGACGAAGCTCCGCATTTTCAATCTGTACGGACCACCAAATAAATCCCTATCGCTCTCGTGTATGGACGTCAAAGACTCCAACTGCATAGTAGTTGGAGACTTCAACAGCCAGTCGGAGAGATGGGAATACTCGGACACAGACAGCAGAGGTGACGAAGTGGAAGATTGGGAGATAGACACAAATCTCTCCCTAATCAATAGGCCGGAGGATAGCCCTAGTTTCTATTCTAGAACATGGCATGCCACCTCTACTCCAGATTTGGCCTTCTCCACACAGGACATACACCATAAAATAGACCGCCAGGTGCTAAAGCAACTGGCAGGTAGCGACCACAGGCCGATCAGGCTAGACATTGATATGGAAGTAGGCCTACAGGAAACTAAACCGCTCCCACGTTGGAATTACAAACGAGCCGACTGGGACAGATTTGCAATCCTGACAGACGGGCTGTGTGAAACCATCAACACACGAAACAACAAAATGAAGCCCATGGTGGAAAGCCTAAGCAAGGCAATAATGCAAGCCGCACTGAAACCATCCCAAGAGGAGCTAGAAAAAACTATAAGCCCTATTGTAATGATGAATTGCAGAAAGCGGAAGATGCAGTCACAAATGCTAGGAACATGGCAGAGCGAGAACAATCTATGGATGCGAATATCGCTCTCAAAGCCGCCACGGCGAAATATAAATACACTCTCAACCAAACAGCAAGAGAGAGCTGGAAAAACAAAACTGAAAGTTTCAACCTAGACAAAGAAGGGAAAAGGAACAAGCTATGGAAGCTAGTCAGAGCCATGAACGACGAAACCCCTTCAAACATACAAATTACTTCAAGCAGGGCGAAAACCTGCTCACATGGAAAAAAGCCGCAAACGCTTTTGCAGAACACTTTGCCAAAGCAAACCACATCGAGGTCCCTGAATATAGGCATACAGACATTAGTGAAGAGCAAAAGGGGCACGACAACATCAATACGGCACCAGAAGAGCATATGATGGCCAAATTAACAATGAGTGAAATGGAAGAGGCCATGAGAACATTAAAGAAAAGGAAATATCCCGGAAAAGACGGGATAACAAACGAAATGCTGATGGGGCTGGGCCAAACAGCGAAGAGGAAACTGCTATCGGTCCTGAACAAAAGCTGGAAAAGGGGAATTGTACCCCAGGCATGGAAAGACGCAGTACGTGTACCAGTACCAAAGAATGGAAAGGACAAAACAGATCCGAATGGATACAGGCCTATCAGCCTACTGAGCTGTGTTGGCAAACTGATGGAACGTATGATAAACACCAGACTGATGTGGCATCTGGAAGAAAAACGAATACTAATTCCACAGCAAGCCGGCTTTAAACAGCACAGAACCACTGAGGACCAGGTCATCTTCATAGCCCAGGAAATAGAAGATGCCTACCAGGCACAGAAACACACAGTAGCGGTTTGGGTGGACCTGGAGAAGGCATTTGACAAAGTCTGGAAAGACGGACTTACCAGAGTCAAAGCTAAGGAGAAGTGAAGTTTGTGGGAGAATGTACACGTGGATCAACCACTACCTCAAACAAAGAACGGCCAGAGTCCAAGTACAAGGGCAGATGAGCAAAAAGGTGACAGTCGAGCAGGGAGTACCCCAAGGGGGAGTACTGTCACCAACACTCTTCCTGGTGTAAATAAACGACATTACAGAGAATATATCAAGAAGAGTCCATAGCTCAATGTTTGCAGACGATCTGGCTATGTGGACCTCTGAAAAGAATCTCACCATAGCAAGAAATCGGATGCAGCAGGCCCTAACATCGCTGGAAGAGTGGGCGAACTCATGGCTGGTCAAAATAGACGAGGAGAAAATCACATGCACAATATTCTCGCTTTCAATCAAACCACAAATCACCAAATTAAGCCTAAAGGCAAATTCCTGCAGCCAAACGACAACCCAAACTATCTGGGAGTCACATTTGATCGGCGAATGACATGGAAACGTCAGATCGAGAGAAACCGAATGAGAGCCAGAGAAAGAATGGCAATCATGAGGAAACTTTCTGGCATAAGCTGGGGAGCAGACGAAAGTATACTAAAGAAACTATATACTGGAAGAGTGAGACCAGTTCTCGAGTATGGCATTGCGGCATGGACAACAGCAGCAAAGGCGAACTTTGACAAAATTAGCGATAGAAGAGACTGCAGAGCCCAGCTGCAGTCAGAGAAACTCCGAAGACTGACTGACCATCCAATGCACCAGAGACTAAACAATTTCGGAAATGGGAAACTAAAGCGGAGAAACTTTGCAGAAATAGCCAAAGCAAAGATGCACGAAGATCTCATAAACGCACTAACAAACCAAAGCCCATCACTACTGTACGAAAACCTACCTGGAGGCAGGATATATTTCCAGAGGTGGTAGAAAATATAACAGGTATTGGAAACAAAAACTGCCAGACTGAAAAAGAAAGGAGAGATACTACCCTAAGCTTTATATCGAAAAACTACCCAAGCATAGACTGGACCCATGCATACACCGACGGTTCTGTAACAAACACTACACAGAACGGAGGGGCAGGAGCATTCCTGAACTTACCAAAGGGCAGAAAAATAACATTGTCATTCGCTACTGGTAAGTACACAAGCAATTTCAGAGCGGAGGCAGAGGCACTGAGGGCGGCAGTGGAAGAAATGGTGACACATAAAGAAAATAAAAGCCATACAGTCCTGCTTACAGATGCTCTCGCCGTAGTCACAGCGCTAAAAAGTCAGAAAAACACTGAGCTTAATGACTTAAGAACAGCACTCTGTCAACTATGCCAGCAGTCCGCACCAAAAAGGGTAGTGGTACAGTGGGTCCCATCACACTGCAACATCCAAGGCAACGAGGAGGCAGACAGACTGGCAAAAGAAGGCGCAAGACTACCACAAACAGATACTAGTATGACGTACGAAGAGTCAAAACGGCTTATCAAAGCCAGATACATGACCAAATGGGAAACCGAATATACTAGTTACACCAAAAACGATGCATATTACCAGTTGAACAGAAGTGAGCAGGTCGTTGTCTTCAGACTTCGCACTGGCCACAATAGACTGAGGTACCACCTATTCAACAAATTGAAGATAGGTGGAACCGACGAATGCCCGTGTGGTACCGGGAAAATGACCACTGAACATCTGCTGCAGAAATGCCCGACATACGAGGATCAGAGAGAGCAGATGTGGCCATCACCAGTGGAACCACAAGACAAGCTATATGGCAGTGTCGACAGCCTCAGGATGACCGCCGCTTTTTTCTAAAAAATAATGGTTACTGTCTTACTGCGTACGAAGAAGAAGAAGAAGAAGAAGAAGAAGATAATTTCGTACCCCAATGTTCTACTATTTCACAAATATTGATCATTTCGTATCCCAATGTTCTACAATTTCACCAATATTGATCATTTCGTATCCCAATGTTCTACCATTTCACCAACATTGATCGCCTTGTTCTTTTTCTTCGTTCGTTCTCAATCTCCCTGACAACCCTGAAAAGGGCTTTGCAAATAGCAGGATGTTGTCCTGAGAACGGAATGCCTTGTGTCGTAGTTCACAGCTTGACTGCAATACGTGTACTATTCGCTCTGACACATCCAACTTCAGCAGCCTTCCAACGTTCATCAAGATGGTCTTGGTCTCTTAACCGAATTTTTTCTAACCAAACAATTTTATTGGAATGCAATTAACTTTACTTGATCATGATTTAATTGGTACAATAAACAAAACTCGTAAGTTAATGACCTTTTATTGTTGACAGCTGCACTGTCATAAGTTCTAGATTTTAAGGTAATAATAGTTGTCCATCACAAGTGATGAAGACCACTCTCTTTGTTCAGCCGTGTGGACAGTCGTATCTCTTGCTGTGTCTGCTGAAATGGGTGACTTGCGCAGTGATTTGGATTAAAGTGAGGAAGAAACTGCGCCTTTTGTCAACCTCACTCACAGAGCCTAAGCTACCTTTTGCCAGTGGCAAGACATTCATCGAGACGACTGGAGATAGCATAGGATACAGATTTTGCCTCAGGGTTACCACCGAAGCCTTTCCGTAAACATGTAACCCGCAGGGTAGAAAAGTGGGATGGATCTAACGCAGTTTGTCGTGCCTTTTCGGTAACCACAAGAGGTCGTATGGACAACACTCAGCGTGTGAGTGGGTCTGGCATATTTCCCCAGCTGTATTCAGCTCATCATAGTAGCATCTAAAATTCCCACACGCCAAATTCGTGAAGGTGAACCGGCAGAACTAACCCGTGAAATACGACACAGGTATAAGCGTACTGCCATTCAGTCGGCGTCCAGACCAGGATAAACGGATGGAAGAAATCACAAACAAAGAACGAAATAACAAGTCCAGACGGAAAACAAGACCACATTTCCGCGAACACAAGTGTAAGTCGTCGACTAGTGTGAATTCCAGGCAAATCCGATGTCTGGCGGCATCCATAATGATCCAAAACAGTAGAGAAATATAGACACGCAGCCAGTTATGGCGCAATCTTTGCCAGATTTTAAGGTAATAAGTTAAAACAAAAGGCAAAGCGGTTGCTCATTTTCTCAAAGCTTCCATACTGAACGTTGATAAGCGATATGTATATTGTAAAATAGTAATATGTGCACGAAAATCAGAATAATGCGTAAACTGGTCCTGTCAAATTCCTCTATGCTTGTGAGACATTGACAGTTACAATTGACCTTTAACGAAGGATACAGGCCTTGGAAATGAGATATTTCCGAAGACTTTTAAACGGCACGTACAAGGATCGAGTTACAAATGAGGAAATACGAGATAAAATTACAACAGCAATAGGGTCATCTGAAGACCTCTTGGCAACTGTCAAAAGAAGGAAACTCGCTTGGTACGGTCACATATCGAAATCAAATGGGCTTGCGAATACAATTCTCCACGGAAAGGTGCAAGGCAGACGACGAAGAGACCGTCCCAAAAAGGGATGAGAGGACAACATAAAAGAATGGACCAATCCCCGACCAGAAGAGGCACAGGCAGCGGCCGCTGACAGAGAAGGGTGATGTGGTTTTGTGAGGATGTCTTCATGTGTGCCCCAATGACCTCACCGGTTACGTGATGACCTGACCTGATAGTAATATGCGCTATGTTCATCTCGTATTCCGATACACTGATGTGTGTATATATGGAGCGTGATCAAATGAAACCCGTCCGTGCTGCGACTGCGCATACGGATAACGTCATAGTTCTGATAATAAGCACAGACCAATAAACAAGCTACACGTGTTCATTCTTCTAGAATGTAGGTTTTGCTGCAGATCGTTGAAAACATGCTATCAGTCAACATTCATCGTAGAAAGCAGCAGTGTATAGTGTCAAATGTATTTGATGACAACAGTGAAGTACTGTGAGCAAATGTTTAAGGAATGACCTGGTCTAGCGAAGGAATTCCGCAGCCAGGTCAGGCGCATAAAGTTAGTTGCCCATTGCAATGTTACAATGACGTCATCAACGGTTTTGTTTTGATGATGTAACTTGCGCTGTATTTGGAATATGTTGAGAACGTAAGAGCGCTGGTTATCAACCTCACTCTCTGGTCTCGTGCTACCTTTGAACAGTGGCAAGACATAAGTTAAGACGGCTGGAGGTAACTCAGGATGGAGGCACTCTAGTCCCACCTCTCTTTATGGCAGGCGCATTTCGTTGCGACAGAAGAAGCAATCGCCAAGTCGTGTGCAGCAAATGTGGTGGATCGTGGCCCGAACTTGCCCACATGCTTATATATATTTACATATATATTATATACATTTGGTGCCACGGATAAAGACCAACCACCATAAGGAAGAACGCATGGGTTGAGTTTGAACACTTGCTGCATTAAGAAGCGCTGGGTGATTCATCTGTGTTGCGCATAGTGGCAGGAGATAAATAATGGTGCTGCCACTTTGAGCTGTGCAGCAAAACAGGGAATATGCAATGGAAACATCCAGGATCTCTAAAACACAAAAAGTAACAGGTTTCCGCTGGTAGGGTTATGTTGAACTCTTTTTTACGATGAAGGGCTTTTGTTAACGGACTTTAAAGATCCCCCCATGACCATCAATGCCGTGCTATAAGAACTCACTAGACATGCTGCATACAGTCATCAAGAATTAGCAACCAGACATGCTTTCACGCGGTGTGATACTGTTGCATGACAATGCTCGTCCGCATAGCCTAAACATTGTGCAGGAAGCGTTAGTAGCGGAAAAGGTGGGAAGTTCTTCTACGCCCAGTCTGTAGACACGATCTATTACCAGGAGATTTTCATTTGTTAGGACACTTAAAAAAACAACTCAAAACGGACAACGATTCCACTCTGATGCAGACATCATTTCAGCGGTGACCAACTGGTTCAATGATCAACCGGTCATTTTTCGAGGACGGTGTCCACCGTCTCCCCAAGCAGTGAAATGTGTCTCTGAATGCTTACAGAAAATTCTTCTAACAGCTCCCGGTGCATGTTTGTTCTTAATAATTACATTGTTCAATTATACTACACCTGCTGATTTCGTATATTTGTAATATGTGTCAATCTTTGCTGTACTAATCATCATATTAAATCTATCGTACAGCAAAGACTGAGGCAATGACAATCAGGAGAATAAAGAAAACAATAAATATACAAATGAAATTATACAGAGCTCAAACAAGTCAGTACATTCAAATACTTGGGCAGCGTGTTCACCCAAGATGGAAGGCTAGATAGAGAGGTGGAATCAAGAATACAGAAAGCTAATGCGGTTTTCTATTTGCTTTGACCATTACTAAGACACAAACACATTTCAATGAAGACAAAAATACAGCTGTTAAATAATATGTTTATACCAACGTTCTGCTACCTGTGTCAGACATGGACTCTCACTTAGACACAAGAAAGAAAAATCATGGTATGTGAAAAGGGGTCTTTGAGAAAGGCTGTGGGCGTCACAAGGCTGGACAGAGAAAAAAATGAAATAATCAGACAGAAGGTGGGTGCAACACCATGCATGGAATACATAGAAAGGCAGAACATAAAATAGGTTGGACACTTGACAAGAATGCAACCAAACACACCAGCTGCTCGTATCTACAACACCAGGCATCAGGGTTGCAGAGCAAAAGGCAGACCACGTAAAATATTAGCATATGGTGAGACACTGAAGAAACAGGGAATGACAACAACATCGGTGACAAAGCTGGCACACGACAGAAAACCACGACGTCTAACGACACAAGTGGATAGAAGATGATGGTGATGATGATGTAATAACGCCACATGAACGGGTTTCATTTGATCAAGCCTCGTGTTTGTGTGTGTCTCGTGAGTGTGTGTATGTATGTATGTATATGTGTGGGGTTTGCTGTAGTCAAGAGGTAAAGACACTCGCCTCTCAAAGTGTTGAACGGAAACCGTGGGTGATCGAGTCCCGCAAGTTTCAAGAGACCCCTAGTCTAACGGGAGGTAAGACATGAGTGCCTACATCCCTAGCTACCTCCCGTTGTCTCGATCAATAGCCACTGATACAAGGTAAGTCGGGATGAGAATGTGATTGATGACCAGCGCCGCATTCACTTATTCACTATAATCCAAACCAGCGCACATAACATTATTAAGACAAATCAGTCTGATGTTGTGGACATCATCGCTTCTCAATGGGCAAAAACGTATGCATAGATGTATGTATGTATGTATGTATGTATGTATGTATGTATGTATGTATGTATGTATGTATGTATGTATGTATGCATGCATGTATGTATGTATGTATGTATGTATGTATGTATATATGTATGTATGTATGTATGTATGAATGTATGTATGTATGTATGTATGCATGTATGTATGTATGTATGTATGCATGCATGCATGTATGTATGTATGTATGTATGTATGCATGTATGTATGCATGTAGTTATGTATGTATGTATGTATGTATGTATGCATGTATGTATGTATGTATTTATGTATACAATATTGTTATACATGTGTATCTTAAAATATATGGTAAGTGCATATGTGTATATAAGTATGTGTGGTGAACGCATATGTGACACACTCATATGTGGATGAGATGATGCTTGCATGTGATACGCACAAATGTGGCACCCAAATTTAAAGTACGCTCTTATGTAGAATACTCATATAATCTACGCGCATATGAAGTACACTCACATGTGCTATGCTCATATATGGTACGCCTTTATGTGGTACACTCATCCTGAAGACTTGAAAACATCAGTCTTTGCCACATTGTCTGAAAAAACCTATGGTATCAGATTGCACAGATTACAGAACAATCAGCCTAAATAAGTCACATGACCAAGATTGCACATATTACAGAACAATCAGCCTAAACAAGTCACTTGACCAAGATTTCCCAGATTACAGATCAATCAGCCTAAATAAGTCACATGACCAAGATTGCACAGATTACAGAACAATCAGCCTAAATAAGTCACATGACCAAGATTGCACATATTACAGAACAATCAGCCTAAACAAGTCACATGACCAATATTGCACAGATTACAGAACAATCAGCCTAAAACTAACAAGTCACTTGACCAAGATTGCACAGATTACAGAACAATCAGCCTAAATAAGTCACATGACCAAGATTGCACATATTACAGAACAATCAGCCTAAACAAGTCACATGACCAATATTGCACAGATTACAGAACAATCAGCCTAAAACTAACAAGTCACTTGACCAAGATTGCACAGATTACAGAACAATCAGCCTAAATAAGTCACATGACCAAGATTGCACATATTACAGAACAATTAGCCTAAACAAGTCACATGACCAAGATTGCACAGATTACAGAACAATCAGCCTAAAACTAACAAGTCACTTGACCAAGATTGCACAGATTACAGAACAATCAGCCTAAACAAGTCACATGACCAAGATTGCACAGATTACAGAACAATCAGCCTAAAACTAACAAGTCACATGACCAAGATTGCACAGATTACAGAAAAATCAGCCTAAACAAGTCACATGACCAAGATACTCATCAAGATTATACAAAAGAGAAATAAAAATAAAATAGACAGTAAAGTTGATTAAGAATAGCAATGTAACTTGTGAAATAATATTTTGGAGGAGAATGTCAGCGAAGAAAAATATCGAAGTACAAACAAGTATTTACATGTGTTTTATAGCTCCAAGTAAAATTATTTAAATTTCTTCAAATGGATGGTCTAGATAGAAAATACATTAGACTAATTTATCATCTTTATTGCGAATAGATTGCAACAATGCAATCGGGAATTACTCAGTAGATATTGGGACAAGAAAAGGTGTGAGCAAGGGCGAGTACTGTAAACAGAGGACATTTTCAGACAGATTAAGAAGATTCCTGGATTAAATATCAACGGCAGGATCTGTCCCAATATATGCTAAGGTAATGATACTAAGTGAGTCGGTGTTTCGAGAGCTTGTAGAGACAATCAGCAACAGAAGCAGATATTATGGTTTGGAAATTAACTTTAGGAAAACAAAACTATGATAATTAACAAAATCAATGAGTAGTCTACATTTAACATCGCAGTATACTTTTCTCAGGCGAGCAAGCGGTCATAGTAATTTCAGAAATGCAATTGCAACAACATATTGATAAACTAAATACAACATGTACACAATTCATCATGGAAATCAACCAAGACAAAAACTGGGATCATGAAAATACATGGACAGGAAAGAGAAACTCAGGTCATGAAAATATCTTGGCAACAAGGAGAAAGTGAGGTCATGAAAATATCTGGACAAGAAGAAGAAACCATTATCTTTCATGAAAATCAGCAAATCAAACATGTGAAAGATTTCACACAAATCAGTTTTGGGAAAAGAAAGTTCACATCTCTACGTATCTTGATAATAAGTACTGAACAGATGCGATATACAAAACATAGACAGTTCTTTTTAATAAACATTGGTGTGAAACAGAGACTTGAAACCAACAATTCACTGCCGGAAACATCTAGTAAAAGCGAATAGTCACTAAATGGTCACTCCCTAATAAAAAAAGTAATATGTACCCGTCGTTGCTCTGACGTCTGTAAATGATGGGGTTTAGGCTGACAATGCATGGTGAGGAAAGAAGATATATGGGAAACTGACGTCTATAAATGATGGGGTTTAGGCTGACAATGCATGGGGAAGAAAGAAGATCTATGGGAAATGGATCAATAACTATATACTATATAATAGCTGTCCATCGTTGTCGATGAGGACCGCCGACAGCATCCTTGTCACAGATTTCTCTGTTGGGTGTGGGTGCGCATGTGGCTGAACAGGCCAATGCGAGCACGAAAACATCTGCTACATATCGGGTACACGAGGTTTAAAGAAGGGGATGGTGTTCCCGCTACTCGGGATTTCCGCGTCTCGCGTCTGCTCTGGGCTTTCACAACACGGTCGTCTTCACCGGCAGCTACACCCGATTTGACTGCGCTTCTCCAGTCAGATCTGTTTTGCGCAAGACATTCCCAGGTGTCGATGTCTATCTGGCAACTTTTTAGTGAGTCCTTCAGACCGTCTTTAAAACGTTTCTTTGAGCGCCCTCTCTCGCGCTATCCCTCTCTCAGCTCGCCGTAGAGAAGCTCCTTTGGGAGCCGCTCGTCTGACATACGGACGAGGTGTCCGGCCCATCCTAGTCGTGCTTTTTCTAGCAGTGCATGGATGCTGGACATGTTAGCCCTCGAGAGAACCTCGATGTCAGTGACACGATCTTGCCATCGGATGTGGAATATTCGCCTCAGGCAACCTGTGTGGAAGTGGTTTAACCTCCTTGCATGTCCAGAGTATACAGTCCAGCTTTCGCAAGCGTATATATGATGGTTGCACGGTAGACTTTGAGTTTGGTCTTGACGCTGATGCCACGACGTGCCCAGACCATCGAGCGCATTCTACCAAAGGCTGTGCTGGCCTTTGCTATTCTGCTTGCCACCTCATCGTCTAAGATGACAGATCTCGACAGCGTGCTGTCCCGAATTGTGAATTTGTCAACGGCATTCAACGTCTGCCCGCTGACTGTAGTCTCTGGTTTTATGTACGGCATGCCTGGTGCTGGTTGGTACATGACCTCTGTTTTTTTTTTGCATTTATGGTCAGGCCAAAATTGTTGCATGCTGCAGAGAACTGGTCCATTCGAACCTGCATGTTCAGTTCTGAGCTGCCCATTAGAGCGCAGTCGTCAGCAAATACAAGTTCCCTGATTATGTCGCCAGCCACTTTGGTTTTGGCCTTCATTCTTCTGGAATTGAGTAATTTGCCATCTGTGCGGTACTTTATGGATATTCCAAGCTCCAATGATCTGAAGGTGTCTGTCATCGTGGCCGCGAACATCATGCTGAACAAAGTCGGGGCGAGTACACATCCTTGTTTTACTCCGTTTGATACTAGAAACGTTTTAGAGATTGCACCGCTGTCCAGTACACGAGCACACATGCCTTCGTGTAGCTGTTTTACCATTGTTATGAACTTGTCGGGGCAGCAAAACTTAGACATTATCATCCACAGCCCTCCTCTGTTTACTGTATCAAATGCCTTTGTCAAATCAATAAATGTGGTGTACAAGGCTTGATTTTGTTCTCGACACTTCTCTTGTACTTGACGAGCGGCAAAAATCATGTCCACTGTTCCTCTTCCGGCTCTGAATCCACATTGGCTTTCTGGGAGGTGGTGGCTTTGTTCAAGGTGTTTGTTGAGCCTGTTTAGCAGTAAGCGAGCTAGGATCTTGCCTGCTACGGAGAGTAGCGATATTCCACGATGATTGTCGCATTCCTGACGGTTGCCTTTTTTTTTGTACAGGTGAACGATTGAGGCGTCCTTTAGCTCCTGCGGAATTTTTCCTTCAGCCCACATGTGACAGAAGAGTTCAGTGATCCTTCTGGTGAGGGATGGGCCAGCTGTCTTATATACCTCTGCTGGTATTGCATCAGCTCCTGGAGCTTTTCCTATAGATAGTGAACTGATTGCCCTGTCGACTTCCTCCTCAGTAATTACTTCATCCAACGCCAGGTTCAGTTCCACCAGCGGCATTCGCCGGATGGCCTCTTCATTTATGGACGATGGGTGGTTTAGTATTTTGCAGAATAGGTCTGCCCATCTGTCTAGAATCTGAACCTTATCTGTTAGCAGTACCGCATCCGCACTGCGAACTGGAGTATTACTAGAGGGCTGCGGGCCGTAGAGAGCTTTCAGTGCCTCGTAAAACCGTTTGGTGTCATGACGCTCGGCGAACATCTCAAATTCGTCAGCTCTTTTGCTGAGCCAGGAGTCTTGCATCTCTCTAAGCCTGGTCTGGACAGCTTTGTGAGCAGTATTGAAGGCAGCTTTTGCTGCCGGAGATGGTGTGTCCCTTTGGTATTCCCTGTGCGCTTCATGTTTTGCATCGAGAAAGCCCTGTATTTCCAGATCGTTCTCATCAAACCAGTCCTTATGCTTGCGCGTGAGTGGGCCAATGTGTTTAACAGGTGTATCGTAGAGTCTGTTTCTCAATGATGCCCAGTTCTCTTCGATGTCGTTCTTTTCAAAACTAAGCTCAGATAGTCTGCCCTCAAGCTCTTCCTGGAAGCCTCCTCTCGTGGGTTCGTATTTCAGCTGAGAGACATTTAGCCTCCTCTGTGGTTTCTTTCCCTGGGGGCGCATTTTGGGCTGGATCTTGAATTTTAGCTTGGCAATGACAAGTCGATGGTCGGTCCAAAATTCTGCACCACACATGCTCTTCGTTACCATAGCATCCGCTCGATCCCTACGTCTGATGATAATGTAGTAAATGAGGTGCCAGTGGCGGGACCTTGGGTGCATCCATGTGGTTCTATTTCGGACAGGAAGTCGGGAAGCTGTGTTTGTAATGAGTAGTTCATTTGCAGCACATGTCCTCAGAAGGAGCAGTCCGTTACTATTGCATTTTCCGATACCATGTCTGCCAATGGCCCCCTCCCAGGCTGTATGGTCTGTGCCAACCCTAGCGTTAAAATCACCGAGGATGACCAGTTTGTCAGATTTGGGGACTGCAGCGATGAGCGTCTCAATGTCCTCATAAAACTTATCTTTTGTTTCCTGAGGATTTGTCATTGTGGGTGCGTATGCACTGATAAGTGTTGCATGGCGCCCTCCTATTAAGGGGAGACGCAGTGTAATCAGGCGGTCATTAATTCCTCTAGGCACGCTTGTGAGCTTGTCGACCATGTTGGTCTTGATGGCAAAGCCAACTCCAGCTTCACGGCGTTCGTCTTTGCTGCGGCCGCTCCAGAAGAAAGTATAACCAGCGCCTTCTTCTGTGATCTGCCCTTCCCCTGCCAGTCGTGTCTCGCTCAGGGCAGCTATACAGATGTTGTATCTAGCCAGTTCCCTGGCGATCAGAGCTGTCCGTCGTTCGGGTCTGTTTGCTTTGGTGTTGTCCAGTAGCGTGCGGACATTCCATGCTGCAAGCGTGATGGGTAGTTTTTGTGATCGTTTTCTGCCTGTTCCGCCGCTGCAGTTTGGGGGCCCCGCCAGTTGCGAGCTGCTAGTCAGGGTGTGATCTGTAGGGTGATGTCATAAGTTGCGCAATGTGTTTATAGTGAGGGAGGTGTGCGCAGGATCTTCCTCACTCTCTCGTCCGGACTCAACATGTTCTAGAGGCAAGACATTGTCAAGACTTCTAGTGAAGGGTTCGGATGCAGACAGTATGGTGTCAGCGTGTGCCTCATTTTCTCGGTAGCCCTTCCCTTCTCTTTTATCGCTGGGGTGGAGCTTTGAAGTATCTGTTTCTGAGTGCATTTGTTTGTGTATTCTTCTTCCACCTCTCGATCCTCTGGTCTTACGCCTTGATTGTATACCAGGGGAGCAACAGGTCAAACGTAGTGACCAAGAATAGAGTGCCTTCATATGTAATCTGCACAAGACGGTTGAAAATTAATTTGTTTGTTTTTCTTGATATGATTCAACCTTTAAATTTAGGTTGGATGGATGGAAGCGGGTTGTTACTAGTTGCTGCTTGGATGGAAGTGGCTGTTACTAGTCGCTGCTTGGATGGAAGCGGGTTGTTACTAGTCGCTGCTCGGATGGAAGTGGGTTGTTACTAGTGACTGCTTGGATGAAAGTGGGTTGTTACTAGTCACTGCTTGGAGGAAAGTGGGTTGTTACTAGTCGCTGCTTCGATGGAAGTGGGTTGTTACTAGTCGCTGCTTGGATGAAAGTGGGTACTTACTAGTTGCTGCTTGGATGAAAGTGGGTTTTTACTAGTCGCTGCTTGGACGAAAGTGGGTACTTACTAGTCGCTGCTTGGATGGAAGTGGGTTGTTACTAGTCACTGCTTGGATGGAAGTGGGTTGTTACTAGTCGGTGCTTTGATGGAAGTGGGTTGTTACTAGTCACTGCTTGGATGGAAGTGGGTTGTTACTAGTCGGTGCTTGGATGGAAGTGGGTTGCTCCTAGTCGCTGCCTGGATGAAAGTGGGTTGGTGCTAGTCGCTGATTGGATGAAAGTGGGTACTTACTAGTTGCTGCTTGGATGAAAGTGGGTTGTTACTAGTCGCTGCTTGGATGAAAGTGGGTTCTTACTTGTCGCTGATTGGATGAAAGTGGGTACTTACTAGTTGCTGCTTGGATGAAAGTGGGTTGTTACTAGTCGCTGCTTGGATGGAAGCGGGTACTTACTAGTTGCTTGGGTGGAAGCGGGTTGTTACTAGTCGGTGCTTGGATGGAAGTGGGTTGTTACTAGTCACTGCTTTGATGAAAGTGGGTTGTTACTAGTCACTGCTTGGATGGAAGGGGGTTGTTACTAGTCGCTGCTTGGATGGAAGGGGGTTGTTACTAGTCGCTGCTTGGATGGACGCGGGTTGTTACTAGTTGCTGCTTGGATGGAAGCGGGTTGTTACTAGTTGCTGCTTATTTCAACACCTAGAGGAAAGCTGGATTAATGCGTTTGTCATTATTTCCCTGTGACATTTGATATGAACATAGCATCTGTGTGGTTTTGACAGTTGTCTACTATAAAACGCTGTTTACCTAATCTGTGATACTCCTCATATCGGTGTGACATTTCAAGGTGGCGCAACGATCCGCTAGTTATTTAGTTGTTATTCATGACATCTTTGTATCGTTTGTTCGATCACATAATCAAACTTTGACTGGATTACATAACCTGCCTCCTGTGTATTTCATAGTGCGTCTGTCACTGTGATTTGGCTTTCATTTTCATTCTGTGATAGCACTTTGATAATTTCTGAAACATTATTTGGTACTTACAGTTCCCTGTGCCATCTGTTATGAACATATAGATTTAGTCCTGACCATTCTACATTTTCAACCAATTGTTTGCCACACCCTCGAAGCCTTGTTGGATACCTGTTTGCGGGAAAGACCTTTAGAGTAAATTTTTTTTTAAATATGATTCCTGTGCTATTTCCAGTCGTCTCGGTAATCACTTACGGCTGATCCAAGGTAGCTCGGGACCAGATAGTGAGGTTCATGACAGGCGCAGTTTCTTTCCAACTGTAATCCAAATACACCGCATTAAGACAATCCCGTATGATGATGTTCCCAACATCGCTTGAGATGGGCAACTAACAAAAACAAGGAAAATGGTTAGATATGACACACAACAATATGTAAAACAACAGCAAGCGTGGTCAGACAGGCTCTGACATGGAATCCACAAAGAGAGAAAAAAAAAGAGAGGTAAACCAAGAAACACAAAAGAAGAGACTATTAAAGTCAGCTTCGGTTCCATGACTTTACCTGGGGAGAGGCAGAAAAAGCAGCTCAAGACCGATCACGCTATAGGAGGGTTGTCAATGACATATGCTCCGAAAGAGCAGCGGACGATGAATGATTAAGAAATCTTTATAAACAATGATCGCTTGATACATGAATAACAATATTGAAACTTTCGTTTCCGAGAATATCAACATTCAAAAGGAAACGAAGTCACTTACTTGGATTACATAGATTACTTGGATTCCTGGTATTCAAGCAGGAACGTTAATGTATGTTGCCAGGTGGACGAAGCCTATTGCCTATCCATTGTAGGTATTTTCTACTTCCTGCGACTTATTTGGCTTGGGGAAGATGCACATAAATTGGATAGGTTTTTAACTTGAATTTTGAATTTTGTCCGGGCAGCGGCCTTGAAGCCTCTCTTTTCGATTTCAAACTGTCAAGAGATTTTTAACGAGCTCGACACTGACCTGGGAGTCCAATCTCACTGCACAGAGATCAGGGAAATTTTTACCAGAAGACTCACATGAAAAAATGCCGGACTCGCCCGTGATTATAACCCACGACCTCCGACACCCGAGGCGGACACTTTTACCTCGCGACCACTGAGCCTCGTGGTCACGTATAATGGTACCCGATTAATTTCACAGATAGGTGCTACTGACGAATGCACCTGTGGTATCGGGAAAATGACCCCTTAATATCTGCTGCCAAATTGCCCAACATACGAGGACCAGAGAAAGTACATGTGGCCATCACCAGTGCCAACACTAGACAAGATCTATGGTAGTGTCGACAGCCTCAGGATGACCTCTGCTTTCTTTAAACAAATTCGTTGACGTCAGACAGCGTACGGAGAAGAATAAGAAGAAGATGAAGAAGAAGAAATCCACAGAATAACCTCTTCGGTGATGCTTTTCCCAGTCTTTATACGTGCCAATTTCTGGACCTCGTGATCTATCTTATCCCTCACCTCTCCCTTATTATTTTAGGTATCCCAGTTTATGACACTAACATGTAATCCATTCAAACAAGATAAATTATAACCCAACATCTAGGGGACGGCGTGGCACGGCTCACAATTCGAAGGTGCTGGGTTCGATTCCCATCACAGCACCGGCCGTTACCCGGGGAAGCGAACCCTTAGAAAATGCAGGAGGAAGCAGACCCTTACATGAAATGCATGCTGAAGTCTGATGCACTAGGCCGACAGGCGCAAAATAAAAACCACAGTGCAACGCACACCGCCTTGGGGAATTAGAGAAATATGGCGAACGCCCCAAAAAAAAAAAAAAAAAAAAAAAAAAACCTTCTTAACCTGGTATTTGAAAGCTGTTATAAAACCCATGCTGCAATTTTCTATTCTTCTGTGTTTTCTATGTTGTTCTTAGGAATCGACCATTGCTTTCTTGGTGCTCTCTCTCTCTCTCTCTCACTCTCAGTAAATAGATAAGGGTGTAGATACTGACGGTTTCTGACGCCCGCTGGTTGTACACTGCTCCTTCTGTTGCGTCCTAGTCCTGTATACTAAGATACCCTTATCGCTAACATGGTCATGTTCTTGTAATTTTGTGACGCTCGCCCGAGGGCAGAGGACGAGAAACAGAGAAGATAATGTAAAGTTTAACGTCATTAGTATGAAGACATCCATCGTTATCATCGACAGACGGTAATTAGAGAATATAAACGCTTCGGTCGATGTTAATTCCTTCAACATCGAAGGTCTTCTCCATAACCTCACTGAGAATACATTACAAGCACAATGTTCTATTTGAAACAACTGTCATTGGGGAGACAATTCTGATTGTCTGGGTCTACTTTCAGGATTTATAAGAGCCAGCACAAGATCTAAAATATTGACTGTGAGACATCATGATTATGAAGTCATGGCATGGAAGCATCGTTCAAGTCTCCCCGAAGGAAGTGAGTCCAGTGTGTCATTGTCCCAGGATCGGCAAGTCCTGCTAGGTACCTAGCATATATATTTAGATCAAACTGGTTATAAAAAAAAACATCTACAAGATGTATGCTCATAATACACCTTTCTATTTGTGGTTGGGTGGGGTGGTGTGGTGTATGGTGGAGGAGGGGGTGGCAGGAGCGGCACATCAACATTTACTATGGCAACTATAAATTATATATTTCTGCTCAATAATCGGTTACTCGCGCCCCTTCCGTGCCATTGTAATCAGAAATCTCTTTACATTTGAAATCAACAACAACATCGAACCTCCAAACTTAAGCAGAGAGCGTTCAGTTATAAAAACACATCAAAGATACTTAAGAATGGACACGGTGGAGTCAAATCAAAGAACGATAGTACCGAAAACATAGAATGAATCAAACATAAATACTAAAACAAAATGCACAAGGCACTATTATTAAACAACACCTACTAGAGGCTAGACCGCTTATGAAAACTGTCAGCGGTGAACCGCTTTGGTGGCAGGAGACTGCCTCCATAGTAGGATCTGTAGTCTTAGACCTGCAGACATGAACACCCTACCATCTCTGCTGGATACTATCGCCTTGGAAACTATAGACTCGTATCCACAAATCCCCATACATGTATACACAGTTGAATCTTCTGCCGAACGAGAAAAATCCGTGGAGGCAAACATCGCCCTCAAAGCCGCCGCGGCGAAGTACAAACACACTCTCAAGCAAACAGCAAGAGAAAGTTGGAAAAATAAAACGGAAAGTTTAAACCTGGACAAAGAAGGGAACAAGCTATGGAAGCTAGTCAGAGCCATGAACGACGAAACCCCGTCAAATAAACAAATTACTATCAAGCAAGGCGAGAACTTGATCACAGGTAAGAAAGCCGCAAACGCCTTTGTCGATCACTATGCCAGAGCAAACCACATCGAGGTCCCTGCAGATAAGCATACAGACATTAGCGAAGAGCTAAAGGGGCACGAAAACATAAATACGGCTCCTGAAGAGCACATGATGGCCAAACTAACAATGCGCGAAATGGAAGAGGCTATGAGAACACTAAAGAGAAGGAAATCTCCCGGAAAAGACGGGATAACAAACGAAATGCTGATGGGGCTGGGCCAAACAGCGAAGAAAAAACTACTATCAGTCCTGAACCAAAGCTGGAAAAGGGGTATTGTACCCCAGGCATGGAAAGATGCAATACTGGTACCAGTACCAAAAACAGGAAAGGACAAAACAGATCCGAATGGATACAGGCCCATAAGCCTACTGAGCTGTGTCGGCAAGCTGATGGAACGGATGATAAACACCAGACTGATGTGGCATCTGGAAGAAAAACGAATACTAATTCCACAGCAAGCCGGCTTTAGACAACACAGATCCACTGAGGACCAGGTCATCCTCATAGCCCAGGAGATAGAAGATGCCTACCAGGCACAGAAACACACAGTAGCTGTTTGGGTGGATCTGGAAAAGGCATTTGACAAAGTCTGGAAGGATGGACTTAGAGTCAAGCTAAGAAGAAGTGATGTTTGTGGGAAGATGTACAAGTGGATCAACCACTACCTCAAACAAAGAACGGCCAGAGTCCAAGTACAAGGGCAGATGAGCAAAAAGGTGACACTCGAGCAGGGAGTACCCCAAGGGGGAGTACTGTCACCCACACTCTTCCTGGTATATATAAACGATATTACAGAGAATATACCAAGAAGAGTCCATAGCTCAATGTTTGCAGACGATCTGGCTATGTGGACCTCTGAAAAGAATCTCACCATAGCAAGAAATCGGATGCAAACGGCCCTAACATCGCTGGAAGAGTGGGCGAACTCATGGCTGGTCAAAATAAACGAGGAGAAAACCACGTGCACAATATTCTCGCTCTCATTAAAACCCCAAAGTACCAAATTAAGCCTAAATGGCAAAATCCTGCAGCCAAACGACAACCCAACCTATCTGGGAGTCACATTTGATCGGCGCATGACATGGAAAAGTCAGATTGAGAGAAACCGAATGAAAGCCAGAGAAAGAATGGCGATCATGAGGAAACTTGCTGGCACAAGCTGGGGAGCAGACGAAGGCATACTAAAGAAACTGTACACTGGAAGAGTGAGACCAGTTCTCGAGTATGGCATCGCGGCATGGACAACAGCAGCGAAGGCGAACTTCGATAAAGTTAACAAACTTCAAAACCAAGCCATGAGAATCATAACAGGTGGCATGAAGTCAACGCCAATTGTAGAACTTGAAAAGATTACAAAACTGCAATCCATGACCGACAGAAGAGACTGCAGAGCCCAGCTGCAGTCAGAGAAACTCCGAAGACTGACGGACCATCCAATGTACCAGAGGCTAAACAATTTGGGAACTGGGAAACTAAAGCGGAGAAACTTTGCAGAAATAGCCAAAGCAAAGATGCACGAAGATCCCATAAACGCACTAACAACACCAAAACCCATCACTACTGTACGAAAACCTACTTGGAGGCAGGATATATTTCCAGAGGTGGTAGAAAATATACCAGGTATTGCAAACAAAAACTGCCAGACCGAAAAAGAAAGGAGAGACACTACCCTAAGCTTCATAACGAAAAGCTACCCAAGCATGGACTGGACCCATGCATACACCGACGGTTCTGTAACAAACACTACACAGAACGGAGGGGCAGGAGCATTCCTGAACCTACCAAATGGCAGAAAAATAACACTGTCATTCGCTACTGGTAAGTACACAAGCAATTTCAGAGCGGAGGCAGAGGCACTGAGGGCGGCAGTGGAAGAAATGGCAACACACAGTGAAAATGAGAGCCACATAGTCTTGCTGACAGATGCTCTCGCCGTAGTCACAGCGCTAAAAAGCCAGAAAAACACTGAGCTTAATGACTTAAGAGCAGCACTCTGCAAACTGTGCCAGCTGTCCGCACCAAAAAGGGTAGTGGTACAGTGGGTTCCGTCACACTGCAACATCCAAGGCAACGAGGAGGCAGACAGACTGGCAAAAGAAGGTGCAAGGCTACCACAAACAGATACCAGTATGACGTACGAAGAGTCAAAACGGCTTATCAAAGCCAGGTACATTACCAAATGGGAAACCGAACATACTGGTTACACCAAAAACGATGCCTATTACCAGTTGAACCGAAGAGAGCAGGTCGTTGTCTTCAGATTTCGCACTGGCCACAATAGACTGAGGTACCACCTATTCAACAAATTGAAGATAGGGTGTACCGACGAATGCCCGTGCGGTACTGGTAAAATGACCACTGAACATCTGCTGCAGAACTGCCCGACATACGGGGATCAGAGAGAGCAGATGTGGCCATTGCCAGTGGAACTGCAAGACAAGCTCTATGGTAGTGGCGAGAGTCTCAGGATGACCGCCGCTTTTTTCGAAAAAATAATGGTTACTGTCTGACTGTGTACGCAGAAGAAGAAGAAGAATCTTCTGCCGGGCTAAGCCCAAAGCTGATTATGTCACAGTAAACAAATAGCATAATTCTGCACAAAGAAAACCATCATTGCATCTACAGTCCTTGTGAAGAAACTGTTCCAGCTACGATGAAGAAATAAAAATATAAAAAACTATTTACAAAATAATCTCAGATTTTTAATGCGCCAAAATACAACCCGAGGAAATCAATTCATTATCAGACTTAAAATCCGCGCTTTGAACCCTGGGAAAAAAAACAACCTAAATAACATTTGCAAATTAATTGTCATCTCTTATGGGGCTGATATGGTGGTGCTAGTCGCTACTTGGCCAAGTCGGATTTAATTGACACACTGTCATCTCTTATGGGGCTGATATGGTGGTGCTAGTCGCTACTTGGCCAAGTCGGATTTAATTGACATACTGTCATCTCTTATGGGGCTGATATGGTGGTGCTAGTCGCTACTTGGCCAAGTCGGATTTAATTGACATACTGTCATCTCTTATGGGGCTGATATGGTGGTGCTAGTCGCTACTTGGCCAAGTCGGATTTAATTGACATACTGTCATCTCTTATGGGGCTGATATGGTGGTGCTAGTCGCTACTTGGCCAAGTCGGATTTAATTGACATACTGTCATCTCTTATGGGGCTGATATGGTGGTGCTAGTCGCTACTTGGCCAAGTCGGATTTAATTGACACACTGTCATCTCTTATGGGGCTGATATGGTGGTGCTAGTCGCTACTTGGCCAAGTCGGATTTAATTGACACACTGTCATCTCTTATGGGGCTGATATGGTGGTGCTAGTCGCTATTTGGCCAAGTCGGATTTAATTGACATACTGTCATCTCTTATGGGGCTGATATGGTGGTGCTAGTCGCTACTTGGCCAAGTCGGATTTAATTGACATACTGTCATCTCTTATGGGGCTGATATGGTGGTGCTAGTCGCTACTTGGCCAAGTCGGATTTAATTGTCACACTGTCATCTCTTATGGGGCTGATATGGTGGTGCTAGTAGCTACTTGGCCAAGTCGGATTTAATTGACATACTGTCATCTCTTATGGGGCTGATATGGTGGTGCTAGTCGCTACTTGGCCAAGTCGGATTTAATTGACATACTGTCATCTCTTATGGGGCTGATATGGTGGTGCTAGTCGCTACTTGGCCAAGTCGGATTTAATTGACATACTGTCATCTCTTATGGGGCTGATATGGTGGTGCTAGTCGCTACTTGGCCAAGTCGGATTTAATTGACATACTGTCATCTCTTATGGGGCTGATATGGTGGTGCTAGTCGCTATTTGGCCAAGTCGGATTTAATTGACATACTGTCATCTCTTATGGGGCTGATATGGTGGTGCTAGTCGCTACTTGGCCAAGTCGGATTTAATTGACATACTGTCATCTCTTATGGGGCTGATATGGTGGTGCTAGTCGCTACTTGGCCAAGTCGGATTTAATTGTCACACTGTCATCTCTTATGGGGCTGATATGGTGGTGCTAGTAGCTACTTGGCCAAGTCGGATTTAATTGACATACTGTCATCTCTTATGGGGCTGAAATGGTGGTGCTAGTCGCTACTTGGCCAAGTCGGATTTAATTGACACACTGTCATCTCTTATGGGGCTGATATGGTGGTGCTAGTCGCTACTTGGCCAAATCGGATTTAATTGACACACTGTCATCTCTTATGGGGCTGATATGGTGGTGCTAGTCGCTACTTGGCCAAGTCAGATTTAATTGACATACTGACATCTCTTATGGGGCTGATATGGTGGTGCTAGTCGCTACTTGGCCAAGTCGGATTTAATTGACATACTGTCATCTCTTTTGGGGCTGATATGGTGGGGCTAGTCGCTACTTGGCCAAGTCGGATTTAATTGACATACTGTCATCTCTTATGGGGCTGATATGGTGGTGCTAGTCGCTACTTGGCCATGTCGGATTTAATTGACATACTGTCATCTCTTATGGGGCTGATATGGTGGTGCTAGTCCCTACTTGGCCAAGTCGGATTTAATTTACATACTGTCATCTCTTATGGGGCTGATATGGTGGTGCTAGTCGCTACTTGGCCAAGTCGGATTTAATTGACATACTGTCATATCTTATGGGGCTGATATGGTGGGGCTAGTCGCTTCTTGGCCAAGTCGGATTTAATTGACATACTGTCATCTCTTATGGGGCTGATATGGTGGTGCTAGTCGCTACTTGGCCAAGTCAGATTTAATTGTCATACTGACATCTCTTATGGGGCTGATATGGTGGTGCTAGTCGCTACTTGGCCAAGTCGGATTTAATTGACATACTGTCATCTCTTATGGGGCTGATATGGTGGTGCTAGTCGCTACTTGGCCAAGTCGGATTTAATTGACATACTGTCATCTCTTATGGGGCTGATATGGTGGGGCTAGTCGCTACTTGGCCAAGTCGGATTTAATTGACATACTGTCATCTCTTATGGGGCTGATATGGTGGTGCTAGTCCTTACTTGGCCAAGTCGGATTTAATTGACATACTGTCATCTCTTATGGGGCTGATATGGTGGTGCTAGTCGCTACTTGGCCAAGTCGGATTTAATTGACACAGTGTCATCTCTTATGGGGCTGATATGGTGGTGCTAGTCGCTACTTGGCCAAGTCGGATTTAATTGACATACTGTAATCTCTTATGGGGCTGATATGGTGGTGCTAGTCGCTACTTGGCCAAGTCGGATTTAATTGACATACTGTCATCTCTTATGGGGCTGATATGGTGGTTCTAGTCGCTACTTGGCCAAGTCGGATTTAATTGACATATTTTCATCTCTTATGGGGCTGATATGGTGGTGCTAGTCGCTACTTGGCCAAGTCGGATTTAATTGACACACTGTCATCTCTTATGGGGCTGATATGGTGGTGCTAGTCGCTACTTGGCCAAGTCGGATTTAATTGACATACTGTCATCTCTTATGGGGCTGATATGGTGGTGCTAGTCGCTACTTGACCAAGTCGGATTTAATTGACATACTGTCATCTCTTATGGGGCTGATATGGTGGTGCTAGTCGCTACTTGGCCAAGTCGGATTTAATTGACAAACTGTCATCTCTTATGGGGCTGATATGGTGGTGCTAGTCGCTACTTGGCCAAATCGGATTTAATTGACACACTGTCATCTCTTATGGGGCTGATATGGTGGTGCTAGTCGCTACTTGGCCAAGTCGGATTTAATTGGCACACTGTCATCTCTTATGGGGCTGATATGGTGGTGCTAGTCGCTACTTGGCCAAGTCGGATTTAATTAACACACTGTCATCTCTTATGGGGCTGATATGGTGGTGCTAGTCGCTACTTGGCCAAGTCGGATTTAATTGACATACTCTCATCTCTTATGGGGCTGATATGGTGGTGCTAGTCGTTACTTGGCCAAGTCGGATTTAATTGACATACTGTCATCTCTTATGGGGCTGATATGGTGGGGCTAGTCGCTACTTGGCCAAGTCGGATTTAATTGACATACTGTCATCTCTTATGGGGCTGATATGGTGGTGCTAGTCCTCACTTGGCCAAGTCGGATTTAATTGACATACTGTCATCTCTTATGGGGCTGATATGGTGGTGCTAGTCGCTACTTGGCCATGTCGGATTTAATTGACATACTGACATCTCTTATGGGGCTGATATGGTGGTGCTAGTCGCTACTTGGCCAAGTCGGATTTAATTGACACAGTGTCATCTCTTATGGGGCTGATATGGTGGTGCTAGTCGCTACTTGGCCAAGTCGGATTTAATTGACATACTGTAATCTCTTATGGGGCTGATATGGTGGTGCTAGTCGTTACTTGGCCAAGTCGGATTTAATTGACACACTGTCATCTCTTATGGGGCTGATATGGTGGTGCTAGTCGCTACTTGGCCAAGTCGGATTTAATTGACACACTGTCATCTCTTATGGGGCTGATATGGTGGTGCTAGTCGCTATTTGGCCAAGTCGGATTTAATTGACATACTGTCATCTCTTATGGGGATGATATGGTGGTGCTAGTCGCTACTTGGCCAAGTCGGATTTAATTGACATACTGTCATCTCTTATGGGGCTGATATGGTGGTGCTAGTCGCTACTTGGCCAAGTCGGATTTAATTGTCACACTGTCATCTCTTATGGGGCTGATATGGTGGTGCTAGTCGCTACTTGGCCAAATCGGATTTAATTGACACACTGTCATCTCTTATGGGGCTGATATGGTGGTGCTAGTCGCTACTTGGCCATGTCGGATTTAATTGACATACTGTCATCTCTTATGGGGCTGATATGGTGGTGCTAGTCGCTACTTGGCCAAGTCGGATTTAATTGACATACTGTCATCTCTTATGGGGCTGATATGGTGGTGCTAGTCGCTACTTGGCCATGTCGGATTTAATTGACATACTGTCATCTCTTATGGGGCTGATATGGTGGTGCTAGTCGCTACTTGGCCAAGTCGGATTTAATTTACATACTGTCATCTCTTATGGGGCTGATATGGTGGTGCTAGTCGCTACTTGGCCAAGTCGGATTTAATTGACATACTGTCATATCTTATGGGGCTGATATGGTGGGGCTAGTCGCTTCTTGGCCAAGTCGGATTTAATTGACATACTGTCATCTCTTATGGGGCTGATATGGTGGTGCTAGTCGCTACTTGGCCAAGTCAGATTTAATTGTCATACTGACATCTCTTATGGGGCTGATATGGTGGTGCTAGTCGCTACTTGGCCAAGTCGGATTTAATTGACATACTGTCATCTCTTATGGGGCTGATATGGTGGTGCTAGTCGCTACTTGGCCAAGTCGGATTTAATTGACATACTGTCATCTCTTATGGGGCTGATATGGTGGGGCTAGTCGCTACTTGGCCAAGTCGGATTTAATTGACATACTGTCATCTCTTATGGGGCTGATATGGTGGTGCTAGTCCTTACTTGGCCAAGTCGGATTTAATTGACATACTGTCATCTCTTATGGGGCTGATATGGTGGTGCTAGTCGCTACTTGGCCAAGTCGGATTTAATTGACACAGTGTCATCTCTTATGGGGCTGATATGGTGGTGCTAGTCGCTACTTGGCCAAGTCGGATTTAATTGACATACTGTAATCTCTTATGGGGCTGATATGGTGGTGCTAGTCGCTACTTGGCCAAGTCGGATTTAATTGACATACTGTCATCTCTTATGGGGCTGATATGGTGGTTCTAGTCGCTACTTGGCCAAGTCGGATTTAATTGACATATTTTCATCTCTTATGGGGCTGATATGGTGGTGCTAGTCGCTACTTGGCCAAGTCGGATTTAATTGACACACTGTCATCTCTTATGGGGCTGATATGGTGGTGCTAGTCGCTACTTGGCCAAGTCGGATTTAATTGACATACTGTCATCTCTTATGGGGCTGATATGGTGGTGCTAGTCGCTACTTGACCAAGTCGGATTTAATTGACATACTGTCATCTCTTATGGGGCTGATATGGTGGTGCTAGTCGCTACTTGGCCAAGTCGGATTTAATTGACAAACTGTCATCTCTTATGGGGCTGATATGGTGGTGCTAGTCGCTACTTGGCCAAATCGGATTTAATTGACACACTGTCATCTCTTATGGGGCTGATATGGTGGTGCTAGTCGCTACTTGGCCAAGTCGGATTTAATTGGCACACTGTCATCTCTTATGGGGCTGATATGGTGGTGCTAGTCGCTACTTGGCCAAGTCGGATTTAATTAACACACTGTCATCTCTTATGGGGCTGATATGGTGGTGCTAGTCGCTACTTGGCCAAGTCGGATTTAATTGACATACTCTCATCTCTTATGGGGCTGATATGGTGGTGCTAGTCGTTACTTGGCCAAGTCGGATTTAATTGACATACTGTCATCTCTTATGGGGCTGATATGGTGGTGCTAGTCGCTACTTGACCAAGTCGGATTTAATTGACATACTGTCATCTCTTATGGGGCTGATATGGTGGTGCTAGTCGCTACTTGGCCAAGTCGGATTTAATTGACATACTGTCATCTCTTATGGGGCTGATATGGTGGTGCTAGTCGCTACTTGGCCAAGTCGGATTTAATTGACATACTGTCATCTCTTATGGGGCTGATATGGTGGTGCTAGTCGCTACTTGGCCAAGTCGGATTTAATTGACACACTGTCATCTCTTATGGGGCTGATATGGTGGTGCTAGTCGCTACTTGGCCAAGTCGGATTTAATTGACACACTGTCATCTCTTATGGGGCTGATATGGTGGTGCTAGTCGCTATTTCGCCAAGTCGGATTTAATTGACATACTGTCATCTCTTATGGGGCTGATATGGTGGTGCTAGTCGCTACTTGGCCAAGTCGGATTTAATTGACATACTGTCATCTCTTATGGGGCTGATATGGTGGTGCTAGTCGCTACTTGGCCAAGTCGGATTTAATTGACACACTGTCATCTCTTATGGGGCTGATATGGTGGTGCTAGTCGCTACTTGGCCAAGTCGGATTTAATTGACACACTGTCATCTCTTATGGGGCTGAAATGGTGGTGCTAGTCGCTACTTGGCCAAGTCGGATTTAATTGACACACTGTCATCTCTTATGGGGCTGATATGGTGGTGCTAGTCGCTACTTGGCCAAATCGGATTTAATTGACACACTGTCATCTCTTATGGGGCTGATATGGTGGTGCTAGTCGCTACTTGGCCAAGTCGGATTTAATTGACATACTGTCATCTCTTATGGGGCTGATATGGTGGTGCTAGTCGCTACTTGGCCAAGTCGGATTTAATTGACATACTGTCATCTCTTATGGGGCTGATATGGTGGGGCTAGTCGCTACTTGGCCAAGTCGGATTTAATTGACATACTGTAATCTCTTATGGGGCTGATATGGTGGTGCTAGTCCTTACTTGGCCAAGTCGGATTTAATTGACATACTGTCATCTCTTATGGGGCTGATATGGTGGTGCTAGTCGCTACTTGGCCAAGTCGGATTTAATTGACACAGTGTCATCTCTTATGGGGCTGATATGGTGGTGCTAGTCGCTACTTGGCCAAGTCGGATTTAATTGACATACTGTAATCTCTTATGGGGCTGATATGGTGGTGCTAGTCGCTACTTGGCCAAGTCGGATTTAATTGACATACTGTCATCTCTTATGGGGCTGATATGGTGGTTCTAGTCGCTACTTGGCCAAGTCGGATTTAATTGACATATTTTCATCTCTTATGGGGCTGATATGGTGGTGCTAGTCGCTACTTGGCCAAGTCGGATTTAATTGACACACTGTCATCTCTTATGGGGCTGATATGGTGGTGCTAGTCGCTACTTGGCCAAGTCGGATTTAATTGACATACTGTCATCTCTTATGGGGCTGATATGGTGGTGCTAGTCGCTACTTGACCAAGTCGGATTTAATTGACATACTGTCATCTCTTATGGGGCTGATATGGTGGTGCTAGTCGCTACTTGGCCAAGTCGGATTTAATTGACAAACTGTCATCTCTTATGGGGCTGATATGGTGGTGCTAGTCGCTACTTGGCCAAATCGGATTTAATTGACACACTGTCATCTCTTATGGGGCTGATATGGTGGTGCTAGTCGCTACTTGGCCAAGTCGGATTTAATTGGCACACTGTCATCTCTTATGGGGCTGATATGGTGGTGCTAGTCGCTACTTGGCCAAGTCGGATTTAATTAACACACTGTCATCTCTTATGGGGCTGATATGGTGGTGCTAGTCGCTACTTGGCCAAGTCGGATTTAATTGACATACTCTCATCTCTTATGGGGCTGATATGGTGGTGCTAGTCGTTACTTGGCCAAGTCGGATTTAATTGACATACTGTCATCTCTTATGGGGCTGATATGGTGGTGCTAGTCGCTACTTGGCCAAGTCGGATTTAATTGACATACTGTCATCTCTTATGGGGCTGATATGGTGGGGCTAGTCGCTACTTGGCCAAGTCGGATTTAATTGACATACTGTCATCTCTTATGGGGCTGATATGGTGGTGCTAGTCCTTACTTGGCCAAGTCGGATTTAATTGACATACTGTCATCTCTTATGGGGCTGATATGGTGGTGCTAGTCGCTACTTGGCCATGTCGGATTTAATTGACATACTGACATCTCTTATGGGGCTGATATGGTGGTGCTAGTCGCTACTTGGCCAAGTCGGATTTAATTGACACAGTGTCATCTCTTATGGGGCTGATATGGTGGTGCTAGTCGCTACTTGGCCAAGTCGGATTTAATTGACATACTGTAATCTCTTATGGGGCTGATATGGTGGTGCTAGTCGCTACTTGGCCAAGTCGGATTTAATTGACATACTGTCATCTCTTATGGGGCTGATATGGTGGTGCTAGTCGCTACTTGGCCAAGTCGGATTTAATTGACACACTGTCATCTCTTATGGGGCTGATATGGTGGTGCTAGTCGCTACTTGGCCAAGTCGGATTTAATTGACATACTGTCATCTCTTATGGGGCTGATATGGTGGTGCTAGTCGCTACTCTACCAAGTCGGATTTAATTGACATACTGTCATCTCTTATGGGGCTGATATGGTGGTGCTAGTCGCTACTTGGCCAAGTCGGATTTAATTGACAAACTGTCATCTCTTATGGGGCTGATATGGTGGTGCTAGTCGCTACTTGGCCAAATCGGATTTAATTGACACACTGTCATCTCTTATGGGGCTGATATGGTGGTGCTAGTCGCTACTTGGCCAAGTCGGATTTAATTGGCACACTGTCATCTCTTATGGGGCTGATATGGTGGTGCTAGTCGCTACTTGGCCAAGTCGGATTTAATTGACACACTGTCATCTCTTATGGGGCTGATATGGTGGTGCTAGTCGCTACTTGGCCAAGTCGGATTTAATTGACACACTGTCATCTCTTATGGGGCTGATATGGTGGTGCTAGTCGCTACTTGGCCAAGTCGGATTTAATTGACACACTGTCATCTCTTATGGGGCTGATATGGTGGTGCTAGTCGCTACTTGGCCAAGTCGGATTTAAGTGACACACTGTCATCTCTTATGGGGCTGATATGGTGGTGCTAGTCGCTACTTGGCCAAGTCGGATTTAATTGACATACTGTCATCTCTTATGGGGCTGATATGGTGGTGCTAGTCGTTACTTGGCCAAGTCGGATTTAATTGACATACTGTCATCTCTTATGGGGCTGATATGGTGGTGCTAGTCGCTACTTGGCCAAGTCGGATTTAATTGACATACTGTCATCTCTTATGGGGCTGATATGGTGGTGCTAGTCGCTACTTGGCCAAGTCGGATTTAATTGACACACTGTCATCTCTTATGGGGCTGATATGGTGGTGCTAGTCGCTACTTGGCCAAGTCGGATTTAATTGACACACTGTCATCTCTTATGGGGCTGATATGGTGGTGCTAGTCGCTATTTGGCCAAGTCGGATTTAATTGACATACTGTCATCTCTTATGGGGCTGATATGGTGGTGCTAGTCGTTACTTGGCCAAGTCGGATTTAATTGACATACTGTCATCTCTTATGGGGCTGATATGGTGGTGCTAGTCGCTACTTGGCCAAGTCAGATTTAATTGACATACTGACATCTCTTATGGGGCTGATATGGTGGTGCTAGTCGCTACTTGGCCAAGTCGGATTTAATTGACACACTGTCATCTCTTATGGGGCTGATATGGTGGTGCTAGTCGCTACTTGGCCAAGTCGGATTTAATTGACATACTGTCATCTCTTATGGGGCTGATATGGTGGTGCTAGTCGCTACTTGGCCAAGTCGGATTTAATTGACATACTGTAATCTCTTATGGGGCTGATATGGTGGTGCTAGTCGCTACTTGGCCAAGTCGGATTTAATTGACAAACTGTCATCTCTTATGGGGCTGATATGGTGGTGCTAGTCGCTACTTGGCCAAATCGGATTTAATTGACACACTGTCATCTCTTATGGGGCTGATATGGTGGTGCTAGTCGCTACTTGGCCAAGTCGGATTTAATTGGCACACTGTCATCTCTTATGGGGCTGATATGGTGGTGCTAGTCGCTACTTGGCCAAGTCGGATTTAATTAACACACTGTCATCTCTTATGGGGCTGATATGGTGGTGCTAGTCGCTACTTGGCCAAGTCGGATTTAACTGACATACTCTCATCTCTTATGGGGCTGATATGGTGGTGCTAGTCGTTACTTGGCCAAGTCGGATTTAATTGACATACTGTCATCTGTTATGGGGCTGATATGGTGGTGCTAGTCGCTACTTGGCCAAGTCGGATTTAATTGACATACTGTCATCTCTTATGGGGCTGATATGGTGGGGCTAGTCGCTACTTGGCCAAGTCGGATTTAATTGACATACTGTCATCTCTTATGGGGCTGATATGGTGGTGCTAGTCCTTACTTGGCCAAGTCGGATTTAATTGACATACTGTCATCTCTTATGGGGCTGATATGGTGGTGCTAGTCGCTACTTGGCCATGTCGGATTTAATTGACATACTGACATCTCTTATGGGGCTGATATGGTGGTGCTAGTCGCTACTTGGCCAAGTCGGATTTAATTGACACAGTGTCATCTCTTATGGGGCTGATATGGTGGTGCTAGTCGCTACTTGGCCAAGTCGGATTTAATTGACACACTGTCATCTCTTATGGGGCTGATATGGTGGTGCTAGTCGCTACTTGGCCAAGTCGGATTTAATTGACATACTGTCATCTCTTATGGGGCTGATATGGTGGTGCTAGTCGCTACTCTACCAAGTCGGATTTAATTGACATACTGTCATCTCTTATGGGGCTGATATGGTGGTGCTAGTCGCTACTTGGCCAAGTCGGATTTAATTGACAAACTGTCATCTCTTATGGGGCTGATATGGTGGTGCTAGTCGCTACTTGGCCAAATCGGATTTAATTGACACACTGTCATCTCTTATGGGGCTGATATGGTGGTGCTAGTCGCTACTTGGCCAAGTCGGATTTAATTGGCACACTGTCATCTCTTATGGGGCTGATATGGTGGTGCTAGTCGCTACTTGGCCAAGTCGGATTTAATTGACACACTGTCATCTCTTATGGGGCTGATATGGTGGTGCTAGTCGTTACTTGGCCAAGTCGGATTTAATTGACATACTGTCATCTCTTATGGGGCTGATATGGTGGTGCTAGTCGCTACTTGGCCAAGTCGGATTTAATTGTCACACTGTCATCTCTTATGGGGCTGATATGGTGGTGCTAGTAGCTACTTGGCCAAGTCGGATTTAATTGTCACACTGTCATCTCTTATGGGGCTGATATGGTGGTGCTAGTAGCTACTTGGCCAAGTCGGATTTAATTGACATACTGTCATCTCTTATGGGGCTGATATGGTGGTGCTAGTCGCTACTTGGCCAAGTCGGATTTAATTGACATACTGTCATCTCTTATGGGGCTGATATGGTGGTGCTAGTCGCTACTTGGCCAAGTCGGATATAATTGACACACTGTCATCTCTTATGGGGCTGATATGGTGGTGCTAGTCGCTACTTGGCCAAGTCGGATTTAATTGACACACTGTCATCTCTTATGGGGCTGATATGGTGGTGCTAGTCGCTATTTGGCCAAGTCGGATTTAATTGACATACTGTCATCTCTTATGGGGCTGATATGGTGGTGCTAGTCGTTACTTGGCCAAGTCGGATTTAATTGACATACTGTCATCTCTTATGGGGCTGATATGGTGGTGCTAGTCGCTACTTGGCCAAGTCGGATTTAATTGTCACACTGTCATCTCTTATGGGGCTGATATGGTGGTGCTAGTCGCTACTTGGCCAAGTTGGATTTAATTGACATACTGTCATCTCTTATGGGGCTGATATGGTGGTGCTAGTCGCTACTTGGCCAAGTTGGATTTAATTGACATACTGTCATCTCTTATGGGGCTGATATGGTGGTGCTAGTCGCTACTTGGCCAAGTTGGATTTAATTGACATACTGTCATCTCTTATGGGGCTGATATGGTGGTGCTAGTCGCTACTTGGCCAAGTCGGATTTAATTGACACTGTCATCTCTTATGGGGCTGATATGGTGGTGCTAGTCGCTACTTGGCCAAGTCGGATTTAATTGACACACTGTCATCTCTTATGGGGCTGAAATGGTGGTGCTAGTCGCTACTTGGCCAAGTCGGATTTAATTGACACACTGTCATCTCTTATGGGGCTGATATGGTGGTGCTAGTCGCTACTTGGCCAAATCGGATTTAATTGACACACTGTCATCTCTTATGGGGCTGATATGGTGGTGCTAGTCGCTACTTGGCCAAGTCAGATTTAATTGACATACTGACATCTCTTATGGGGCTGATATGGTGGTGCTAGTCGCTACTTGGCCAAGTCAGATTTAATTGTCATACTGACATCTCTTATGGGGCTGATATGGTGGTGCTAGTCGCTACTTGGCCAAGTCGGATTTAATTGACATACTGTCATCTCTTATGGGGCTGATATGGTGGTGCTAGTCGCTACTTGGCCAAGTCGGATTTAATTGACATACTGTCATCTCTTATGGGGCTGATATGGTGGGGCTAGTCGCTACTTGGCCAAGTCGGATTTAATTGACATACTGTCATCTCTTATGGGGCTGATATGGTGGTGCTAGTCCTTACTTGGCCAAGTCGGATTTAATTGACATACTGACATCTCTTATGGGGCTGATATGGTGGTGCTAGTCGCTACTTGGCCAAGTCGGATTTAATTGACACAGTGTCATCTCTTATGGGGCTGATATGGTGGTGCTAGTCGCTACTTGGCCAAGTCGGATTTAATTGACATACTGTAATCTCTTATGGGGCTGATATGGTGGTGCTAGTCGCTACTTGGCCAAGTCGGATTTAATTGACATACTGTCATCTCTTATGGGGCTGATATGGTGGTTCTAGTCGCTACTTGGCCAAGTCGGATTTAATTGACATATTTTCATCTCTTATGGGGCTGATATGGTGGTGCTAGTCGCTACTTGGCCAAGTCGGATTTAATTGACACACTGTCATCTCTTATGGGGCTGATATGGTGGTGCTAGTCGCTACTTGGCCAAGTCGGATTTAATTGACATACTGTCATCTCTTATGGGGCTGATATGGTGGTGCTAGTCGCTACTTGACCAAGTCGGATAAAATTGACATACTGTCATCTCTTATGGGGCTGATATGGTGGTGCTAGTCGCTACTTGGCCAAGTCGGATTTAATTGACAAACTGTCATCTCTTATGGGGCTGATATGGTGGTGCTAGTCGCTACTTGGCCAAATCGGATTTAATTGACACACTGTCATCTCTTATGGGGCTGATATGGTGGTGCTAGTCGCTACTTGGCCAAGTCGGATTTAATTGGCACACTGTCATCTCTTATGGGGCTGATATGGTGGTGCTAGTCGCTACTTGGCCAAGTCGGATTTAATTGACACACTGTCATCTCTTATGGGGCTGATATGGTGGTGCTAGTCGTTACTTGGCCAAGTCGGATTTAATTGACATACTGTCATCTCTTATGGGGCTGATATGGTGGTGCTAGTCGCTACTTGGCCAAGTCGGATTTAATTGACATACTGTCATCTCTTATGGGGCTGATATGGTGGGGCTAGTCGCTACTTGGCCAAGTCGGATTTAATTGACATACTGTCATCTCTTATGGGGCTGATATGGTGGTGCTAGTCCTTACTTGGCCAAGTCGGATTTAATTGACATACTGTCATCTCTTATGGGGCTGATATGGTGGTGCTAGTCGCTACTTGGCCAAGTCGGATTTAATTGACATACTGACATCTCTTATGGGGCTGATATGGTGGTGCTAGTCGCTACTTGGCCAAGTCGGATTTAATTGACACAGTGTCATCTCTTATGGGGCTGATATGGTGGTGCTAGTCGCTACTTGGCCAAGTCGGATTTAATTGACATACTGTAATCTCTTATGGGGCTGATATGGTGTTGCTAGTCGCTACTTGGCCAAGTCGGATTTAATTGACATACTGTCATCTCTTATGGGGCTGATATGGTGGTGCTAGTCGCTACTTGGCCAAGTCGGATTTAATTGACACACTGTCATCTCTTATGGGGCTGATATGGTGGTGCTAGTCGCTACTTGGCCAAGTCGGATTTAATTGATATACTGTCATCTCTTATGGGGCTGATATGGTGGTGCTAGTCGTTACTTGGCCAAGTCGGATTTAATTGACATACTGTCATCTCTTATGGGGCTGATATGGTGGTGCTAGTCGCTACTTGGCCAAGTCGGATTTAATTGACATACTGTCATCTCTTATGGGGCTGATATGGTGGTGCTAGTCGCTACTTGGCCAAGTCGGATTTAATTGACATACTGTCATCTCTGATGGGGCTGATATGGTGGTGCTAGTCGTTACTTGGCCAAGTCGGATTTAATTGACATACTGTCATCTCTTATGGGGCTGATATGGTGGTGCTAGTCGCTACTTGGCCAAGTCGGATTTAATTGACATACTGTCATCTCTTATGGGGCTGATATGGTGGTGCTAGTCGCTACTTGGCCAAGTCGGATTTAATTGACACACTGTCATCTCTTATGGGGCTGATATGGTGGTGCTAGTCGCTACTTGGCCAAGTCGGATTTAATTGACACACTGTCATCTCTTATGGGGCTGAAATGGTGGTGCTAGTCGCTACTTGGCCAAGTCGGATTTAATTGACACACTGTCATCTCTTATGGGGCTGATATGGTGGTGCTAGTCGCTACTTGGCCAAGTCGGATTTAATTGACATACTGTCATCTCTTATGGGGCTGATATGGTGGTGCTAGTCGCTACTTGGCCAAGTCGGATTTAATTTACATACTGTCATCTCTTATGGGGCTGATATGGTGGTGCTAGTCGCTACTTGGCCAAGTCGGATTTAATTGACATACTGTCATATCTTATGGGGCTGATATGGTGGGGCTAGTCGCTTCTTGGCCAAGTCGGATTTAATTGACATACTGTCATCTCTTATGGGGCTGATATGGTGGTGCTAGTCGCTACTTGGCCAAGTCAGATTTAATTGTCATACTGACATCTCTTATGGGGCTGATATGGTGGTGCTAGTCGCTACTTGGCCAAGTCGGATTTAATTGACATACTGTCATCTCTTATGGGGCTGATATGGTGGTGCTAGTCGCTACTTGGCCAAGTCGGATTTAATTGACATACTGTCATCTCTTATGAGGCTGATATGGTGGGGCTAGTCGCTACTTGGCCAAGTCGGATTTAATTGACATACTGTCATCTCTTATGGGGCTGATATGGTGGTGCTAGTCCTTACTTGGCCAAGTCGGATTTAATTGACATACTGTCATCTCTTATGGGGCTGATATGGTGGTGCTAGTCGCTACTTGGCCAAGTCGGATTTAATTGACATACTGACATCTCTGATGGGGCTGATATGGTGGTGCTAGTCGCTACTTGGCCAAGTCGGATTTAATTGACATACTGTCATCTCTGATGGGGCTGATATGGTGGTGCTAGTCGTTACTTGGCCAAGTCGGATTTAATTGACATACTGTCATCTCTTATGGGGCTGATATGGTGGTGCTAGTCGCTACTTGGCCAAGTCGGATTTAATTGACATACTGTCATCTCTTATGGGGCTGATATGGTGGTGCTAGTCGCTACTTGGCCAAGTCGGATTTAATTGACACACTGTCATCTCTTATGGGGCTGATATGGTGGTGCTAGTCGCTACTTGGCCAAGTCGGATTTAATTGACACACTGTCATCTCTTATGGGGCTGAAATGGTGGTGCTAGTCGCTACTTGGCCAAGTCGGATTTAATTGACACACTGTCATCTCTTATGGGGCTGATATGGTGGTGCTAGTCGCTACTTGGCCAAGTCGGATTTAATTGACATACTGTCATCTCTTATGGGGCTGATATGGTGGTGCTAGTCGCTACTTGGCCAAGTCGGATTTAATTTACATACTGTCATCTCTTATGGGGCTGATATGGTGGTGCTAGTCGCTACTTGGCCAAGTCGGATTTAATTGACATACTGTCATATCTTATGGGGCTGATATGGTGGGGCTAGTCGCTTCTTGGCCAATTCGGATTTAATTGACATACTGTCATCTCTTATGGGGCTGATATGGTGGGGCTAGTCGCTACTTGGCCAAGTCGGATTTAATTGACATACTGTCATCTCTTATGGGGCTGATATGGTGGTGCTAGTCCTTACTTGGCCAAGTCGGATTTAATTGACATACTGTCATCTCTTATGGGGCTGATATGGTGGTGCTAGTCGCTACTTGGCCAAGTCGGATTTAATTGACATACTGACATCTCTTATGGGGCTGATATGGTGGTGCTAGTCGCTACTTGGCCAAGTCGGATTTAATTGACACACTGTCATCTCTTATGGGGCTGATATGGTGGTGCTAGTCGCTACTTGGCCAAGTCGGATTTAATTGACATACTGTAATCTCTTATGGGGCTGATATGGTGGTGCTAGTCGCTACTTGGCCAAGTCGGATTTAATTGACATACTGTCATCTCTTATGGGGCTGATATGGTGGTTCTAGTCGCTACTTGGCCAAGTCGGATTTAATTGACATATTTTCATCTCTTATGGGGCTGATATGGTGGTGCTAGTCGCTACTTGGCCGTCGGATTTAATTGACACACTGTCATCTCTTATGGGGCTGATATGGTGGTGCTAGTCGCTACTTGGCCAAGTCGGATTTAATTGACATACTGTCATCTCTTATGGGGCTGATATGGTGGTGCTAGTCGCTACTTGACCAAGTCGGATTTAATTGACATACTGTCATCTCTTATAGGGCTGATATGGTGGTGCTAGTCGCTACTTGGCCAAGTCGGATTTAATTGACAAACTGTCATCTCTTATGGGGCTGATATGGTGGTGCTAGTCGCTACTTGGCCAAATCGGATTTAATTGACACACTGTCATCTCTTATGGGGCTGATATGGTGGTGCTAGTCGCTACTTGGCCAAGTCGGATTTAATTGGCACACTGTCATCTCTTATGGGGCTGATATGGTGGTGCTAGTCGCTACTTGGCCAAGTCGGATTTAATTGACACACTGTCATCTCTTATGGGGCTGATATGGTGGTGCTAGTCGCTACTTGGCCAAGTCGGATTTAATTGACATACTGTCATCTCTTATGGGGCTGATATGGTGGTGCTAGTCGCTACTTGGCCAAGTCAGATTTAATTGTCATACTGACATCTCTTATGGGGCTGATATGGTGGTGCTAGTCGCTACTTGGCCAAGTCGGATTTAATTGACATACTGTCATCTCTTATGGGGCTGATATGGTGGTGCTAGTCGCTACTTGGCCAAGTCGGATTTAATTGACATAATGTCATCTCTTATGGGGCTGATATGGTGGGGCTAGTCGCTACTTGGCCAAGTCGGATTTAATTGACATACTGTCATCTCTTATGGGGCTGATATGGTGGTGCTAGTCCTTACTTGGCCAAGTCGGATTTAATTGACATGCTGTCATCTCTTATGGGGCTGATATGGTGGTGCTAGTCGCTACTTGGCCAAGTCGGATTTAATTGACATACTGACATCTCTTATGGGGCTGATATGGTGGTGCTAGTCGCTACTTGGCCAAGTCGGATTTAATTGACACACTGTCATCTCTTATGGGGCTGATATGGTGGTGCTAGTCGCTACTTGGCCAAGTCGGATTTAATTGACATACTGTAATCTCTTATGGGGCTGATATGGTGGTGCTAGTCGCTACTTGGCCAAGTCGGATTTAATTGACATACTGTCATCTCTTATGGGGCTGATATGGTGGTTCTAGTCGCTACTTGGCCAAGTCGGATTTAATTGACATATTTTCATCTCTTATGGGGCTGATATGGTGGTGCTAGTCGCTACTTGGCCAAGTCGGATTTAACTGACACACTGTCATCTCTTATGGGGCTGATATGGTGGTGCTAGTCGCTACTTGGCCAAGTCGGATTTAATTGACATACTGTCATCTCTTATGGGGCTGATATGGTGGTGCTAGTCGCTACTTGACCAAGTCGGATTTAATTGACATACTGTCATCTCTTATGGGGCTGAAATGGTGGTGCTAGTCGCTACTTGGCCAAGTCGGATTTAATTGACATACTGTCATCTCTTATGGGGCTGATATGGTGGTGCTAGTCGCTACTTGGCCAAGTCGGATTTAATTGACACACTGTCATCTCTTATGGGGCTGATATGGTGGTGCTAGTCGCTACTTGGCCAAGTCGGATTTAATTGGCACACTGTCATCTCTTATGGGGCTGATATGGTGGTGCTAGTCGCTACTTGGCCAAGTCGGATTTAATTGACACACTGTCATCTCTTATGGGGCTGATATGGTGGTGCTAGTCGCTACTTGGCCAAGTCGGATTTAATTGACATACTGTCATCTCTTATGGGGCTGATATGGTGGTGCAAGTCGCTACTTGGCCAAGTCGGATTTAATTGACACACTGTCATCTCTTATGGGGCTGATATGGTGGTTCTAGTCGCTACTTGGCCAAGTCGGATTTAATTGACATATTGTCATCTCTTATGGGGCTGATATGGTGGTGCTAGTCGCTACTTGGCCAAGTCGGATTTAATTGACACACTGTCATCTCTTATGGGGCTGATATGGTGGTGCTAGTCGCTACTTGACCAAGTCGGATTTAATTGACATACTGTCATCTCTTATGGGGCTGATATGGTGGTGCTAGTCGCTACTTGGCCAAGTCGGATTTAATTGACAAACTGTCATCTCTTATGGGGCTGATATGGTGGTGCTAGTCGCTACTTGGCCAAGTCGGATTTAATTGACACACTGTCATCTCTTATGGGGCTGATATGGTGGTGCTAGTCGCTACTTGGCCAAGTCGGATTTAATTGACATACTGTCATCTCTTATGGGGCTGATATGGTGGTGCTAGTCGCTACTTGGCCAAGTCGGATTTAATTGACACACTGTCATCTCTTATGGGGCTGATATGGTGGTGCTAGTCGCTACTTGGCCAAGTCGGATTTAATTGACATACTGTCATCTCTTATGGGGCTGATATGGTGGTGCTAGTCGCTACTTGGCCAAGTCGGATTTAATTGACATACTGTCATCTCTTATGGGGCTGATATGGTGGTGCTAGTCGCTACTTGGCCAAGTCGGATTTAATTGACATACTGTCATCTCTTATGGGGCTGATATGGTGGTGCTAGTCGCTACTTGGCCAAGTCGGATTTAATTGACATACTGTCATCTCTTATGGGGCTGATATGGTGGTGCTAGTCGCTACTTGACCAAGTCGGATTTAATTGACATACTGTCATCTCTTATGGGGCTGATATGGTGGTGCTAGTCGCTACTTGGCCAAGTCGGATTTAATTGACAAACTGTCATCTCTTATGGGGCTGATATGGTGGTTCTAGTCGCTACTTGGCCAAGTCGGATTTAATTGACACACTGTCATCTCTTATGGGGCTGATATGGTGGTGCTAGTCGCTACTTGGCCAAGTCGGATTTAATTGGCACACTGTCATCTCTTATGGGGCTGATATGGTGGTGCTAGTCGCTACTTGGCTAAGTCGGATTTAATTGACACACTGTCATCTCTTATGGGGCTGATATGGTGGTTCTAGTCGCTACTTGGCCAAGTCGGATTTAATTGACATATTGTCATCTCTTATGGGGCTGATATGGTGGTGCTAGTCGCTACTTGGCCAAGTCGGATTTAATTGACACACTGTCATCTCTTATGGGGCTGATATGGTGGTGCTAGTCGCTACTTGGCCAAGTCGGATTTAATTGACATACTGTCATCTCTTATGGGGCTGATATGGTGGTGCTAGTCGCTACTTGACCAAGTCGGATTTAATTGACATACTGTCATCTCTTATGGGGCTGATATGGTGGTGCTAGTCGCTACTTGGCCAAGTCGGATTTAATTGACAAACTGTCATCTCTTATGGGGCTGATATGGTGGTGCTAGTCGCTACTTGGCCAAGTCGGATTTAATTGACACACTGTCATCTCTTATGGGGCTGATATGGTGGTGCTAGTCGCTACTTGGCCAAGTCGGATTTAATTGACACACTGTCATCTCTTATGGGGCTGATATAGTGGTGCTAGTCGCTACTTGGCCAAGTCGGATTTAATTGACACACTGTCATCTCTTATGGGGCTGATATGGTGGTGCTAGTCGCTACTTGGCCAAGTCGGATTTAATTGACACACTGTCATCTCTTATGGGGCTGATATGGTGGTGCTAGTCGCTACTTGGCCAAGTCGGATTTAATTGACATACTGTCATCTCTTATGGGGCTGATATGGTGGTGCTAGTCGCTACTTGACCAAGTCGGATTTAATTGACACACTGTCATCTCTTATAAGGCTGATATGGTGGTGCTAGTCGCTACTTGGCCAAGTCGGATTTAATTGACATACTGTCATCTCTTATGGGGCTGATATGGTGGTGCTAGTCGCTACTTGACCAAGTCGGATTTAATTGACATACTGTCATCTCTTATGGGGCTGATATGGTGGTGCTAGTCGCTACTTGGCCAAGTCGGATTTAATTGACAAACTGTCATCTCTTATGGGGCTGATATGGTGGTGCTAGTCGCTACTTGGCCAAGTCGGATTTAATTGACACACTGTCATCTCTTATGGGGCTGATATGGTGGTGCTAGTCGCTACTTGGCCAAGTCGGATTTAATTGACACACTGTCATCTCTTATGGGGCTGATATAGTGGTGCTAGTCGCTACTTGGCCAAGTCGGATTTAATTGACACACTGTCATCTCTTATGGGGCTGATATGGTGGTGCTAGTCGCTACTTGGCCAAGTCGGATTTAATTGACACACTGTCATCTCTTATGGGGCTGATATGGTGGTGCTAGTCGCTACTTGGCCAAGTCGGATTTAATTGACATACTGTCATCTCTTATGGGGCTGATATGGTGGTGCTAGTCGCTACTTGACCAAGTCGGATTTAATTGACATACTGTCATCTCTTATGGGGCTGATATGGTGGTGCTAGTCGCTACTTGGCCAAGTCGGATTTAATTGACACACTGTCATCTCTTATGGGGCTGATATGGTGGTGCTAGTCGCTACTTGGCCAAGTCGGATTTAATTGACACACTGTCATCTCTTATGGGGCTGATATGGTGGTGCTAGTCCTTACTTGGCCAAGTCGGATTTAATTGACACACTGTCATCTCTTATGGGGCTGATATGGTGGTGCTAGTCCTTACTTGGCCAAGTCGGATTTAATTGACACACTGTCATCTCTTATGGGGCTGATATGGTGGTGCTAGTCCTTACTTGGCCAAGTCGGATTTAATTGACATACTGTCATCTCTTATGGGGCTGATATGGTGGTGCTAGTCGCTACTTGACCAAGTCGGATTTAATTGACACACTGTCATCTCTTATGGGGCTGATATGGTGGTGCTAGTCGCTACTTGGCCAAGTCGGATTTAATTGACACACTGTCATCTCTTATGGGGCTGATATGGTGGTGCTAGTCGCTACTTGGCCAAGTCGGATTTAATTGACATACTGTCATCTCTTATGGGGCTGATATGGTGGTGCTAGTCGCTACTTGGCCAAGTCGGATTTAATTGACATACTGTCATCTCTTATGGGGCTGATATGGTGGTGCTAGTCGCTACTTGGCCAAGTCGGATTTAAATGTCATACTGTCATCTCTTATGGGGCTGATATGGTCGTGCTAGTCGCTACTTGGCCAAGTCGGATTTAATTGACACACTGTCATCTCTTATGGGGCTGATATGGTGGTGCTAGTCGCTACTTGGCCAAGTCGGATTTAATTGACACACTGTCATCTCTTATGGGGCTGATATGGTGGTGCTAGTCGCTACTTGGCCAAGTCGGATTTAATTGACACACTGTCATCTCTTATAAGGCTGATATGGTGGTGCTAGTCGCTACTTGGCCAAGTCGGATTTAATTGACACACTGTCATCTCTTATGGGGCTGATATGGTGGTGCTAGTCGCTACTTGTCCAAGTCGTATTTAATTGTCATACTGTCATCTCTTATGGGGCTGATATGGTGGTGCTAGTCGCTACTTGGCCAAGTCGGATTTAATTGACACACTGTCATCTCTTATGGGGCTGAAATGGTGGTGCTAGTCGCTACTTGGCCAAGTCGGATTTAATTGACACACTCTCATCTCTTATGGGGCTGATATGGTGGTGCTAGTCGCTACTTGGCCAAGTCGGATTTAATTGACACACTGTCATCTCTTATGGGGCTAATATGGTGGTGCTAGTCGCTACTTGGCCAAGTCGGATTTAATTGACACACTGTCATCTCTTATGGGGCTGATATGGTGGTGCTAGTCGCTACTTGGCCAAGTCGGATTTCCACGAAATGAAATGACTGATGAGAAGGCCAGAAGAAGAGCAACACTACCATAGCCACTACCTAGCATCACACTACAGACATGTAAGCAGATCATGAGAAACAACTATTGAGAGGAATGGTCAATAACTGGCCTACATTCCAGACAGACTAACACATTTCAAACACCAGGCAAAACCAGAGCGGCAGTTTCCAACTAAGATATTGAAAAAAAGAGACCAGAGTTTGATCTTTAATCTGAAAATATGCTATGCCAATCTCAACAGACATCCACAGAGACTAGAGAAATTTGCGTGAACCAAATCGCAGACTCTGTCACCACCTTGGGAATCAATCGATCCCTCCTGACCCTGCTTGCCCATCTGTGGAACAGGCTGCTCACACGTCGAATCCCCCAACTGTACACAACACACTCTACACATCACCACAACAACCTACGTTTTTCTGTTCAGGAAGTTTGGGCTCTCTACCAGCTCACAGATAAAGGATTACATCATCATCATGTGAGACGACCTTTGGGCCAGCGAGCTTGTCTTCGTCCGGCCGTTAGGGCTAGGGTTTTAAACCCCGGGACTAGGGATTGCTGGCTTGTGAGCACGTCCTTCTGACAAATTATTTCGCCATTTATGAGAGGGAATGAGTTCGAATGGATCTCCTGGAGTCCAATAATGTTAATTCGCCACATTGTAATTAACCTTTCAACCCTTGCAAACATTTTTAATGACCATATTCATCTTCTAAATTGAACAATTGGTACAAGTAACCGTAACACGGACTTCTTTCACACTATTTTAACAATCAGTAAATAACGAAGAAACTTAATACAAGAAGATTGACAGATCTGTTAGTACGGTTGAAACGCCATGCAGTAGATGACAGTGGAATATGAAAGTATGGCACGTAGAGTATCGGTGGAAGAACACTGGCACAATTTCAAGTCCATTTTATTGAATGCTTTGACTCAGAAGTGTCAGGAGTGTGGTAAAACTAGAAAAGGTGGAATTAAAACGAAACGGACGATATGGTGAAATGAAAGTATGCAGTTAGCAGTCTACGACCTAAAAATGTCTTTGAAGAAATGGCGTCGATCTCGGGTAAACGAAAACTATAACACATAAGGAGGCTAGGCGTAAAGCCAGGGTGATTGTACACCAGAAGAGTGAAAGTGATTGACATAAGTATGGGAAGGTACTGAGTGAGCTTAGTTCAACTCTTCCCAGAGATTTTTCAGAACAATAAGAGCGGTTGAGAGATGAACAATACAGTTCTTACACAGTGGTTAATGACAGAGAGGGGCAACCATTCTATCCAACTGAAAGGATACGCAACAGATAGAAGTATTTCACAGCCTTACTTTCGCAGTGTACACGAAGATGACCGTATAAAATCTGTGCGACATCATTCTTTTGTACAAACCACTAGTTATATTGCGCATAACAACAGATCAATACACGAGCAGGAAGCCAGGACGGCAATTAGAAGAAGCCATAACTACAAGGCCTTATAGGTTCAGACACCATATTGGCAGATGACATAAAAGCTTGTCACGATGTAGGGGTAAGATGGTTCACACAGATTTATAATCAGGCGTGGATTGAAAGGAAGGCATCTGGTGATTGGCAAACAACCTATTTGAAAAAACAAGGGCAGGAGAAAAGACTGCAACTCTTATAGGAGCACAAACCTCCTTAGCCTTGTTGGAAAATATTTCGCACGTGTATTTGAAGAGCGATTGAGAGCAATTTTACAGACGCTGTTTAGTGCTTCACAATCAGGGTTCCGAAAGAGCATGGGATGTACTTATGCTTGTTTGTGTTTAGGCAGTTATAAAAAAAAATGACATAGAATACAATAAGAAACTCAACGTGTACATCATTGGTCAGTAACATGCATTTGACAGGTGTAACAGATGTAATTTATTGAAGGTAATGGATGACTATGATGTGGACGGGAGGACGGTTAAATAATGGTGGTATTCGTACAATCCACGTAAATAATGAAGGTACAGTACGAACACATGTCATAATGACAAATTGGTTTCTGTGCTCACTGGTATTGCTGCAGGGGTGTCTTCTTATTCCACTTTTATTCACAATGTATTTGAAAAGAATCACACATGAGGTGTCTCTAAATCAATTGCTGTTTGCCAATGAACAGGTCATCATTATCCAAGCGGGAGAAGACCTAAATCGTCACATAAACGTTTGTAATATCGTTTGTAACATATATGAAATGGAGATTAACACGCAAAATATGACATGAAGATTAACACACAAACCATGACATGAAGATTAACACACAAAATATGACTTGAAGATTAACACGCAAAATATGACATGAAGATTAACACACAAAATATGACATGAAGATTAACACACAAAATCTGACATGATTATTAACACGCAAAATATGACATGAAAATTAACACATAAAATATGACATGAAGATTAACACACAAAATATGACATGAAGATTAACACGCAAAATATGACATGAAAATTAACACACAAAATATGACATGAAGATGAACACACAAAATATGACATGAAGATTGACATGCAAAAAATGACATGAAGATTTACACACAAAATCTGACATGATTATTAACACGCAAAATATGACATGAAAATTAACACATAAAATATGACATGAAGATTAACACACAAAATATGACATGAAGATTAACACGCAAAATATGACATGAAGATGAACACACAAAATATGACATGAAGATTGACATGCAAAAAATGACATGAAGATTTACACACAAAATATGACATGAAGATTAACACACAAAATATGACATGAAGATTAACACACAAAATATGACATGAAGATTAACACACAAAATATGACATGAAGATTAACACACAAACCATGACATGAAGATTAACACTCAAAATATGACATGAAGATTAACACACAAAATATGACATGAAGATTAACACACAAAATATGACATTAAGATTAACACACAAAATATGACATGAAGATTAACACACAAAATGTGGAGCTGAGACGATAGTCCAGTCAGGCACAACATACTGATCAGGACGTCAGGGTCAAGACCCATACACTGATCAAAACCAGAATCTCTCTTCCATGCAGCGTTCCCTGGAAACATACTGTTTTTAAGGAACTATGGCTGATGAGATGTAGATTGATGACATCCCCGTAGTAGTGAGCGCCACGCAGATGAAGCCAAGCATAGCACACCTACCTGGGGTACGTCGGTTCACCTTCATCAACACGCCCGGGATGTCAGAAAAGCTAGTACAACCCGATACTTAACGTCCTTTTCAGGGCGCACAAAAGGGTAAACTTACGATTGTGGACATTAAACAACAACAACAACACGTACAAAACCTAGCCCATGATGGTGTCACGTGAACACGTGCAGAGAACACGAGTCATCACAGCAGTGACATCAGTACTAAACATGTACGTCAGTTCGAATACCTTGGTAGTATGTTCCATGATAACGACAGAGTGGATAGAGATATCAGACATAGAATTCAAATGGCGAACAGTGTCCACAAACAATTTGCACCGACCGATGTTTAAACACTCTAGAGTGCTTTTGTGCGCTATGAAGAGGCTGATAAATGCACTGTTTATTCCTACATTGTGTTACCAATGTCAATCTTGGTCTTAACTCGAATAAGATGAATCCAGAGCTGTGAAATGCGCCGTGTGAGAAGTGCACCCGGAAAGACAATCCGTAACCGAATCCGCAACACCACGCTGAGGCAGATAGTGGGAACAAACCCACTTAGTGCCTACATTGTGTCCAATAAATCAAGTGGTCATTTAGTTAATGCATTTTGACCAGCCTGTAGTGAGAGTTTATCATATGCAGGTCACTAAAGAAACTGTACACTGGAAGAGTGAGACCAGTTCTCGAGTATGGCATTGCGGCATGGACAACAGCAGCGAAGGCGAACTTCGATAAAGTTAACAAACTTCAAAACCAAGCCATGAGAATTATAACAGGTGGCATGAAGTCAACGCCAATTGTAGAACTTGAAAAGATTACAAAACTGCAATCCATGACCGACAGAAGAGACTGCAGAGCCCAGCTGCAGTCAGAGAAACTCCGAAGACTGACGGACCACCCAATGTACCAGAGACTAAACAATTTGGGAACTGGGAAACTAAAGCGGAGAAACTTTGCAGAAATAGCCAAAGCAAAGATGCACGAAGATCCCATAAACGCACTAACAACACCAAAACCCATCACTACTGTACGAAACCCTACTTGGAGGCAGGATATATTTCCAGAGGTGGTAGAAAATATACCAGGTATTGCAAACAAAAACTGCCAGAGTGAAAAAGAAAGGAGAGACACTACCCTAAGCTTCATAACGAAAAGCTACCCAAGCATGGACTGGACCCATGCATACACCGACGGTTCTGTAACAAACACTACACAGAACGGAGGGGCAGGAGCATTCCTGAACCTACCAAATGGCAGAAAAATAACACTGTCAATCGCTACTGGTAAGTACACAAGCAATTTCAGAGCAGAGGCAGAGGCACTGAGGGCGGCAGTGGAAGAAATGGTAACACACAGTGAAAATGAGAGCCATATAGTCCTGCTGACAGATGCTCTCGAAGTAGTCACAGCGCTAAAAAGCCAGAAAAACACTGAGCTTAATGACTTAAGAGCAGCACTCTGCAAACTGTGCCAGCAGTCCGCACCAAAAAGGGTAGTGGTACAGTGGGTTCCGTCACACTGCAACATCCAAGGCAACGAGGAGGCAGACAGACTGGCAAAAGAAGGTGCAAGGCTACCACAAACAGATACCAGTATGACGTACGAAGAGTCAAAACGGCTTATCAAAGCCAGATACATGACCAAATGGGAAACCGAACATACTGGTTACACCAAAAACGATGCCTATTACCAGTTGAACCGAAGAGAGCAGGTCGTTGTCTTCAGACTTCGCACTGGCCACAACAGACTGAGGTACCACCTATTCAACAAATTGAAGATAGGGTGTACCGACGAATGCCCCTGCGGTACTGGTAAAATGACCACTGAACATCTGCTGCAGAACTGCCCGACATACGAGGATCAGAGAGAGCAGATGTGGCCATTGCCAGTGGAACAGCAAGACAAGCTCTATGGTAGTGGCGAGAGTCTCAGGATGACCGCCGCTTTTTTCGAGAAAATAATGGTTACTGTCTGACTGTGTACGCAGAAGAAGAAGAAGAAGAAGATATGCAGGTCATCGGTCCACGAACAAGTTGACGACCTCGACATAGGTGAATCAAAAGTGTCTCTGACACACTCAGGACATTGCACGTTACGACAACACATATCCCCCACCCCCTGGCGACAGCAAGAAATCGACGCATCCCGTGTTTTTGCGACTCCTCATGACATGCGCAGTAGAGCATCCCGCTTCTCTACAACGCCTCATAGTAATGGCAGTAAGATATCCCCCATCTCTACAGCACCTCATAGTAAAGGTAGTAGGACATCCCCAATCTCTACAGCAGCTCATGGTAGAGGTAGTAGGACATCTCCCTTCTCTACAACACCTCATGGTAAAGGTAGTAGGACATCCGCCATCTCTACAGCACCTCATAGTAAAGGAAGTAGGACATCCCCGATCTCTACAGCACCTCATGGTAAAGACAGTAGGACATCCTCCATCTTTACAACGCCTCATGGTAAAGGCAGTAAGACACCAGAATTCTCCCTGTGTCATTTTCGCTCTCTGTTTGACTAGACTCAGTATTCTCGTTTTCCTTGATGTTACATTGTGACTGTATTCACTGTATCACAGCTTTCTAAAACCCGTGAGACATTTCAGTCAAGATTATCCTCGATTCATTCAGTTCGCTATTCCTGTGGAATATGAGTGCCGCTATGGCTTGCAGTATCAGTTAGTATCACGATTTTCCCATGTGTATGAATGTTGTTGTATGACTATTTCTGTTGCGGTCAATAGCCTTTATTTCGTCTCTGGAGAAGCTTCACAATTGTTTTGACTTTATACAATACATATATAAATATATTTTTTTTTCTCAGTTGCAATTTTGCAAATAATTCGCAACGAAATATACGGATTTATACTTTATGGCAATCAAGATACAGTCCTCATGTTTTAGAAAAGTCACAACACATACGCCAACATCAGCCATGTCTACAAACACAATCACGCATACACAAAACACACACACACCAGGAACATCACACACAGACCCATATCACCCACACCACACATACATACGTACATACATACACACGCGGACACATGCGAGCACCACACACACACACACATCACAAATGCACACACAACACACTCATTACAAATACACAGACACAATCATCACAAATACAACCGACACACACAAACCACAAACATCACACACCACACCTCACAAATACACAGACACACACAAACACACAACACACATCACACAGGTAAGGTCATAAGTTGCATCTAATCTTCTCACATTGTTGTTGTCCTAATCAGTTCTTCTTCCTTTGGGTAGCCACTCTGGTATTGCAATGGTAACCAGAGGGATCAAGTATCGAGGTCTCTTCTCGATTGCTCAGTCCTCTCAAACGATAGCATATGTGAGTCAATGCATCAACATAAACGGACTTATTTTAAAAGCGATTCATTAACATTGGTGTCTGATTACAGAGAAATATAAAACATGACTTACACAACATGTGCACGCGATGCATACTTGGGGATTGATGTTGACGTGTAATTTCATAATAATAATAATTGTCCATCGCAAGCGAAGATGGCGACAGCATGATATTTTTGTAAGGGCTAATCCAGAAACGACATACCCTTCTACATTCAGGGCACACTTGTGGGGAGCCGTGTGTGGAAACGTCGTACGTACTGCTTTGTAGGCAGCACGCTTTCGCTGAGCATCGGTAATAGTAGCTCGCCTGGGCCCACGGTTTTGTGGGCAGCACGCTTTCGCTGAGCATCGGTGATAGTAGCTCGCCTGGGCCCACGGTTTTGTGGGCAGCACACTTTCGCTGAGCATCGATGATAGTAGCTTGCCTGGGCCCACGGTTTGTGGGCAGCACGCTTTCGCTGAGCATCGGTGATAGTAGCTCGCCTGGGCCCACGGTTTTGTGGACAGCACACTTTCGCTGAGCATCGATGATAGTAGCTCGCCTGGGCCCACGGTTTTGTGGGCAGCACACTTTCGCTGAGCATCGATGATAGTAGCTCGCCTGGGCCCACGGTTTTGTTGGTAACACACTTTCGCTGAGCATCGATGATAGTAGCTCGCCTGGGCCCACGGTTTTATGCAAGAATATCCCAGGAGATAACATCAATATATTAAAGCTCTTCGGAAACATTTTCAAGGAGTAGCTTCTTGTTTTAATCAAGGAACGTATGACTGCTGTGAGCACACCGCACACAGTATAACAGCTACTTTGGGGTGCGCTCATCTGGCATGCGAACAACGTATCCAGTCGACCTTAGATGAGTTAGTTTCTAGAAGTGTATGGATGCTCAACATGTTATTTTTAATAATATCATAACAAATCTGTGACAGACAAGGTCAAAAACTCACGCAGCTGGACTGGAGATGAAGAACAAAAAGTAGTAATGGATTCTACATAAAATTGAACTTTTGTTTTTAAGCCTGACAGTGTAGGAAGACGAGATATTTCTTCTTCTTCTTCATCTTCTTTTATGAAAGGATGATATACTTCTAGTTCGAAGAGGTTCACATAGGAGATTGTGCGTTTCAGATCTTCACCGATCCCAAACGGCTTTTCTAGCATGATCGTTCCCCAGGATCAGACTGCCTCCCTTTGGTCTGCATAAGTAGAGCAGTCATGCAGCATATGTTCTGGTGTTTGCTTGCAGTGCTCCGCAATCGCACGTGGCGGTGTATCTAAAACTCATTCTTTGGTGGTGGGTCTTGAGTCTGCAATGTCCTGTTCTGTGTCTGAAGATCTTTGCCTGCTCATATCTACCAAATGTGTCAATGCTGTCGTTTGCTAACTTGTGCTTGTCTATCGATTTCAACCGCATGGATCGTTTTATGAGCGTCTTTCCTTTTTTATAACTCTGTGGATGGGGAGTCTGCGTGCCACCACTTCCAACATTTGTGAGCTCATCTGCCTTCTCGTTTTCAAGATAAACCTTGAGCAGTAGTTCAATGAAGGACTAAATCTGTATTTATCATGATTGACACCAGCGTCTGACAGAGTGTGGCATGCGGCGCTATGGTCAACAATGAATCTGTATTGGCAATGACGCATTATAAGTTCAACAGTGATATTGTGAAGCTAATTGCAAACCTTTATGAGCGGGCGACAAGCGCGGTCTCTGTACAGGGAACGCTAGGCGATTGGTTCCGTACGACGGTGTGTGTGAGACAGGGATGTATACTCTCCCCAACACTCATCAATATATTCTTGGAGAGAATAAAAGAACATGTTGGCACGGTTAAAATAAGTGACAGGATTATCATAAACTTCCGATTTGCTGATGATATTGATGTTTTGGCAGGCACAGAAAGGGAACTCCAGGAGTTGATTGGTAGTTTGGATAGAGCGGCCCTGAGTTTTGGTACGGAAATAAATGTCTTCGTTTTGAGGTCGACAAGAGAGATTTAACAAGTAAATCAGGTCATAGAATTGGCAGAGAGGCTATAGAGTAATTAGTATGTGTACACAGATAACTCTAGCGGACTTGACATATTGTTTTCAATTAGAATTATTTTCTTAACCTTGATCACAAAGATCACTCCATTGACGCATCTATCGTCCAGAAAACATTTTTTTCAACTAGTTTCTCTTTTGTTTAGCCAAGAACAAGAATGTCACTCCATTGATGACTATCTTCCAGGGGACATTTTAACTCCTGTTCCTCTTCTCGTCCTTTTATTAATATTCCTCCAGTCTGCTCCCAAAGATTTTGGCTTAAGTGTTGTCCTTTGCTAAAGGTCATCGGTCTTAATTGAGCGTTTCTACTGACCCCAGTGATATTTGTCTAGAAGTATTTATGTCTATATTTATGCCCGTGAACGAGAATGTCACCTATTGATGACTGAATCACACAGGGAACATTTCAATTCATGGTCGTTTTGTGTTCAACCATGAACGAGAATGTCACTCCATTGGTGACTCCAAATCTCCCTTCGGAACTCGACTGCTAACTTGGTCAGCAATGCCGTTATTTATTAAATATAAGATGCTATATTGTCTTTTCGTCCTGTTATTATTATTCATCCAGTCTGCTCCCCAAAGCTATTGGCTATAGCTTTGTCCCGTGCGAGGGGTCATCGGTCTTAATTGAGCGTTCCTACTGACTCCAGGGATATTTGTCCAGCAGTATTTGTGTCTGGCCTGGAAGTGACTATTCAGTCTAGAATAAGCCATCTGTCTCTGGTCCATGATAGCGTGTCTCCGATGCCCTGACTTAGATCGAAATGTATCCGTTTATTCTGTAACGATCGGACAATAACGTCTGTGTATGTTAGATAAAGTCTGCATCATTTATGGAGCCTATTGTGTGTGTATATATATATATATATATGTATATTCTACTGTGATAGCACGTTTTCTACAAGTAACAGAATCTGTATTGGCAATACTCGCACATATAGAAATGAGGTACATTATAAAGGTATTCATTTTCAAATTCTAATCCCGTTGGCTTTAGAGCTCGGACTATGAATAGTAATTACGGGGAAGGTGTTGAGGAGAGTGTGTGAATCAATTATCTAAGAGCTATGACAGGCGAATCGAACGCTTCCAGATGGGTCACCCAAACGACAGCTTAAGGGAAAGAGGAAAAGCGAGGGAGCGAGAGAGGGATAGAGAGATATATCAGAATAAAAACTGATAACTTACCTAGAGTATAATAGGTCGGATCAGGATTAACCACCTAGATCCTTAACAACAGAACTGGTTACAGAAACACTGACAATCAAACAGAAGCAAACATGCTTGGCAAAGGAAGGACCTCGGAATGTGAGAAGTATGGTGGAGTGCCGTAGCAGTGTGGCAACGAACTTTGTCTCTGGATCTTAGCTAGAGAGGACATAACAGGAAATTGAAGATCGAATGTGCTGGAGGAGGTTTGTCAGTGACCTATGTCCAGAAAGAAGTGACGGGCAATGATTGATTTATCTAATACCTTTCTGCTCATTTGCTTTCTGTATAACCGGACCTCTAACAATTTTTTTATTTTTTTTAAATATACTGTTCACTGCGTTGTTTGTACTTCAGGGAATACGTATAGGACGTCCAATTATTATAATAGTTATTTATTCTAAAAAAAAACAATTAAGTAAAATACTTAAACAAGTTCAGTTCAGTTCAAGTGCCATCTCCACATTCGAAGGTCGGCTGCATTAAATCTCCAGTTTACTCTCTCTTGCAATAATGGTGCAATCTGACAGGCTTTTTCCAGTCTATGTCATGATGTTATTCACCCACTTAAAAACGCTTCAATAAATTCTTCTTTTTTTAAATAAATAAAAAAATTTAATTTGTAAATTAAATTTAAACAGGAACAGGCTCAAACAAGTTAAACTGCTGCACATGAAGGCGGTGTATGTTGTTGGTACATCGCGTGTGATGAAAACCATTTCGCTTTTCGTTCAGCTAGTTCTTTCATTTGAGTAGCCTGAGGTATGTGGTTGTGGAGAAGGTGGCTGACGAGTCCGATGTAGGATCTGAGACAAAACGCAGGCAGTTAGGGCATGAGATATTCGCTATACGAGACTGTGATAGGTCACCGGTTCTTCTGGCCTGTCTCCCTAATTCTGCTGCAGCCTTTTTGGAAGCATGTTATGGCTTGGCTTGGCTTGGCTACGTTCATTCTCAATTTCCCGCTACAAAAAACTGAAAGGGCTTAAGTAGCAGAATGTAGTCCAGAGAACGGAATGCGTTGTGTTGTAGTTCACAGCTTGACTGCGATATTTGCACCTTTTGGTCCAACACATCCGACTTCAACAAGCATTTTTTGAGTACCGGGCTAGCATTCCCTCTTCGATCCCTTCTCCTTAGCCAGTCTGCCCTACTGCAGCCTGTTATCCAGGATCACCGCGTGGAGGTGTAGAGGGGTCTTGGCAGCCTTGGTTCGCTGGCCCTGACACTAGCAGTCAGCTATGAGTCGCTGACCACCGCAGCTTTTGCGCTGCTCAGCATCTTGATCTCGAAGCCTATTATGATACTGCTCATCTGCGCAGAGCTGTGCTCCAGGTTGTGCGGAGCATCTTCCAATGTTTCCTTGTTTATGCTGTAAGCCTTTAGAGATGTCTTAAGCATGTCATAAAGTTAAGAAAAACAACAACAAAAACAGTAAAGTCGCATTACACCATTATAGAGCTTTCTGTTTTCAGAAAATACAGATTATATTGATGAACGCAAACATGAACAACTGTGTTCAAATACATAACTTGAGAAGAATCTATTCAACAAGTACAAATTTAATATATTTCATTATAATTGGATTCATTGATTAGAAACGCTACAAATACGTGATGATTGTCTTTGATAATCACAGACGAGTTAATGACATACAGAAAACCTAAGTGAATGTTAGACAGAAGGCGAGGGGACAATAACAAAACAACATGGGTGTCAAGGTTAAAACGTTTGAGATGAATGTATGAGGCTTGTTCAAATGAAACCAGACCTAACTGCACCAAGTGAACATACGTACGATGTGCACGAATACGTCACTTCTGATGCAAACAGCACATACCAACCGTAAAGTTTGCAAAATTTCATTTTCCTAGGACTCATAGTTTCCTCAGCAGGGAGTTGAAAACATAGTGGGTGTGAAACTGAATCCGTCCATGGTTGATCAGTGAGCGGTGATTAGGTTTCTAACAGCTGAAGGGTGTCGACCAGCTGACATTCATCGCAGAATGCAGACAGTGTATGGTGACAAACGTTTGTCTAAGACAACAGTGAAGAATTGGACTACGATGTTTAAAGAAGAATTTGAGTTAACTAAATATCGTCCGAGATCAGGTCAGGCGCAAATTCTTGCGTCAGAAGATGTCATCGCCAAAATGCATGCAGCGATTCGGGTCATCATACACTGCCTGCATCCTGCGATGAATGTCAACTGGTCGACATCCTTCAGCTGTTAGAAACCGATTCTGCGCTCGTTTATCAACTTGTCGACATCCTTCAGCTGTTAGAAACCGATTCACCGCTCGTTGATCAACTGGTCGACATCCTTCAGCTGTTAGAAACCGATTCACCGCTCGTTGATCAACTGGTCGACATCCTTCAACTGTTAGAAACCGATTCACGGCTCGTTGATCAACTGGTCGACATCCTTCAGCTATTAGAAACCGATTCACCGCTCGTTGATCAACTCTGGGCGGATTCCAAATCACACCCGCCATGTTTTCAACGGTCTGTGCTGAGGAAACTATGAGTCAGAGGACAGGACATTTTACAAACTTTACAATTGGTACGTGCTGCTTACACCAGACTTAACGTCATCACGCGCATCGAACGTATGTTCACTTGCTGCAGTTAGGTCCGGTTAATTTAAACACCACTCGTTATTTGGCATGCCGTTTGAAATGAAGAGTAACCTTCTTTTTGGCGAGATCAAAGCTTGAGTGCTGTGTGCTAACCAAGTGGTTTCATGGACGCCTTCCCAAACAAAGTCGGGTTCTCATTATATGCTGAGGCTACTAGAGTACACGGTAACTGGAAATATACAGTTTCAGCTTCGTTACGTGGACAAACAATCAACCAACGAATTACATCAGATGAACAAAATGAAGCAATTTGTGTAAACCATTGAAACCAACGTTCTAATGAGATATTATTTCATTCAGCTGACCTTCTGTGCACACATTGTTTTATTTAGCCGACTTTCATAAGAGACCTTATTGTATTCAACCGACATGCTATGGAGACCTTGTTGGAGACCTCTGCGAAAGCTTGCTGACCAAAAAACCAATAATCGCTCCACAGCCGGTTCTCCACATATGTCCACCGAATGTTGCAGTGTATGCCGTTCCAGGATTGATCTTTACGGCTATAAGAGAACACATCTCGCAGACATAGTCTGATGCTGTCTTCATCTTCTCTTGCGATGGCAGTTGTTATTATTTTTATTATTATGACATTGCAATACAGCCAGGAGGACCTCGTGCCATCTCCCAAACAAACCCTGGAATTGAAGAAGATCCACTGTAACACGCCACCAAAGCAACGTCACCAAAAGTTTAATTAACTCAGCAAAACATCAAATTGCATAAACTTGCAAGACTACTGGAAAGAGAGATAGTTTGCAACAAAGCAATAGAAACCTGCAGCAAATGAGAGTGACATAACTGTATGTGGGATTCCGGAAACATAAAATAATGAGAAAAACTCAGAAATACCCGGTCTACAGAAGAAAAGAATCCGAAGGTAACTAATACAGATTTATAAAGTAACAAATGGGAATAATTGGTTTTCACTTTTTTTTCAAAGTAAAGACGTCTGTAAGAACTAGATGGTGCAGCTATAAATTAATTAAAGAAAGGTTCAGATTAGATTCATAATGACCCAAGAAACGAAGATTCGCATCTTCAACCTATACGGCCCACCAAACAAAGACATGTCGTTCTCGAGTTTGGAAGTCAGGGACTCCAGCTGCATAGTAGTTGGAGACTTCAACAGCCACTCGGAGAGATGGGGATACTTGGACACAGACAACAGAGGTAATGAAGTGAAAGACTGGGAGATAGACACAAATCTCTATCTTATCAATAGGCCGGAGGATAGCCCTAGCTTCTATTCTAGAACATGGCTAACCACCTCTACTCCAGATTTGGCCTTTTCCACGGTGGATATTCACCACAAAATAAACCGCCAGGTGCTCATCCAATTGACAGGTAGCGACCACAGGCCAATTAGGTTAGAAATTGAGATGGAAGTAGGCCCACAGGAAACAAAACCGCTCCCACGTTGGAACTATAAACGAACCGACTGGGACAGATTTGCAATCCTGACAGATGGGCTGTGCGAAACCATTAACACACGAAATAACAACATGAAACCTATGGTGGAAAGCCTAAGCAAAGCAATAAAGCAGGCAGCCACCGAAACCATCCCAAGGGGGGCAAGGCAAAACTACAAGCCATATTGGAATCATGAATTGCAGAAAGTTGAAGACGCAGTCACAAATGCTAGGAACATGGCAGAGAGAAAACAATCTATGAAGGCAAATATCGCCCTAAAGGCCACCACGGCGAAATACAAATACCCTCTAACCCAAATAACAAGAGACAGCTGGAAAAATAAAACAGAAATCCTCCATTTAGACAAAGACGGGAACAAACTATGAAAGTTAGTCAGAGCCATGAACGACGAAACTCCATCAAACAAACAAATTACCATCAAGCAGGGCAATAACATGCTAACTGGAAAAATGGAAGCAAACGCCTTTATAGAACATTATGCCAGAGCAAACCACATTGATGTCCCTACAGATAGGCATACAAACATTAATGAAGAACAAAAGAGGCACGACAACATCAATATTGCACCAGAAGAGCACATGATGGCAAAACTAACAATGAATAAACTGGAAGAGGCCATGAGAACTCTAAAGAAAACGAAATCGCCCGGAAAAGATGGCGTAACAAACGAAATGCTGATGGGAATGGGCCAAACAGCAAAGAGAAAGCTAATATCAGTCCTGAACCAAAGCTGGAAAAGGGGAATTGTACCTCAAGCACGGAAAGACGCTGTACTTATACCAGTACCAAAGAAAGAAAAAGATAGAACTGATCCAAATGGATACAGGCCTATCAGTCTACTGAGCTGTGTAGGAAAACTGATGGAGCGTATCATAAACACCAGACTGATGTGGCATCTGGAAGAAAAACACATACTAATTCCACAGCAAGCAGGCCTTAGGCAGCACAGAGGATCAGATCACTCTCATAGCACAAGAAATAGAGGATGCTTACCAGGAGAAAAAATACACAGTAGCGGTTTGGGTGGATTTAGAAAAGGCATTTGACAAAGTCTGGAAAGAGGGACTTAAAGTCAAGCTACGAAGAAGTGAAGTTTGTGGGAAAATGTACAGATGGATCAGCCACTACCTCAAAAACAGAACAGCCAGAGCTCAACTACAAGGGCAGATGAGCAAAAAGGTGACACTTGAGCAGGGAGTACCCCAAGGAGGAGTACTGTCACCCACACTAATCATGGTGTATATAAATAACATTACAGAGAATATACCAAGAAGAGTCCACAGCTCCATGTTTGCAGACGATCTGGCTGTGTGGACCTCTGAAGAGAATCTCACCATAGCAAGTAATCGGATGCAGCAGGCCCTAACATCGCTGGAACAGTGGGCGAACTCATGGCTGGTCAAAATAAATGAGGAAAAAACAACATGTACGATATTCTCGCTTTCAAACAAACCTCAAAACACCAAAATAAGTCTTAACGGCAAATATCTGCGGCAAAACGACAACCCAAACTACCTGGGTGTCACATTTGATCAGCGCATGACATGGGAAAGTCAGATCGAGAGAAACCGAATGAGAGCCAGAGAAAAAATGGCAATCATGAGGAAACTTGCTGGCACAAGCTGGGGAGCAGACGAAAGTGTACTAAAGAAACTGTACACTGGAAGAGGGAGACCAGTTCTCGAGTATGGCATTACGGCATGGACAACAGCTGCAAAGTCGAACTTTGACAAAATTAGCAAACTCCAAAACCAAGCCATGAGAGTTATAGCAGGAGGCATAAAGTCAACGCCAATTGTAGAACTGGAAAAGATTAAAAATCTGCAATCCATGACCGACAGAAAAGACTGCAGAGCCCTGCAGCAAGCAGAGAAACTCAGAAGACTGACAGACCATCCAATGAATAAGAGACTAAATAATTTTGGAAATGGGAAACTAAAGCAGAGAAATTTGCAGAAATAGCCAAAGAAGACTCTATGAACGCATTAACAACACCTCAGCCCATCCCTACTGTACGCAAACCTACCTGGAGGCAGAATATATGTCCAGAGGTGGTAGAAAATATACCAGGTATTGGAAACAAGGACATCTGGAGTAGGTCTCTCGCCGGCCGCGATTGACTCTCATCCAGTATTCGTACAGCGATCTCAGTCCCGCCAGACGAAGCGATAGAGCGGGCTTGCCGAAAACGCTCGCCCACCTCTCCGCGGCCATGTAGCGGGATGAAATTTGTGGTGTCGTACCGGTGGCTTAGGTGCGTTACTGTGGCCCGTATCGAGAAACTTTGACAATCAGTGGTGATTTTTCAAAGACTTTTAGCAGACCTCGACAGTTCGTCTCGCTGGTGGTCAGACTCTCGCAAAGAGCTTGTGACCGGCAAATGTAAAGCAGGAATCCTGCCTAAAGGCCTTGTCCTCGCCCGACCAACCCTCGGGAGAAGGGCAGGCCAGCAGGCAAAAAAACGTCTCCAGTCCCTGTGAAATTCATCGCCGGCGCCGTTGGGATCCGTTCTGCACAGAGCGCTGCCATCCCTCCCCGAGCGAGCCCGGTCGGTCGGTCGTCTGGTGTGTGTAGGGGCCCCTGTCATGCGGTCCTAGGTCGACGGAGTGAGGGACGGAACAACCGTCCGTCCGTCAGTCGGTCCCTGCGGCCGTCCCAGTGAGGCTTTTTACACCGGTGTGTATGGTTCGTACGTCTCCGACGGATATCTGGTTGATCCTGCCAGTAGTCATATGCTTGTCTCAAAGATTAAGTCATGCATGTCTAAGTTCACACTGTCTCACGGTGAAACCGCGAATGGCTCAATAAATCAGTCGAGGTTCCTTAGATGACACGATCCTACTTGGATAACTGTGGCAATTCTAGAACTAATACATGCTTACCAAGCTCCGACTCTCGCTGAAAGAGCGCTTTTATTAGTTCAAAACCAATCGTCGTTTCCCCTTGCGGGGTTGCGGCGTCCCCAGTGGTGACTCTGGATAACTTTGTGCTGATCGCATGGCCTCATGTGCCGGCGACGGATCTTTCAAATGTCTGCCCTATCAAATGTCGATGGTACATGACATGCCTACCATGTTTGTAACGGGGAATAAGGGTTCGATTCCGGAGAGGGAGCATGAGAAACGGCTACCACATCCAAGGAAGGCAGCAGGCGCGCAACTTACCCACTCCCGGCACGGGGAGGTAGTGACGAAATAAAACAATACGGGACTCTTTCGAGGCCCCGTAATTGGGATGAGTACACTTTAAACTCTTTAACGAGGATCTATTGGAGGGCAAGTCTGGTTCCAGCAGCCGCTGCAACTCCAGCTCCAATAGTGTATATTAAAGTTGTTGCAGTTAAAAAGCTTGTAGTTGGATCTCACGCAGGCGGGCGGTCCGGCTCGCGCCGGTTCACTGCCCGTTGTCTCCTGCTGGCTATCTCCCGTAGGTGCTCTTCGCTGAGCGTCCCGGGTGGCCGGAGCGTTTACTTTGAATAAATTAGAGTTTTCAAAGCAGGCCTCGGCTGCCTGAATAATGGTACATGGAATAATGGAATAGGACCTCAGTTCTATTATGTTGGTTTTCGGAACTGGAGATAATGATTTACAGGTACAAACGGGGGCATTCGTATTGCGTTGTTAGGGGTGAAATTCTTGGATCGCCGCAAGACGAGCTACTGCGAAAGCATTTGTCAAGAATGTTTTCATTAATCAAGAACGAAAGTCAGAGGGGCGAAGACGATTAGATACCGTCGTAGTTCTGATCATAAACGATGCCGATAAGCTTCTTCTTCTTCTTCTTCGTGCGCAGTCAGACAGTAACCATTATTTTTTCGAAAAAAGCGGCGGTCATCCTGAGGCTGTCGCCACTGCCATAGGGCTTGTCTTGCAGTTCCACTGGTGATGGCCACATCTGCTCTCTCTGATCCTCGTATGTCGAGCAGTTCTGCATCAGATGTTCAGCGGTCATTTTACCAGTACCGCACGGGCATTTGTCGGTACCACCTATCTTCAATTTGTTGAATAGGTGGTACCTCAGTCTATTGTGGCCAGTGCGAAGTCTGAAGACAACGACCTGCTCTCTTCGGTTCAACTGGTAATAGTCATCGTTTTTGGTGTAACGAGTATGTTCGGTTTCCCATTTGGTCATGTATATGGCTTTGATAAGCCGTTTTGACTCTTCGTACGTCGATGCCGATTAGCGATCCGCAGGAGTTGCTTCAATGACTCTTCGGGCAGCTTCCGGGAAACCAAAGTGTTTGGGTTCCGGGGGAAACATGGTTGCAAAGCTGAAACTTAAAGGAATTGACGGAAGGGCACCACCAGGAGTGGAGCCTGCGGCTTAATTTGACTCAACACGCCAATACTGTAGAATGACTGACAAATCGAGAGCTATTTCGTTGGGTCTAATAGTGAACGTGTGCTGGTATTAGATCCACGGAAGACAGGTCAGTTTTTTAACCTCCTAATGAAAGAGCGTCTGCTACGGTAATCTTGTTTTAACCCTGCGGAAATCGCAGGTTCCAGACACCTGGTCATTGAAAAACTAAAAAAAGCCCTCTCTTGATTCGTCCGATCTAATAGTGAACGGGTGCTGGTAATAAACCCTCGGAAGACAGGTCAGTTTCACCCTACTAATGACAGGGCGTTGCTACGGTAATCCTGCTCAATTCGAGAGGAGCAGCAGACATTTGGTTCACGTACTAGGCTGATAAGCCAATGGCGCGAATCTACCAGGTGAGGGATTACGGCCGAACGCTTCTAATCCATAATCCCGCCCTAAATCTCAGCACCACTGCGCTGGGAGGCTACGATAGGGTTGGGACCTGGGGCTCGTGTCCCAGCCCGACCCGGGCGAGCCGCAGAAAGAGGTCTTTACCGTCCGCCGATCAAAGCGGGCAGGAAGCTGCCCGATATTCACCCCATACGACGATGAGGTGTGAAACCACTAGTAGAAGAATTAGTTCTCGGTCGGGGTGTCGTAAGCAGTAGAGCAGCCACCTCACTGCGAACTGTTGAGACGCAACCCCTTGATCATGAGATATGTCCGCACACCAGGCGAACAACATCTCCGTGCCATTACCAGGCTTGTCCCCTGGTTAAATGTACTCCTTCGAGAGGAATCGCAGGTCGCTGACATTTGGTCCACGTGCTTGACTGATAAGCCAATAGTGCGAAGCTACCACCTGAGGGACTACGGCCGAACGCCTCTAAGCCAGAATCCCGCCCTAAATCTCAGCACCGCTGTGATGGGAGGCCACGAAATGGTTGGGACCTGGGGCTCGCGTCTCAGCCCGGCCCGGTCGAGCCGCAGAAATGCACCTGGCCAAATGCTTTCCTGCCTCGCTTTTCACCTCTGTCTGCTATCAGTCATCCCAATGGACGCAGAAGAGATGCAGTCCAGCGGACATTGCACCTCTGCCCTATTGTGACAAAGTCCCAGATGGCGGAGAATGCTAGGCGTGCCATCACTGCAGATGAGCCGAGAAAGTAAAGGGAGCAAAGAGATACCTCACCCACATGCATATGCTACGTTTCTGGCAGGAGGTGACGATCCTGAGACAGTCAAACAGGACTGCCTCTCTTCCGAGATAGTACAAACTAGTACATAGTCCATCATATCATTGCCAAACTCTATAGACACGAGTGGGGAAGACTCGTTAGTCCTGCAAGACAACTTCCCTAAGAGAGACAACTCTGACCAAAAACAACTGCAGATAGGCTGGGGACAGCCAAAGGCTAAGGAAGGCATCCCTACAGAAACGCCTGTTGAAATCGGATGCACTGAGCGACAGGCTTAACAAAATAAAACAGTGCAACGTAAATATCGCTGTAAATAGCGTACGATGAAGAAGAAGAATAAGAAGGAAACAAGAACAGCCAGACTGAAGAAGAGACATAACCCTGAGGTACATAACGAAAAACTACCAAAGCATGGACTGGACCCATGCATACACCGACGGCTCTGTAGCAAACACAACACAGAACGGAGGGGCAGGGGTATTCCTGAGCCTACCAAATCGTAGAAAAACAACACTATCTGTGGCAACTGGAAAATACTCAAGCAATTTCAGAGCGGAGGAAGAGGCACTGAGGGCTGCAGTAGACGAAATGGTGACATGCAAAAGAAATGAAAGCCATATAGTCCTGCTTACAGATGCCCTGGCCGTAGTCACAGCACTAAAAAAGCCAGAAAAATACTGAACTTAATGATTTAAGAGCAGTACTCTGTCAACTATGACAGCAGTCCGCACCAAAAAGAGAAGTGGTACAGTGGGTTCCATCCCACTGTAACATCCAAGGCAACGAGGAGGCAGACAGACTGGCACAAGAAGGTGCAAGACTACCACAGCCAGATACTAGTGTGACATTCGAAGAGTCAAAAAGGCTTATTAGAGCTAGATACATGACAAAATGGGAAACAGAACATACTGGCTACACCAAAAACGATGCCTATTACCAGTTGAACAGAAGAAAGCAGGTCGTGGTCTTCAGACTTTGCACTGGCCACAGTAGACTGAGGTACCACCTATTCAATAAATTGAAGATAGATGGCACTGACGAATGCAGGTGCGGGACTGGAAAAATGACCACTGAACATCTGCTGCAAAACTGCCCGACATACGAGGATCAGAGAAAGCACATGTGACCATCACCAGTGGCGACACTAGACAAGCTCTATGGCAGTGTCGACAGCCTCAGGATGACAGTTGCTTTTTTCTAAAATAAATTAAGGTTGACTGCTGACAGCGTACGAAGAAGAAGAAGAAGAAGAAGATTCAAGGAAATATTTGTTTGATCGGAGAGTAGTGAATCATTGGAATCACATTGCCACAGGAAATAGTGGAAGGAAATAGTGGAAGAAAATAATGGAAGGAAATAGTGATGCATTCAAAAATGGATTGAATCCGCATAGTTTTACGACCAAGGTAAATGAAAGAAACTGGTTGCATTCAGACTGTCTTCTAAACCATTATAAAGTCGTTAAATTAAGTTATGTTAAAGCTAAGTTAAGTTGAGTTGAGTTTAAGTTGAGTTAATTTGAGTTGAGTTGAGTTGAGTTAAGTTGAGTTAAGCTGAGTTGAGTTGAGTTCAGTTAAGTTAAGTTAAATTAATAGGCAACCACAAAATGTGTATACCCATTTAAGGCCATCTGTCCTTGCAAATGAAGAAATAGAAGGAGGAAAAGAAATACTACAGGAAATATGAAAATTAGAATTCGAAGAAGATGAAGAATACAAAAGAAAACTGAACAGCGTGTGTACATTAAACAGCTAAGGTTTTCCATAACAAATATATTTCTGTTTTATTCTGTTACGAATCGACGTCAGTGAACTCCGGGGAGACTCACGGGTGCTCACTCTTTTTCAGTTAAGGGCGAACATTGTAAATACTTTTGGCTCAAGCAGTTCACTGCCTCTACACACTTCTGCTCCGTTATATCAGGGCCACCTCTCTGCCGGACCCATGTATGATTTTAAAATCTTGCAATCTGTGCATTGCTGGTTCATCGACCGCAGTGTCCTCATGCAGAAGACGAATGTTGATTAACTTCACAATGTTACCTCCATCCATTGTCAATGACCCCCACACTGCTGTTGCACCTGATGCCAAGATAACACGTGTCTCATGTCTGCAAAACCCATCATGGTCATTACAGCAGATCTCCAAGCTCCAGGAAGAAAGAGACGTCTATGTCAACTACCCTTTCATGTCACAATCAGTTCTTCTGGAACTTCCGAAACAAGGATTGAGAATCAGAGACTTATGTTCATTTGAGATCTTTAATCATCATTTAAGAGGTACCAGATAACCGAATGAGAGCCAAAGTCACTCCCTTGATCTCCATTCATTGAACGTCGTTCGCAAGTATGCACCGTTTCTCTCGACAACGACCCTACCTCTCACTCTAGCAGAGGAAGCCCTAACCAGTTGTATTGCTTTATAGTAGTTTATCAGTATATATAGTTCAGTTTCATCAGTATACATAGTACAGTTTATCAGTATTAATAGTACAGTGTCATCAGTATATATAATATAGTACAGTTTCATAAGTATATATAATTTGGTTTCTTCAGTATAGATAGTACGGTTTCATCAGAATATATATATATCCCAGTTTCAATAAAGTATAAATAGCCCAGTTTCATCAGTATATATAGTACAGTTTATCAGTATATATAGCCCAATTTCATCAGTATATTTAACAAAGTTTCATCAGTATAATAATCACAGTTTCATCAGTGTATAGAGTCCAATTTAATCAGTATACATGAACGCATCTGAACTTTGGACATTCTCACTTATCAATCGATTACCCTAGACGATCCCTGTTCCACTGCATCAGTTACTGAATTCTCTCCTCAGAATGATACAAAATATATTATTTCTACCTGTAACCAGCGAAATATTCTGTCATTGTTTTTTCCTGTCATATTCTTCTCCTGTCTTTTCTATAAATCCGTGACGTGAGGCCATTTTCTTGTTAATCTCTCATGTAACATAAACATAAACAAGGACTATCTACCTACGAAGGCAGTATTCAATCAGAGTGGACGCCAGAGAACACATTCGTTCGGTCTAAGAAAGATAACTCTCAAAAGTCGACATCCAGCGAGAATACATACATTCATTCCGCTGATAACGGCTTCATTGTTTGTCTGTGGGTGTCGACTCTTTATAGAGTTACAAAGTTGCGTTTAACCAGGGTAATTATTTATTTCACGTGATATATGATGTTTGCCCATCACATGTGATGAAGAACACTCTCTTTATTCAACCGTGTTGACCATCCTATTTCTCGATGAGTTTATTGAAATGGGGGACTAGTGTGGTGAGAAAGAAACTGAGCCATTTGTCAACTCACGCTCACGCCCTGAGCTACCTTTGGTGACTGGCAAGATATTATCGAGATGACTGGAGATAGCACAGGATCCAGATGTTTTCTCAGGATTTACCCAGGAAGTCTTTCCGATAACCTAAACAGATGTCCCGCAAGGCAGCGAGATACATCTATCGTTTGGTTGTCTTGCATTTCCCATAACCGCAAGAGGTCGTATGAGCATCACTGTCATCTCTCCCACACGACGTGTTCTAGTCCGTTAAAGTCACGTTTATAAATGTCAATGTCCCACCAAAACCGACATTGTCTGCGGCTAAGGCTAAGAGCGCCAATCTCGTAAAGTTCAGCCGAGTGCACTAGACTGTAAATACGGCACAGGTTTAACCGTAGTGCTAACTCATATATTCGATGTCCAGGCCAGGATAATCGGAGGGAAGAAAACGCAAAATGAACGAATTAAATCTGTCCAAATGGAGAACAGCAACACGTTTCAGTGAACACAAGTGTAGGTCATGGCCTGTCGGCATCCATAATGAACTAAAACACTTGATATTGTTGTTGTTTTGAATGCCCACAATGAGTAAGTTTACTCTTTTGTGCGCCCTGAAAAGAACTTAAGTGGCGGGTTGCAGCAGCTTTCCTCACATCCAGAGTGGGCTAATGAAGGTAGACCAGGGTCCTCTAGGCAGTTGTGCAATGCTTTGCTTCCTCTACGTGTCGCTCACTACTATGGAAACACGTCAACCACTCACCTTGTTAAATAGGCTGCCAGGACAACAGCCCGTATATAGGAAGGCCTACAAGGAAGCCAAAGTGAGTGTCTTGGCCAGTATGTTTTGCCTGACCCTGACTAAAATGTCTGATGAGTATATTTTGCCTGACCAAACGTCCCTCCTGAACACTTCATATATAGAGAGAGAGTAGCAAAGTAACAATCATAGGCCAGTAGACACCAATCGCAAAAAAACAGTATATTGTAAGCACTCGCTTAACATGTACGACACATGACAACTGAAACCATTGAGGTCAACGAAAAAATCTTGCACAAATCTGGGACGAAACATCGACTCACTGGGAAGCCAGTTCACTAACCACTGCTTCTAGCTCAGCTCTATAAGAAAACATCAGTTGTTGTTGTTGTTGTTGTTGTTGCTGAATTCTCACTATGAGTAAGCTTACCATTGTGTGCACCCTGATACAGACGTTAGTGGAGGGTTGTAGTATCTTTCCTCACCTCCCGAGCGTGCTGATGAAGGTATACTGCAGTCCTCCAGGCGGTTATGATGCTCACTACTAAGGGGATGGATCAAGGCAAGAGTTAGCAGATATTTCTTACCAGACACTATGGAATAATATGGCATTAATGAATAATATAACTAGCGCAAATATGTGGCAAATGTGGAATACAGACCTAGGTTGTGAAGAAAAGTAAATTAACCCATTGGGGTTACTGCCGTAGGCGTGTGAGATGTTAGAGATCTCACATTGCAATGGTTCGGCTATATGAGGGCGAAAGCCATCTCCTCTCCCTCGCCGCTTTTACTTTCCGGACTGAACCGGAACCCATTTAAGACTGGTCGACCTGGGAGCGGTTACGGTCTGATAAAACATTTCCGCCTCAACTGGGGAATGATCCTAGGACCATTCAGATGAGACGCCAGCTCGTTAACCACTGCGCTACGCGGCTTCTAGATTGATATAGGGCTAATCCAGACACATTAGTAGACTGTTGCTTCCTATTGTTCTATCACCAAGCAATAGACACATGCTTGTAGACCGTATTGATTTGATCCGCATTGCCCGGACAGTAACGGATGAAAGTCTCACTAGTCTGACATACTTCCAGATGGTCTATCCTCTATCCAAGCTTGTTCTCCGTCAAGGATCACATGATGACCAGATCAAAGAGAACTTGTATGCCCGAACACCAATATGGTGATGTTGCGCCATCTAACACGTCCCTTAAAAAGATAGTCACAAGATATCAGTGGGCACTTCTGGAAGATACATTCGCCTCCTACCACCACAATGCAGGTGGAAATGATTTAACAATGAAGACAACAGTATCAGAAATGCTGCCTTCAATCCTGTCATTTTTTTAATAAAATGAAAATGTCGGGAATCATCCGAAAAGGAGCCTCCACACATATTTTAATTAAGAAAATAATCAGACGTACTCTGAAAACAACTTTTCAATCGTTCAATCCTTTCATTACCGAAACACTATCCAATAAGTATTTTTTATTATTAGTTGTCCATAGCAACCGATGATCGCTACATCAACAGACGGTTTTGTCTTGATGATGTAACTTGCGCTGTATTTGGATTATAATGAGGAAGTAACTGCGATTGTCATTGACCTCACTCTCTGGTCCCGAGCTGCCTTGAACCAGTGACAAGACATTAGTCAAGACGACTAGAGGCAACTCAGGATGCAGGAACTCTGGTCCCACCTCCCGTGCGACAGGGATCACTTTTAAACTTGTAGGATTCAATAGTCCACCGTTTCTGTTCGTCGGTTTGGGAAGCGAGTGCCTGACCTCTCGACCACAGCAACCTCAGAAGACTTGGGAAGCGAATGCCTGACCTCTCGACCACAGTGACCCCAGAAGACTTGGGAAGCGAGTGCCTGACCTCTCGGTAACAGCGACCCCAGAAGACTCTACAGAGTCTGTAGACAACCAGTGTTACATTCCAGTCGAGTAAATTTGTCACAAAATGACCAGCGGACGATTGAAATGTGCATGCCCTCCAAAGTCATCACGGCGCAGTCATGCTAGCGATGTATGGATCTGGGCTGATGGATCTGGGATTGTCATTGGCCAGCTCTATCCTGATCGGATAGCCAGTGCTCAACAGGGACAATGGTTTCATTAGTTTCACCCGGCTGCATACCACTCCATCTGCCTCTACCCGGCTGCATACCACTCCATCTGCCTCTATCCGGCTGCATACCACTCCGTCTTTCTCTACCCGGCTGCATACCACTCCGTCTTTCTCTACTCGGCTGCATAACACTCCAAATGCCTCTACCCGGCTGCATACCACTCCATAGGCCTCTACCCGGCTGCATACCAGTCCATCTGCCTCTACCCGGCTGCATACCACTCCGTCTTTCTCTACCCGGCTGCATAACACTCCAACTGCCTCTACCCGGCTGCATACCACTCCGTCTTTCTCTACCCGGCTGCATACCACTCCGTCTTTCTCTACCCGGCTGCATAACACTCCCACTGCCTCTACCCGGCTGCATACCACTCCATAGGCCTCTACCCGGCTGCATACAACTCCATCTGCCTCTACCCGGCTGCATACCACTCCGTCTTTCTCTACCCGGCTGCATACCACTCCGTCTTTCTCTACCCGGCTTCATACCACTCCGTCTGCCTCCACCCTTTGTTGTTTACTTGGATATTCGGTGCCCCTTGAAATGTATGTTAATGAGGATACTGGATGATTTTCATAGATTTCATAGAATGTCATAATAATCTCTGCATGAGAATGGATTGTATAGAGATATGCTTGTAATGTTAAGGCCAAGACGATAGATGACTATGTCTCAGTGGTCTACAGCAGTCAATGACGTAGACCACAAAAACCTACTTGAATGGATGACGTGGAACATTGAGCGGGGAGAAAAGGGACGTACGAAATAAATATCACATAGAATAATGAACACTGTAGAGGATCCCGATGCACGAATCCATTTCCAAAATTAATATTGATTGACGTTATGACACAAAAATATTGTGCGAACCCGCTCGAGAGTTCAAGACATTGAAATAACGATATTGACTTCGATGAGTGTATGGCTGTTATTGATACCATTAGGCAAAATATGTATTTGATTCTATGGAAGTGAACAACACAGCACAATGAAGATATATGCCTAAATGTATCCAAATCTGATCCACCATTGGCGGCCCTCCATAGATGTAGCAATAGTAGCCCACATCCGGCAATGGAAGCAGTTGGAATTATACCGCAACCGGACACAAACGGGAAGCAGCCTTTAGGGCATCAGACCAGAAACTCGGTTATATGCGTCATATAACAGCCCTTGTGTTGATTTAATTCTCATCATCGAGTGGATCTTTAGCAACACAGAAACGTTATCATACATGTCTTACATATACACTCTGTACTGATGTACTAATGGTTCAAGGGGCGCATTTCACAACCAATGTACGAAGACCATAGATAATGGGAAGGAAGCTCACTTTGTAGAAACCAAATATACATTTTGGGATCGCCACATGTATCTAACAAGACCAAAACATCAACTCAAAAAGCCAACCTTTGAAAAATAGAGAGATCCTTACAATTCAAACCCATCCTGCACAGTATCATAAGTATATAGACCAATCAATAACAATTTTGTCTTTGAAGAGCTTGATTACTCCAGATCGCAAAACAATAAAATAGTTATGAGGGATTTTAACTGGCACGTTGCGGCCTGTGGTATTAAGACTTAGACGTTTATGGCCAGAATCTGGAGAACTGGATAGAGCAGAATGTATTACAGTGTTTACATAACTTAAAATTACCACTATCTTTTAATAACTGCAGATGACGAAACACATACATTCCTGAAAACATTTTTGTGAGCGACATGATAAAATATAAAGTGACAACAATTTGTAGAGGAGCACATGAAACAGACGCAAAACAGAAGCATCGCACTTCAAGTAGAGCAGTTGCTAAACTATAGAATTTACCTTTCAAAAGAAGTTGTAACTTCAAACAAGCCCAGTGAGGTCCGTTCGTCTATGACTTAAACAAAGAAGTGTATAAATGAGAACCAACTCCCACAAAACTTATCAGCAGTCTAAGTAATGATCCAATGAGCTATCCTTAGGGAATAATGCAATTACCCCTTATCAAATATACCTTCAATTAATGCTGAACGAGAGAACGCTTAAACAAAAAAGATTGTAAAAATGAGAATGATTTATGGGATCTTCGTCTTCGTAGGCTGGTTACAGCGATATACGTTTTTTTATGGGATCAAGATGTTGAGCAGTGCATGAGCTGCGGTGGTCAGCGGCCCACAGCGTCAACGTCAGGGCCAGCGAACCAGAGCTGCCAAAATATCCTTCCACACCTTCACGTGGTGATCTCAATAACAGTTTACAATATAACAGACTGGCTAAGGAGAAGTGATCGAAGAAGGGGCTAAGGAGAAGTGATCGAAGAAGGAAGGCTAACACGGTACTAAACAACGCCTGCTGAGGTCGGAACGAAAGTTGCAAATATTACAGTCAAGCTGTAAACTACGAAAACAACGCATTCCGTTCTTCGGACAACATCATGTTACTTGCAAAGCCCTTTTCAGGGTTTGGTACCGCTTACATTGACTATTGAGCCAAATTAACCCACACAATTTCATGGATTATTTAATGATGCAGTTTTTTCCCATAATGTTAGAGGCCTCATGAGAACGTCTTAAATCTGAGAACGAGAGCCCTATAGTTTTGTAGAGCTATATATTACCGGTGTTCCTAAAAGTGTTTTGTCCCTAGTTATTTGAACAAGAGAAATGTGAACAAAAGCTCACACAATCAGCATTGTTTCATTCAGTAATTTCCTTATTGTTCATATTAGTTTTTAATCTGCCATACAAACTGAAGCAAAGGTCAAAACGTACTCAATAGTTTTACGCATTGCACGGTAAGACCTACAACATATTTCGAATATAAGAGATCAGAACAAACACGCTTTGTTGTTGTTAGTAAAAGTACTGCTTTTTTCTGAAATGTTCTGTTTTTAAGGACAAGAGCCACTACGGTCAGACCGGTCGTTTTAGTTAATCCATAGGGAAATGGTGGATATACGCCATGCTAAATGTTAGCTAATGGTATTGGGGAGTCACGTCCCTTTGATAATCCAGGAAATAAAACATCTATGCATAATCGTGAATCGTAAACGCCAAACATATCATCAACTTCATGAAGTAACGTTCATAATGTGGTATGGTTACGGACAAAGATTAACTCAAGTTATGGACTTACTGTCACATTAAATCAAGTTGTGGACTAACGTTCCTATTAAGTCAAGTTAGTTATTACTGTTACGATAAAGCCACGTTATGGATCAAGTAAACCATTAATGCAAGTTATAGACTAGCAGCCCCATGAAGTCAAATTATAAAATAACCACCACATGAAGTCAAGTTATAGACTTACCACCACATGAATTCAAGTTTTGGACTAATGTTTCCATTAATTGAAATTAAGGAATAATGTTCCTATTAAGCCATCTCTGGACTAATTAACCCGTGATGTCAAGTTCAGGACTACTGAATCTAATAAAACAAGTTATGATCTAAGTGTTTCATTAATACAAGCTATGTAACAATGGTCCCATTACGTAAAGTTATAGAATAAGGAACGAATGGAACCCAGTATTTGCTAAGGACGTCATGCAGACAAGGAATCAACTAACTACACCATGAAGTCAAGTGTAAGAATAACGATTCTACGAAGTCAAGTGTTAGACTAACGAAAATATCAAATGATTTGTAGAACTATCCAGCCCATCAAGTCATATTACGGATTTAGGAAGGAACAACGTCCGCATGGAGTCCAGCCAAGAAACAATTGACTCTCTAACAGCCAAGAAACAACCGCCACTCTAACAACCAAGAAACAACCGCCTCTCTAACAGCCAAGAAACAACCGCCTCTCTAACAGCCAAGAAACAACCACCTCACTAACAGCCAAGAAACAACCGCCTCACTAACAGCCAAGAAACAATCGCCTCACTAACAGTCAAGAAACAACCGCCTCACTAACAGCCAAGAAACAACCACCTCACTAACAGCCAAGAAACAACCGCCTCACTAACAGCCAAGAAACAACTGCCTCCCTAACAACCAAGAAACAACCGCCTCACTAACAGCCAAGAAACAACCGCCTCTCTAACAGCCAAGAAACAACCGCCTCACTAACAGCCAAGAAACAACCGCATCACTAACAACCAAGAAACAACCGCCTCTAACAGCCAAGAAACAACCGCCTCACTAACAACCAAGAAACATCCGCCTCTCTAACAGCAAAGAAACAACCGCCTCACTAACAGCCAAGAAACAACCGCCTCACTAACAGCCAAGAAACAACCGCCTCACTAACAACCAAGAAACAACCGCCTCACTAACAGCCAAGAAACAACCACGACACTAACAGACACTTGACATCATATTTGCCGGTCCAAAAATAAGGAACGGTAAATTCACTTCACATTTTACGATCGAAAAAAATTTTTTTTTTTTTTTTTTTTCATTTTAAACCCAGAAAAAACTGATTTAATTATTGACCTTTTACTTTCGACATTTGTCACCTGTGTTTATCAGCTATTTTTCTAACTTGATGTTGCATTTTACTCACGATCAAAATGGTGTTGTTGTTTGCGAATGCCCACAATGAGTAGGTTACTCTTTTGTGCGCCCTGAAAAGGACGTTAAGTGACTGGTTGCAGTAGCTTTTCTCACATTCCGAGATTGTCACTACGGGTGTCACGTCAATTCTTAATCGTGTTAGCCAGGCTGCCATAAAAACAGCCCATTTCCAGGCAGGACCGGGGAAGTCAAGGTGGGGGTCTTGGCCAGTATATTTTGCCTGACCCTGACTGACATGTTTGATCAGTATATTTTGCCTGACCCTGACTGACATGTCTTATCAGTATATTTTCCCTGACCCTGACTGACATGTCTGATCAGTATATTTTGCCTGACCCTGACTGACATGTCTGTTCAGTATATTTTGCCCGACGATATGTTAGTCTTCCTCCCACAAAAAATGTAATCCTCGGCGGGGAATCGAACCCGGTCTCCCGCATGACAAGCGGGGATACTTACCACTATACTACGAAGGATAAACCCGTTATAAACACCATTATTTCTCTGGCGGAAAAATGGATAGAAATGTGTTTATACTTAAAGGACGGCCTTCCCAATCTTTTACAGAGGTGCTTATCAAGTTACTGACCATATCATGCAAATTTGAAGCCTTGTGTGGTTCCTGGAACGTGTTTTCGAGACATCAGATCTAGTCGACTCGTTTCAGTTACACGTTCATGAACCAGCAACGGCCTGTTATCACTTCAGTTTGAGATCAACAGCCATCTGTATGTAAACATGTTGTTTGTTTATGTGTGTGTGTGTGTGTGTGTGTGTGTATGTGTGTACGTGTGCTGACAATCAGTGAGTGCCCTGTTCCTATGTCTTTGATAACCTTTCAGAGATGGATCAAGACGTTATCTGTGTAATTTTGCACTGGTCTCGACAAAACAGCTGGTCGATATATAGAGAGAAATATACTGTCTACCTGTAGCGTTAGATGGGATAATAGAGGATGTTTAATGGTCGCTTTATATAAACAACCATGTACATACACGCATTAATATATAGTACAAAAGAAATACGTTCTGGATTAACTAACACATGAAATCAAATTCTGGACTAACTAATCTATACACACACACACAAACGCACACACACACACACACACTTACACATATATATATATATATATATACATATATATATATATATATATATATATATATATGTATATATAAATATATATATATATATGTATGTATGTTTGTATAATAAGTTCGTTTTGGGTGTCGTAAGACATACTAAATAGACGAGACAGTGCTGCAGAATCATGTATGAAGATAACACGAAGCACTCAGTTACAATCCTACCAAAAGATGAGAAAGAACCTGAACCAACATTAGGGGAAGTTTGCTCAGCAATCAAAAGCCTGAAAAAGGGAAAGTCCCTAGGATGTGGTTATATCTGAGCAGAGCTAATGCAAGCAGGAGGGAAGGCCAGTGCTCGAGTTTATCACAAGATGTGTAAACAGATATGGCACAGCGCAGAGTGGCCAGAAGCATGAAACAAATCAGTTTATATTCCCCTCCCCAAAAAGGCATTCTAAAGCTGTGCGCTAACTACCGATCTATCGTACTAATCAGCCACACTAGAAATATACTCTTCCGTATCCTATTAAAAAGGATAATCAATAGTGGAAGTAGGTTTAATGAGCGACAGAGGGACCAGACATCACATATTCAATATAAGAAATATCTACTAAAAATGTAGAGAGTTTAATGGTGATCTGTACACGTGTTTCATTTATTACACAAAGGTCTTCGACACGGTAAAACTTCAACATCTGTGGGAAATCATGAAGGAAATGGAGTTTCCTGTGCATGTTATTTATCTCATTGAAACATTATACCAAGTTCAACTAGCCACCGTCCGAATATATGGGCAAACATCAGATTAGTTTGCAGTACAAAAGGGAGAAAAACAGGGATGTATCCTCTCACCTTATCTATACAACACATACGCGGAATATATAATGAGAAATGTTCGAGAAGACGAGAAATTGATAAATGTTGATTCCAAAGTACGATTGGTAAATGACATAGTGATACTATCAAAAAGTACAGAAGGGCCAGAGCAGCTAATTTCAGCCGTAAATGGATACAGTAAAGATCAAAAGTTATTTATAAACATAAACAAAACAAAGATAATGACCACCGACAAAACACGATGTCAACATAATTTACAGTGGATAGTGAGGAAATAGATCAGTCCACGCATTTTGAATATTTGGGATCCAGAACTGAAAAAAAAATGTCTTCTCGAAAGAAATGAGAAGAAGACTAGCCATGGCAATGTAGAGACTGAACAGCCTGAAGAAATTATAGCAGAGCACCAATAAAACGATAAAAGTGAAAGTCTGAAGTCTTGTTTTTTTTCTTTTGCAGCAGCATATGGATGTGAGTCATGGACGACTACCAAAATTTATAGACAAAGAATCGAGTCCTTCGATTCAAAATGTTACAGAAAGATCCTCAAAATAACCTGAATAGAGAACAAGACAAAAATAGAAAATAAAGACATTCGGAACATGGAGGAGAACTGGTGTATCAATTTCATTTTAGCAAAGAAAATGTAAATACATTGGTCACATAAAAAGACACAACTGTGTTGAGAGAACAGTAATGGAAGGAATAGTGTCAGGAAAAAGAGGCAGAGGTAGACCAAGACGACGAAGGCACCAAGATATCCAGGAAAGCCTGGGTATGACTGTAGCGGAGGCTTGAGTTTTGACAAGGAAAAGAGTTTCTTTCAGACATACTGTGATGGGAGCGACGTTCTATAAAGGACATGATTCATGATGATACATATATATTTAAACATCTACGATGCTAGAGACGAGATAACGAGAAACGTATCACCCACTGGCCCACAGCAGACCCAAAACGGAAGATAATGGAAACGAAGTTGGGAACAGTAGAGGAGTAACCATCTCTGAGGAATGGGCTGTCCAGTAATGCAGTCATATATTTTTTATTATTTTTCATATTTCGATTTTGCAGCATCTTCCTTCCAACCTCGCGCCATCTCATAAGATCAATATATTTTCTTTAAAATTGTGTTCAGACTTTGCAGATAATTTAGCGCTTCTGTCCCATACTCAAAACCAGATACAAAACAGGACACGCATACTCGAAGAGAGATCACTAAAATTTGGGTTAAAATACACAGAGACAAAACACAGATTTTGAAAATAAATGCAATTAACACTGATATAATTGGGTTGGCAAACACCAACCTTCAAAATGTGGAGCCTTCCGCATACCTTTGCAGCAATATAGACATAATAGGCGGTACAGAAAACGATATTCAGTTGAAAATACAGATGGCGAAAAAAGGTTTCATTGCATTGAGAAATTATTGGAAGCCAGAAACAATTAAAGCCACCACCAAAATAAAAATTTCAACTTCAACATAAAATACCTTCTATTATATGGTACTGGAACATGGAGGGCATCACATGTATTTATTAAATAGTTACAGACTTTCGTCAATGGTTGCTTGCGCAAAATACAAAAATGGAAATGGTACAAGATCACCAGCGTGGAACTGATGAAAACAAATTTGGACAAATACCAGTAGAGCATAGAATATGGCGATGGATAGGTTATATATTACGGAAACCAGTGGATAACCTTGCCAGACAAGCTCTGTTCTGGAATCTACAGGGCAAGAGAAGTAGAGGTAGACCAAGACACTCATGGAAGGGGGAACTGGAGGCAAATATAAAGGCATTTATAGGACGTTGTCATCGGCTCAGATGGCTCATTATAGGAAAACATGGCGAGTATTTGTTGAGGACCTATGCTCCACAGTGAGCTGACATGCCTTTCATTGATTTATATATCAATCAAAGGAATATATACATACATACATACATACATGCATACATACATGCATGCATGCATGCATGCATACATACATACATACATACATACATGCATACATGCATACATACATACATACATACATACATACCATATTTCCAGTGTCACGCAGATTGCTGTTACCTTTGCTTTGCAGCCAGCGACGGGTGGCCCGTCAAATCCTAGGTGAGAACCACCACCTGGACTATGAAGTGACACACGAGACAAGTATCACAAGCAAAGGCCAACATGTACAATCTATACAGACGTCGAGTCTCAAATGGAACTGCCCAATTCTTCATGTGCACATAAATCATTATTTCTTGTCTTCCTATTCATCTTCACGTCCACTCGGACAAACTCGTCCTGGGGACAATTTAATCTATCTCGATTTCACAATTTAGCTCCACTACTGTCTCCATTGTAACATATCGACCAGAGATAGAACAAGAATCACGTGACAGCCTCTATACTAAGTCTAGGCAAGCGTAACTGTTTAGCCGCTTGTTCTGTGGCATGTGTGTGAATGCTATGGTTGTAGTTGATTCTCAATGGCATTGCTTGTTGGCTCGCATTGCCTGCTGAAATCTAAGCAGGGCTTGGATGACATCTTTCTTAGTCCTTCTCACTGTAAACTTCAGTCTCCTTACTCTTCTTTTTCTTTTTCTTCTTCTTCTTTTTCTTCTTCTTCTTCTGCTTCTTTGTCGTCAATATCCCGCCACCAAGCCTTGAAAAGGTCATTGCAAGCAGCAGGACATTGCCCTGAGAACGGAATGTGTTGTAGCGCAGTTTACAGCTTGACTGCTTTAAGGTTAACTTTTTTCATTGTACTTGATGGTGTTGTATTATTGTTGATTGTCTGGTTTTTTGTGAGAATTGGCGAACCACATGATCCACTAACTATGTGTGTGAACAGTATCGAACTTCTGCGAGAAGTAATGTTCAAATATCTGAAGAATGTTTTCTCACTCCTAATACTTAAACACATAAACATCAGGACAAATAAATAACAAATAAAACACAGTGTAATTAGGCCAGTTCTGTGACACGAGCATCGGACATCTCACTTTCTCAATATTCAAGACAGGAAAATAGATGATGCGGGAAGTGAGATGACAGACAGATCATCCGTGTTACCAGGAAAGACATAATCAGACATTAACAGATTGAAAATGTGGTTGGAGTTATCACTTGAGTTGAATACATTTCAAGACAGAAAATATGCTGGTACGGTTGTCGTGGGAGCGCAACCTGATCAAATGTCACTACGCGCCTGTAGCGCTGAAGGCTGCGACTACAGTGCATGAAAATGTCTTCACCAAATATGGATAAATAACGTCAAAGTTTAACGACACAGGCTACGATTGATGCGACACAAGTGAACAAAGAACGACGACATAATATCACTAGCCGTTACTAGCCAAAATGGATGGACAATTAAATAGAACTGCCTGTGTTTAACATCTAGCCTTACAAGATTGTTCAAACAAAGACAGTATCCTTCTCGTTGTATCAGAGCTTGCCACGATCTGTTCGTTTAGTGTCTCCATTCTAGTTATAGTTTTTGGTGTTTGTTCTTAATTCATCTCTTCCCCAGCTAGAGCAGCAGTCTGGCAGGCTCCTTTTGTAAAAATCACCTGTTAACGAAATGAAACTCAAATTCGAAAGTGTTCGACCAACCGATTCAGAATACTTTGAACCAGATGTAGAACACGAACTGGTTTTTTTGGGAAAGTCAGAACCAGGCAACAGGTGGAAACATTGTTATAAAATTGCAAAGAAATGGAGAACTATCAACTGGACATTCTGGGCGTAAGTGAAATTAGAGAGACTCAGTTGTCTCGAGGTACGGTGGAGATCGGGATATATTCACGTGGATGTTCTTGGGAAACTACCCCTGATCTCTGGGTAGAGAGATCGGATTCACGTGTACAGTGTCAAGCACGTTAAAAATAATTCATTGACAATTAAAAATTGAAAATAGTAGGCTTAACGCTGTCCGGACAAAATTCACAATTCTTGCTAAACATCTACCCGAAGTTATGTGTACCTTTCTCTAGGTAGTTTGTGAAGAGCAACTACAAATTGCACCTAACTGGCTGCGGACCAAGTGTTTGAGTCTATTAATAACGGCTACACCACTCTCCAAGAAACGTGTTGCACACAGACTCTGTAGAGTCTTCTAAAACAAATATAAAGACATTGTTTAGTTAAGATAGAGTCACACCAAGAAATACCTCCCAAACATATTATCTACTCTGAAAGATTAGATGATCGTTACGTCAACTAATTAAAGAAAGTTTGAAATTATGAATTACTGAGCAAACGTATCAAACGTAGGAAACTAATGTCACCGCAATATTCACATACTGTTGTGAAAGCCTAAATCGCAAAGATGCTTACAAATAGGGTGAATGCATAGACGTCTATTGGGAAATGGCTTTAAAGAATTCGTGACTACTGAACAAATACGACTACAGTTCAAACTAATGTGGCGCAATCTAGGTTTCACTGGGGTTTAGCTATCTAGAATGTTACCCCATGCATCCACATCATTCACGACCACACACATCAAATAACATAGCAAACAGCAGTTGGCAGATTTATTAATATCACATTCAAACAAAATTATTAAAGTGAGTGAAATACATCTTAACTATGAAATCATATATTATATATATATACATTATTATTAATAACTTCGGAGGTTGTGAGCATTAGCTTTTGAATATTGCCCCCAACTAAGTCAATCCAGTTCTATCCGCTACACTCTTCTCCCCTTATCTGCACACTCACCACAATCTCACAAACTCGTCTTCACTATCGTATTCTATGCATTTACTCACACTCAGATCCCCTCAGGCAGGTTATCTTGACATTATACATTCAGATCCCTTCAGACAAATGATCTTGATATTACACATCCAATCTCTACATATACTCACATGTTAGCACACACTCAATCGATCTGCGTATACACACACTCCGGAACGTACATCGTTCCCTCCGTGTCCTTCACACACACACCCAGTCTCTTCTAGTCACAGGGTGTCCAACACAAACCTTATAGAGCGGTTGGCCAAGAGTGAAAGGCGTATTCTGGTTCAATCACCCTGCATTTCATTCCATCTCTCAAATATTCGTAAAACTAGTAGCAGGCTAACAGTCGCTTTTCTAGAAAGTCGGTGAGTTAAACAATAACCTAGCTAAACGCTCAGTCTCTCTCTCTCTCTCTCTCTCTCTCTCTCTCTCTCTCTCTCTCTCTCTCCATGGCCAGGCTACTTGAGTTAAACTTTGCCTAGTATTATATAGTCTCAAGCAGCATCAGGGCTGTCCAATGGTCTTCTGTTGGTTGTCTGACTCAGCCCCAATTCTAGTTTAGATCTACTTCCACTTAGTTGTTATTGGAACGAATCACTCTGAATTCCTGTAGCTCTGAAATGTCCCAGCAAGACCTGACGGCTTCTGCCAGTCACTAACCCCACCCCTCCCCCCCCCCCGCCTCAAACAAACCAAATCGAAACGCCAGAGTGGTCAGCTCTAAACCCCTGCCTGTACCAGACACATTCTTCCCCTCAGCCACCCCGTTTTCCCTTGTCGACTTAGTGTCGAGACGGTGAGGGACCGTGGCACACATTCGGGTACAGTTGTTCCCGGAGTCGCCGGCCTAATCACCCCAGCTTTAACGCAAATGTTCCAGCTGGAACTGTTACACTAAATTATGATTCTAACCTCATCAGGAAGAAACGTTGGGCGTACACAAGGCACGTGCTGCTGGTGAAAAATATGATACTCCCGTTACAGGTTGTTATGTAGAAATATAGCGGCAAAGGAAAGAGTGGTAGACACAGAGAGAATCAGAACAACCAACAATACAGTTGCAACCATTGGCTAGGGAACATACAAGAAGAGAGTGGCGGCGGGATGGTCAAACTGGCGAATCTTGAGTTCTGCTTAATGCGCATATTTCACATCTTTCCATTTACTTAAAATAGTTTGTCTTTAATATTTACTAGATACACACTCGAATAACATTCGGAATTGTAATTGTGTTGTATGAGAAGTGCAGCCGGAAAGACAATCCGTGACCGAATCTGCAACACCACGCTGAGGCAGACAGCGGGGACAAAGCCATTGACGTCTAAAACATCGAGTGGTTTGATCATTTAGTCAGAATACATTATGACCAGCCTGCGTAGATATATGCAAATATCCTGTCCACGAGCAAGAGGTAGACCTCAACGTCGGTAGATCGAGGGTGTCTCTGGCACTCTGGAAGTTACACCCAACGACAGCACAAGCCTCCCACTTAGCGATAACAAGAAATGCTCTCATTCCGTCTCTCTCCGATGTCTCATGGCAAAAGCAGTAAAACATCCCGCCTCTCTCCGATGTCTCATGGCAAAAGCAGTAAAACATCCCGCCTCTCTCCGATGCCCCATGGCAAAAGCAGTAAAACATCCCGCCTCTCTCCGATGCCCCATGGCAAAAGCAGTAAAACATCCCGCCTCTCTCCGATGCCCCATGGCAAAAGCAGTAAAACATCACGCCTATCTGCGACGCCACATCACAAAAGCAATAAAACTTCCCCCCTCTCTGCGACGCTACATGACAAAAGCAGTAGAATATCTCGCCTCTCTGCGTCGCTACATGACAAAAGCAGTAGAACATCCCGCCTCTCTGCGACGCCACATGGCAAGAACAATGGGACAAACGAAGAAAGAAGACGGGAGACTTATGGACCGTTTTTGTCTCTGAAAGACCATAGAGACAGATAAATGATTAACAGATATGGTATTCTTGTTTCCCGTATTTCGACAGAACAGCGTTGTAACCCATCAGTGAAAATTGACGCAGGTGTATTCCGATGGGATGATGACAAAAGCAGCGTATCTTGTGCCTGGAAATGTTTTCTGTACAAGACGCAGTGCCGACCAAACTTCGAATGATTGCGTTTCACAGTCTGTCTTTTCTGGAAACACCAATGACCTTCTTGAACTAATACATTTCACACGTCGAAATTAACTCAATTTTTTGTTTTTGAAATTGTCACTAAATCTCTTTCATGTGATTTTTTAGTTATATCTTTTCTGCTATACATTTGGTAACTTCCTGTTTCTACCTTCTGCATGTTTATCAAATTCTTAAGAGTTGTTTTTTTCGTGAAATATGCCAAAATGTCGTATGTGCTCGGTGGGGCTTTCGATACTGTTTTTTCTATCAGCAAAGTTTAATTTCATTTTTATTTGAGTTGTCTGCTTTCAACCTTAGGTAAAATCCTTCCAATTAATCAGGGTATAAAAGCCACGGTGTTCGTCCATAGTAATCGATGATTACAATCAATGATAATCATTATCAACATTTTCTGTTCGCATGAGTTGAAAGATGGCTAAATAAGCCAATCTGAGCTTTGAATTGACTCATGCGTGTAGTTCAATGAAATAGGACAACCCCCTTGAACATGCCCTGAAAGACGGTTTGTTTTGGACTTATTAGCGAAGCGGCCCATATTAGATAGCGCAACATGTGCATTATTCTACATATCAAATAAATGACTCGACACTCAAGAGTCGCCAACACCAAACATCAACTACACAATTTGAGCAAATCTTTCTAAGCTGGCAATGGCTACGAAAGAGCAAACAGCTGGGCAGACCGAGTTACTTAGTCAACAACAACATGCTTGCTAAACAACACTGTGCCTATTATTTACTATCCCGTGTGTGTTCTATGTATGGATCCGCAGAACGGATCAGTTTCTTTATGGTATTTACCTGTCTTTTTTTAACTATCTAAATTTTCTTTACGCGTTTGCTGATACTGATCTGCATTCATGTTGTGATTCCTGTAAAGGTTAAAATGATTTTCTGACTCAACATTTGAGGAAGTAGAGATATTACAATATGTTGAGCGAATGACTAAAATAACAGCTGAGATTTCTGAAATCGATAGCACCGTCCATTTGATCAACCACCTACCTGTATGCAAGCAGTCGTAATTTGAAAGCTGGGCGTGTGTTTGACGACGAGACACCAGGAATACTGCAGCTCACCTGCGCACGAGCAATTAGTGGCACGCGAGAGAATAACCGCGATTGTGTCCACGATAAACTTAGGAATAATTCATCCGTTGCAGACATTTGAGTTTCCAGAAGGACTATGAGTTGTCGATCTGTGTTACCGTCAGCAATTATGAATGTGTTGTGTGCTTATAGTGGTCTTTGGAATTGAGCTGTCAGGCTCGATAATTTCAGTTGAACAGGATGTCAGTCTCAGTTGCTATTGCTTAATTCTGGAACTGATGTTGCATGTACTTCTGACATTATAGGTGCGTGTGATCACCAGAGGGTGGTCTAAAGTGACTTCGTTTACTGGAAGTGTTAATGTGAATAAATATTATGCAGACCCACGCCCTATTGAAGACTTACATTAGCCAGCAGATAGAAGGATCACTTCTGAGTTAAATTTGTTTATTTCTTTCCATTGTTAAATCGTAAACAATGAAAAATACAGAGGAAGTACATAGTTTGACAGAAAACATTTACAAGGTGAGTACACAAGATGTTTAGAATTTGTGCGGCTATACTGATTGTAAAGGTGGACAATGGGATAGGTACTCTGAGTTCCCCAAGTACTGGCGTTCTTGCGCGGGCAATAATAAACTCACACCTAAGTTGTAATGTTCTTGTAAGATTACTTTTGAGATTACGAAAATCAAAAGTTGGTGCTAGTCTTTATTTTCTTGTTGGTTGTTTGTGGACAAAATGTAAAACCAGAGTTGATGCTGAACTGTATTGTTTTGCAATTTATTTGTAAATAAAGCCAGATTCCAGGCCAGTATGTTTGCTCTTTGTTGACAAAACATATATATTATTCTACTTGTTCTGGTGAACCATTTGTGAATAAAACCCCTATGTTACGCTGGCGTGTTAGTTCGAGAATGTCATTTGTGTACAACGCTGTCATACAGATTGTTCCGTAGTTATAGATTCTTTATAAGAATGAACTTAACAGATAAGGTCAATGGAAGCAGCTGGTGTTTGAGCAGAAAGCGAAATACTCTCACACGAATAGAGCTAGGACAAACAGGAATACAAGAGAAGATATTATCAATAATGTTTACCATTAGTGTGGTATTGGTTGTGGTAGTGATGATGACGATGGAGATTGTTGTTGTTGTTGTTGAATACTCACAATGAGTAGGATTAGTCTTTTGTGCACCCCAAAAAGGACCTTACGTGGCTGGTTGTCGTAGCTTTCCTCACATCCCGAGCGTGCTGATGAAGTTGGACCGGGGTCCTCCAGGTTGTTGTGCAATTCTTGGTTTCTTCTGCGTGTCGCTCACTACTACGGACATCACGTCGATCCCTCACCTTGTTAGCCAGGCTGCCATGAAAACAACCCGTTTCCAGGAAGGACTACGAGGAACCCAAGGTGAGGGTTTTGTCTTGTATGTTCAGAGGCGAAAGACAAATACATACCACGACACTGAGTTACAACCTGGTAGAAAGTGAGACGACAGAAGAAGAAGAGATGATGATGACGCAGTTAGTGGTAATGATGGTGATGGTAATTGTGACACTAGTGCTGATGATGATAATAGTGGTAGTAATGATAATGATGGTGATGGTGATGGTAGTGGTAGTAATGATAATGATGGTGGTGCTGATGGTAGTGGTAGTAATGATAATGATGGTGGGGGTGATGGTAGTGGTAGTAATGATAATGATGGTGGGGGTGATGGTAGTGGTAGTAATGATAATGATGGTGGGGGTGATGGTAGTGGTAGAAATGATAATGATGGTGGGGGTGATGGTAGTGGTAGTAATGATAATGATGGTGGTGGGGATGGTAGTGGTAGTAATGATCATGATAATTATGGTGGTGGTGATGGTAGCTGTAGTAATGATGATGCTGGTTGTGACTGTAATGATGATGGTAATTATTGTGATTGTATCGTTGAGTGTGATTGTGATGGTGCTTGCGGTAGCAATGATGGTAGTTGTGGTGGTGGTAGTAATTGTGATGAAGATGGAGGTCATGACGTTGGTAGTAGTGGTTGCTGGTTGTAATGATGGTAATGGTGCAAAAGATATTTGATAGTAATTGTGGTGATGTGGGTAATGGATGAAAATAGTGGGGATGGTGGATGTAATGATGTTTATGTATTTAGTAGTAATGATTCTCAATTATCTTTTTTCGTTCGCTTTATTTCTCTTTTCCCCATGGCGGTGTGCGTTGCACTATATTTTTATTTTGCACCTGTTAGCCCAGTGTATCCGACTTCGGCATGAATTTATATAAGGTACTACTTCCTCCTACATTTTTAATGTGTTTGCTTCTCCGGAGTAACGGCCGGTGCTGTGTTGGGGATCGAACCCAGCACCCTCTGGTTGTGAGCCGTGTCATTTAACCACTCGCCCACGCCGTCTCCTAGTGGTAGTGATTTTGGTGTTTAGAATCTAGATTGTGGTAATGATAGAGGTGATGGTGACAGTAGTAATGATGGTAGGTGTGGTAGTAGTAGTAATTATGATAGTAGTAGACGTCTTGATGTGGTGGTTCCAATGATGGTGATAAGGACAATGCAAGTGTTGGTGGTGGTAGTTATGGTGATGGTGGAAATAATGACAGTGGTGATGGTAGTTGGTGATGGTAATGCTAGCGATGGTGGTAATGAAGATGATGATAATCGTGATGGTTGTGTTGATGGTAATGGTTATAGAGGTACGGATGGTGGTTGTTGTGGTTGTCTTATGCCCACAATGAGCAAGTTTACTCATTTGTGCGCGGTGAAAAGGGCGTTAGGTGGCAGGTTGTAGTAGCTCTCCTCACACCCTGAGCATGCTGATGACGGTGGACTGCGGTCATCAGGCAGCTGTGCTATGCTTAGCTTCATCTTCGTGGCGCTCACTACTATAGGGATCACATTGATCATCTCGTCAGCCGGCTGCCTTGAAAACAGCCCGTCTCCAGAAAACGCTACATGGAAAAGGGATTGTGGTCTTGGTCAGTGTATTGACCCTGACGCGACGTCCTGGTCAGTTTGGTGTCCCTGACCCTGACGCGAAGTCCTGTTCAGTATGTTGTCCCTGACCCTGACGCGACGTCCTGTTCAGTTTGGTGTCCCTTACCCTGACGCGACGTCCTGTTCAGTTTGGTGTCCCTGACCCTGACGCGACGTCCTGTTCAGTTTGGTGTCCCTGACCCTGACGCGACGTCCTGTTCAGTTTGGTGTCCCTGACCCTGACGCGACGTCCTGTTCAGTTTGGTGTTCCTGACCCTGACGCGACGTCCTGTTCAGTTTGGTGTCCCTGACGCGACGTCCTGTTCAGTTTGGTATCCCTGACCCTGACGCGACGTCCTGTTCAGTTTGGTGTCCCTGACGCGACGTCCTGTTCAGTATGGTGTCCCTGACCCTGACGCGACGTCCTGTTCAGTTTGGTGTCCCTGACCCTGACGCGACGTCCTGTTCAGTTTGGTGTCCCTGACCCTGACGCGACGTCCTGTTCAGTTTGGTTACCCTGACCCTGACGCGACGTCCTGTTCAGTTTGGTGTCCCTGACCCTGACGCGACGTCCTGTTCAGTTTGGTATCCCTGACCCTGACGCGACGTCCTGTTCAGTTTGGTGTCCCTGACCCTGACGCGACGTCCTGTTCAGTTTGGTGTCCCTGACGCGACGTCCTGTTCAGTTTGGTGTCCCTGACCCTGACGTGACGTCCTGTTCAGTTTGGTGTCCCTGACCCTGACGCGACGTCCTGTTCAGTATGGTGTCCCTGACCCTGACGAGACGTCCTGTTCAGTTTGGTGTCCCTGACCCTGACGCGACGTCCTGTTCAGTTTGGTGTCCCTGACCCTGACGCGACGTCCTGTTCAGTTTGGTGTCCCTGACCCTGACGCGACGTCCTGTTCAGTATGGTGTCCCTGACCCTGACGCGACGTCCTGTTCAGTAGGGTGTCCTTGACCCTGACGCGACGTCCTGTTCAGTTTGGTGTCCCTGACCCTGACGCGACGTCCTGTTCAGTATGGTGTCCCTGACTCGCGTCTCAGTTCTCTATAGATGGGGGTAATGGTTGCGTTGACAAAAATCGTAGTGTTGGTAGTGGTAGTATGATGGTAGTTGTTCTGGTGTACGTGATAATGATTGTGGTGGTAGTCATGGTGTGTTGGTATTGATTTGTAATTGTGGTGGGGGTGTCAATGAAAGTGCTTGTGCTGATGGTGATAACAGTGGTAATGATGGGGATGGTAATGACGATGACAGTAATGTTGATAATGCTGGTAATGACAACAACGGTGGTGCTGGTAATGAGGGTGATTGTGGTGGTAATTATAGGAAGGAAGAAGGCTGCAGTAATGATGGTCGTAGGGATGGTAGTGGTGCTGATTATTTTGGTGATAATGGCTGCGATGGTGGAGATGGTGGTGTTGGAAATGATGATGGTTCGGGTAGTGATATCGATGGTCGTTGTGACTGTTGTGATGACCATTATCTTGGAGATGGTGGTGTTGGAAATGATGATGGTTCGGGTAGTGATATCGATGGTCGTTGTGACGGTTGTGATGACCATTATCTTGGAGATGGTGGTGTTGGAAATGATGATGGTTCGGGTAGTGATATCGATGGTCGTTGTGACGGTTCTGATGACCATTATCTTGGAGATGGTGGTGATGGTTGTAAGGAGTGTGCTGGTGATAGTATTGATGTTTGTGGTAATGACGATTGTGGTGGTATTTGTAATGATGGTGTTGGTGATGGTGGTAGTACCGGTAACGGTGACAATGAGGATGATGGCGGTGCTGGAATTTGGCGGTGATGGTACTGGCGGTAATAATTGTGTTGTTGTTGGTGATGTTTCTGGTCGTGGGAATGATTGGCTTGTAATGGAGGCAATGTTGTGATGGGGAAGTTGGTAATGATGGGGATTGTAGTGGTGGCAGTGGTAGTGATAGTTGAAATGACGGTGATGTTGATGGTGATAGTGGTAGTTTGCAAATGATGGTGCATGTGCTGGTGGTAATGCTGGTGATGTCAATGATGATGTTGTCAATGGCGGGTGTGATGGTAGTGATGATGGTTTGGTGTTTGAGGGAATGATGGTGATGGTGGTAAGGATGTTGATGGTGGTTGTATTAACGAAAGGTAATGCTGGTGGTGATGTTGGTGCTGTTTGTAGTGTTGCTGGTGGCGATAATGAAGGTGATGCTTGTGGTGGTAATGATGTAATGGTGACCGCTGAAATGATGGTAATGTGTCTGATGATAATGGTGGTGGTTGTAATAGTAGTGATAGATGGTAATAATGGTGAAAGTGACGGGGGTAAGGTTCGTAGTGGTAATGACGGTGATGGTTGTGATGATGTCAATGATGGTGGTTGTGATGATGATATTGACTTTGAAAGTGGTCGTTGTAATGTTAAAAGTTGTAGTGGTAATTATTGTGATGGTGGTGGTAGTAACGATTGTGATAACGGTAGTGGCATGGATAGTAATAGCGATGCTGGAGGTAATGATGGTAATGGTCATGATGTTTGTGATGGTACGATGGTAATGTTAGTGATGGTGATGATGATTTACTTGGAGCATAACACGATAATGCTGATCTTCGTGTTGATGACATTGAGAACAGTAAACAGGAGGTAATTTGTATCGTGCCAAGGAAGACGAGAGTATGCAGTCCGTACCTTCTATCGAATCATATGTGGACACTACCAATAATGCTCCCTTAAGCTCCTTAGTGATGATGACCAGGCGTCTCCGACTTAAGAAAGTTGGGAACAGACAGGTAACCAGACTTAAGAAAGTTGGGAATAGACAGGTAACCAGACTTAAGAAAGTTGGGAACAGAAAGGTAACCAGACTTAAGAAAGTTGGGAACAGAAAGGTAACCAGACTTAAGAAAGTTGGCAACAGAGAGGTAACCAGACTTAAGAAAGTTGGGAACAGAGAGGTAACCAGGCTAAAGAAAGTTGGAAACAGAGAGGTAACCAGACTTAAGAAAGATGGGAACAGACAGGTAACCAGACTTAAGAAAGTTGGGAAAAGAGAGGTAACCAGACTTAAGAAAGTTGGGACCAGAGAGGTAACCAGACTTAAGAAAGTTGGGAACAGAGAGGTAACCAGACTTAAGAAAGTTGGCAACAGAGAGGTAACCAGACTAAAGAAAGTTGGGAACAGACAGGTAACCAGACTTAAGAAAGTTGGGAACAGAGAGGTAACCAGACTTAAGATTTGACCTTGAGAAGCTGTAGCACCCGGAGATAGTGGAGGCTTTTGGAGCGATGATGGGAGGAAGATTTGCACCTCTCTTGGTTCTTAACGAAAAGGTAGATATTGAGACGGTAGCTGAGGTCTTGAATTCTGCATTGATAGCCACGGTAACTGAGGTCTTGAATTCTGCATTGATAGCCACGGTAACTGAGGTCTTGAATTCTGCATTGATATCCACGGTAACTGAGGTCTTGAATTCTGCATTGATAGCCACGGTAACTGAGGTCTTGAATTCTGCATTGATATCCACGGTAACTGAGGTCTTGAATTCTGCATTGATAGCCACGGTAACTGAGGTCTTGAATTCTGCATTGATATCCACGGTAACTGAGGTCTTGAATTCTGCATTGATAGCCACGGTAACTGAGGTCTTGAATTCTGCATTGATATCCACGGTAACTGAGGTCTTGAATTCTGCATTGATAGCCACGGTAACTGAGGTCTTAGGGAAGGGAAGGGAAAAGAAGAAGACATCGATTACAAATGAAATATTCGAGTTAAGTGACAAGAGAAGGTTAATGAAGAGGTCGAAGAATACCCTAGCTGGGAGGATGAAATACAGAGAGATAAATGGAAACATAAAGGCCAAGATGAAAAAGGTCAAGGCAGAATGGATAACTCCCCAGTGCTCAGATATCAAGCAACGTCTGGGAAGAAACGATGCCAATGGGGCATATAAAATAGTCAATAACCTAGTGAGGCCTATACAAGGTCACAATACAACGATTCGGGATAAGAGAGGGAAATGTCTCACAGAAGCCTAAAACATTCGGGCTCGTTGGACAGAGTACTGTTCGGAAGTATTTAAACATGATAGTTGAGGTGACCCATGAAATTCAATGACCCCCGAAATGTATGTTAGAGGAGAATCAACCGATAACGAGAGAAGTAGCTGAAACGGTGAAGATGTTAATAAAGGGGACAGCTGTGAGTGTGAATAATATCCCAGCAGAGCTCGTACAAGTGGGATGTGCGGTAATAATTGAGGCTCTGACATACATCTGTAACAGAATTTGGCGGACAGGAGAATGGTTTTACCGCTGCCTAAATTAGGGGAACCTAAAGATGTGTCAGAACTATAGAACAATTAGCCTCATAAGTCAACCTAGCAAAGGTTTTCGTAAGAATAATCATTAACAGAGTAAAACCACAGGCAGAGAATACCATTGCCGTAGAGCGAGCAGGATTTCGAGCGGGAAGAAGCAACACTGAACAGATATTTAATCTGCGGATATTGAAGTATCAACAACACATATATCTTGTCTTCATCGATTTCAAAAAGGCGTTCGACAGAGTATAGCATGCTGTGCTATGGACAACAATGAAGCATTACAATATCAATAGTAATATTGTGAAGATAATTGAGAACCTTAATTAGAAGGCGTCAAGTGCAGTTTCTGTAGACGGAATACTTCTGTAGGGGTGAAACGGGGTTGTATATTCTCTCCAAAACTCTTCAATGTACTCTTGAAAAGAATAATTGAAGCGGCCCTGGAGGGACATGTTGGTACGATCAGAATAGGTGACAAGACAATTACAAACGTACGATTTGCAGATGATATAGATGGTCTGGCAGGCACGAAAACGGAACTCCATGAGCTGATTAGTAGATTGGGCAGAAAGGTGCAGAGCTTTGGCATGGAGATAATTACAGAGAAAACAAAGCTGATGACTAATAACACAGAAAGGTTTACATCTGTGATAAAAGCAATTGGTCAGGAACTCGAAGTTGTACACAGGTTCAAATAGTTGGGATCACTGATCAGTGACGAGGGCTTGCAGCCTGAGATAGTTGCCAGAATAACACAGGCAACAGCGACGCTTACGCGTTTGAAACCCATTTGGTAGAATAAGCGGCTCGCCCTCAACATAAACGTTAGACTAATGCGCTCATTGATGCTCTCAATATTTGTGTATGCCTGTAAGACTTGGACCATTGGTGCTCTCTGTGAGACTTGGACCATTAAGAGAGCAAGAGAGCCAGATGGTGGCAGAGGTACAGACAACATCAAGATTTGGTCGGGACACCGTCTTACTGAGCGTACCAACATAGCACGGGACAGAGGCAGCTAGAGATCCATTGCCTTCAACCTCCGATGCAAAGATGGCACTTGATGATGATGAGGATTTAATGTTGTTCTTACTCCTAAATGGATTTATGAACATGGTAGCGGTGTAATTACACTAACACTTTGTGTCTGATTCTTGTGATGATGGTAAGGATGATGATGATACTGTCCGTTTATGTGACACTGACGTACAGCATATCAAATAAAGAAATAATAGGCAGCTGGCGCGCCTCGGGTCCTACACAAAGGTGAAAGAAGCGTCCATCTTAGATCGCTGTGCTTGTAACTGAGCAATTTAAACGCTAACGGGACATGCAGACCAATTTCAACTGCGTGCACTAATTTTGGTCCTTTAACACTAAGAAAGCGATGGTTCTGCCTGTTCATTAGAAGCCTTTCCACGTACCCAAGATCAATGTACAGACGCCTATAAATAGGTGATACGTTTACCTACCTTTGTACAAGATATGCGAATATAGAATCTCAAATCCATAACGGAATTGCAGAGTCGAGGTGTTTTTTTGTCAGACTACGAGCAGACGTTAGGGACGAGCGTTCATGCATTGATGCCACCAAGGTCATGATGTTTCGTGCTGTTTTGTTAACAGCACTTTTGTACGCATGCGAAATATGGAAAGTCTATAAGCAGGCGACAATTTTCTCGTGAGCTGCCGCTACTGGTAGTTCAAGATCTGATACTTACTTACTGTCCGTATCCAAACACCATGTCACACAGCATCCGTCCAGTATTCAGCAACTTGAACTGCCTTGTCGTTCGCCTCCATCATGTCGTTCATGTCACAGGTTTCAGGGAGGTTGGGGCAGGTCATCAGATGATCTTGGTCCTGAACTGCGCCGCATTCACATGTGTCGACATCTGAGTATCCCCATTTCTTCAAGTTCGCTCTGCATCTTCAGACACCAGTTCGAAGTCTGTTCATTGCCTTCCACACAGCGTAAGGCAGGTGGTGTCCAGTTGCAGCCTCTTCCTTGAGCTCTATCCATGGATCCTGCATTGTTTCGCGCAACCTCTCGATGCGCTGACCTTCCGGGATTGTCTGGATGGTCTCTGTCGATTTTAAGAAACTGTGTCTTGATTTAAGTCTTGTGGCTTGTTCCTGATGGCCAAACATCGGGTGTCTAGGGTCGTTTTCCTGTTTCTCTCGTTTGATTTCCGCAGCTACACCTCTTCTTGTATCCGGTGGTGCAATGCCAATTAAGGGATATACTTTGTTTTGTGTTTAAGGCACCCCGACACTATCCTGCCCATCTCGTTCACTGCTGTATCAACTTGTTTTGCATGGGCAGAGTTTTTCCAGACTGGGGCTGCATATTCCGCTGCAGAAAGGCACAGGGAAATCGATAATGTGCGTAAGACTGTTGGCTGAGCACGCCATGTTGTGCCAGTCAATTTTCGGATAATGTTTCTCGCATGTACCTCACGCTTTGTCTCCTGACAGTGTGTCATATAGGATAATGTGCGATCCAACTTTACACCCAGGTATTTGGGAGCTGGGCAGTGTTCAAGATTCTGTCCTTGCCATCTGATCCGTAGTTCTTCTTTTGCCTCTCTGTTCTTGAGATGATAGGCGCATACCTGAGTTTTGCTAGGGTTGGGTTTTAGGGGGTTTTCCCGATAATACTCTGCGAGGTCATTCAGAGAGCGTGTTAGTTTACCTTCTACCTCATCGAAGCCATTAGCCTGAGCAGCGGCTGCTGTGTCATCGGCGTATATAAATTTCCTTGTGTCGGTATCCATAGGTTGGTCATTGATATAGATGTTGTATAGCATGGGAGCAAGAACACTTCATTGCGCCAGGCCGTTGGTTTGATTTCGCCATCTGCTCTCTTTATTCCCTAAGGTTACATAGAATCGTCTGTTTTGAAGTAAGCATTTGATTATGTTAGACAGACGCCAGTCTTTCGTCATGTTGTATACCTTTGCCTGCAACCTACGATGATTTACTCTGTCGTAGGCAGCGCTTAGGTCTTTATATGCCACTCCAGTCACCGGTTGCGCTCGAAACCATCATGTATTAGTTGTGTCAAATTGAGGTTTTGACTTCTGCAAGATCTCCCAGGTCTGAATCCAGTTTGTTCCTTGATCAGCCTCGAGTCTATCCAGGGAGAGATTCGGTTCAGGATCATCCTTTCAAATACCTTGTATAGGTGGCACAAGAGCGACACTGGTCGAAAATTCTTTGGGTCTGTTGGAGTTTTACTAGGCTTTAACAGGGCAGCCACGTGTGCTTTCCTCCAGATTTTGGGAATATTCAAGGATTCGACGCATATGTTCATGAGATTTAGTAGCCAATTTATTTTTATTGGTCCAAACTGTTTTATTTGCTCTGTTCTCAAGTCGTCGGTGCCATCTGCTTTATTGCTGCACTTAATTCTTGATTTGTGAAAGGTGTGCTTAGTATATCACTCTCTACCTCGCGTTGCCGTTGGGTCCTTGTTTGTTCCGTTTTATAGTTGGTTTTGCCATTCATCAGTAATTGGTGGGCCACTTGGTTAGGAGTAACTTGCGTTATCCCAGGTGGAGCACATGTTGGGTCATTGCTTAGGTTCTTAATGAGTTTCCATGAGTTTCAAGATCTGATGACATCACAGAATACCCGACTTTCTAGTTTTCGGTAAGGCAAGGCTTTGGGCATCCAAACATCGATGCAGAGAGCCAAGATCAAGTGGAGTTTGTACATTGCACGAATACCAGATGAGCGCCTTCAAAGCAACTGTTGCATTGTGAGCTCCTGAGAAATAAATGCTCGGACAATAGAAATGACAGAAAGCCGCTCTGAATATTTCCTTGAATAGTTTCTCTATTGATGTCACATCCTGGGTGCTGCTTGCGCTTCCCTTCTCAGACTGGCACTCAGCCATCACAAACGGGGCTCTCATCGCTGAGATGAGAACCATTACCGAGGCGCGGTAAAGTGAGCTGAAGGAAAGGATATAATTCATGACGGTCCAATTACTAACCCTGCCCATGTGTGTCCCACGTGCGGTAGAGTTTGTCACGTGCGGCTACATCGGCGGAATACACAAACCTGACACAGTATCCAATTTTGATTGCGATCGGCAACTATTATTATCAGTTATGTGTATGGCGATGATTATGATAATACGGATGATGTTAATGTGATGATGGCAGAAATAATTACAAAGTATGTTTCTGGTTAAATTGTGTCATGAGATCAAATCGATGTTGTTTTGTTATTTGAGAATGGTTTGACCGTTTTCCTTTTTAGCAAAGGTAGACCCCATTCTACTGTAGACACAGTCCGTTTGGTTAACTCAGGACATTGCGTAATCTTCTGAACAGTTGTTTCTCTTTCTATCTTCCACACCTTGCGTTCTGCTCATTGTTACTGTGGTGTTCTCACAAGCGCCCTCACCCACAAATACAGGTGAGTGAGAGAGAGAGACAGAGAGAGAGAGAGAGAAAGTGTATATGTGTATTCTGCGTTTGTGTGTGTTCTGTTCTGCTAAGAATCAACATATTTGCACTCCGGGCAGATCCATAGGTTTCAGACACCCTCAGCAAATTTTGAAGAGTGGAGGTACTTATGGTTTCTGTAGCTCACTGGTTGTACAAACTCCTGATATGTCCTCACAGGCGCCCGTCTCGTCAAAAGTCCTGCAATCAGTGCGTCGCTGGTTCATTGAGTGTCGTTATCCAAAAAGCGATTGTTGATCAACTTAAAAATGGCACTTCTATCCATCGCGCAGTTGTTTGCGCCTGTCTGGGGGTTGCACATTCATGGCAAGAATATCATGATCATTCCAAACATGTATTGGAAACAGACTGCGGCTAGACGAATTGACAATCAAGTGAGAGATTATAAACAGATATAAATGGGAGTGAGGCAAGGTTGTGTTCCATCCCTCTGACGTGTTCTTGCTGTACATCGAGTTTATCTTGAGAGATATACAGACACTGCCAGGAATATCAGTTGGCAGACATAATTTAAACAATCTACGATATGCTGATGATATTGTCATGAAACAGACTTACAGGAAATGATAAACATGGTATCTCAACAAATTGAAAACAAAGGTCTGTTTGAAAAGAAATCGGAGGTGTGTTTAGGAAACTGGACTCTCCAAAACGCTGCGTCAAAGCGAAGGTGGCCGAATAAGAACAAGTTATTATGTTTAAATACCTGAGTACATATATAACTTCAGATGGAAGACGTAAATACCTGGGTACATATATAACTTCAGATGGAAGATGTAAATACCTGGGTACATATATAACTTCAGATGGAAGACGTAAATACCTGGGTACATATATAACTTCAGATGGAAGATGTAAATACCTGGGTACATATATAACTTCAGATGGAAGATGTAAATACCTGGGTACATATATAATTTCAGATGGAAGATGTAAATACCTGGGTACATATATAATTTCAGATGGAAGATGTAAATACCTGGGTACATATATAATTTCAGATGGAAGATGTAAATACCTGGGTACATACATAACATCAGATGGAAGATGCAATTATGAAATAAAATGCAGAATAGCCTAATCAAAATCGGTGTTCAAGACCCTGAAGGGAATCTTATGCAAAAAAACATTGTCACTGGAACTGAGAAAGAGAGTCCTCGGATGCTACATGGAACCAGTGCTAACATATGGAAGTGAATCATGGACAATCTGCAAGAAATGGCATAGATCTTTGGAAGCAACGAAGATGTGGTTTAACAGAAGAATGCTACGGATCCCATGGACTGAAGGAAGACTAATGATACAGTACTCGAAGAGCCATATACACAAATACAACTCTTGCAAGGATCAGAACAAGGCAGTCATCCTTTTCCGAGCATGTTATGAGAAGATGCAGTTTGAAACACGTTGTGGCAACGAAAAAGATAGCAGGAAAAAGAAACAGGAAAGCACAGAGAAACGATGTTGGACTGCCTAAGAGAATCGCACGGGCGACAATCAACAGTTGGTACACTGTGCACGTGATATAAGCTGATGGAAGTCCATGATCGCCAACGCCAACAGGCAAGGCACCTGATGATGATAAATATTTGTATTTTCTAGCCAAAATGGAATTGATAAACCAGTTCTCCTCTATGCTCAACTCTTGCAGAATGTCTACATTTATCTTTTTATCTGTCCAGGATATTCTGAGGCTCGTTCTGTCACATTTTGACTCGAAGGATTCGATTCTTTATCTGGACGTTTTGGTAATCGTCCATGATTCGCAGCCACACGCTGCCATAGGTAAAAACACAGGCTCTCAAGTCTTTTACTTTTATCGTTTTGTTGGTGCTCTGCCAAAATTTGTTCAGGCTGTTCAGTCTCAACATTGTCATGGCTAGTCTTCTGATTTCTTTCGATCAGTCGCCATTTTTGTCAATTCTGGTGCCCAGATATTCAAAATGCATTTTCTTTGTTTCAAATTGTTGTGTACTTATTTTAAATCATGGTTGTCAATTTTGGTTTCTTAAATGAACTTCATTTCAAATTATGACGATCCAAATGGGATTCTGCTTGTTTTTAACATGACATGTCTAATTCATTGTCGATATTGCCACTGAACGTTTTTATTGATCTCCGTCTGAACAACTCTAAAGAATCTGTATTGATTTAGGATTCTCTATACTTCAGTTTTATAATCATAATTACACGCATGGAAACAAAACATAAACAATATAAAACGGCACAACCAGATTGCTTGACAAACGAAATCTTGAGTGAAACTTAGTGAATGGCTACTCGTGCGCCTCATGTAGATAGGAAAAAGCATCTGCGTTGAGTGGAATTGTCGTTATTGGAGAATCGATCTCAGCAGACGTTGGTGAAGGCTGTGATAGTTGGTCACACATGCGAGATATTGATGGGTGAATATTGAGCTTGCAGAAGAGATATATACAGTAGTGGCAGTGGCGTAACAATCTCACAACGGGCCTCACAGAAGGTTGTACTAAACCCTACACCAACATACTTTATTAAACTTGATCACAAGCTTTCTTTTTCTTTTGGTTGGGACGGCCAGAACATGGCTGGGCTCCGCTACTACCACGGTACTTGTGCAACTGATTAGTGGTAATGGATGATATTCGTGAGTGGATCACTGAGCCATTATTTGAGGAGGGGAGAAGAGGAATACTGTGCCTCCATACATATAAAGAGGAATACTGCACCTCCATACATAAAAAGAGGAATACTGCACCTCCATACATATAAAGAGGAATACTGCACCTCCATACATATAAAGAGGAATACTGCACCTCCATACATATAAAGAGGAATACTGCACCTCCATACATATAAAGAGGAATACTGAACCTCCATACATATAAAGAGGAATACTGCACCTCCATACATATAAAGAGGAATACTGTGCCTCCATACGTATGGACAAGAATACTGCATCTTCGTGCATGTGAATAGGAATACTGGAGCTCCATGCATATGAATAGGAATACTGCACCTCCGTGAATATGAAGAGGAATACTGCACCTCCATGGATATGAAGAGGCATACTGCACCTCCGTACATATGAAGAGAAACGACTGAAGTAGTTTAGCATGGGGCTAGCAGCTTCATCGTGTACAAAATTGCTACAGCAGCAACCACTGGAACAGTTGCACAAAGCCCCAGCTTCAGTTGTAACCTTAACTCTCCGACTGAGATAAAAAAGTAAATGTTAAAAACGTTTTTCTATAAGATATTTTCTGTTTCTAGGGAGCTGCGGTAGTAAATTCTTTTTTTTAAATTTATTTTGGTGCTTCTTTGTTGAATGGGTGTTTTGGCGTTTTTAGTTTTATTGAGTTCTAGAATATATCAAAAGGTGATAAATTGACAGGTCGCATTAGTAGAGGATGATTGTAAAGTTTCAGCTCTCTAAGTTATGGGAAAGTTGGTTACAATAGGAGAAGTGGAGAACCATGCAAACGGACAACGTTCACATCAAGTTAAATGAAAGCTTATGAAAAGGAAGTTGATTGGAAAGGAGAGTTCTAAACTGTCAATAGAGATATAGGTAATGTGGCAGTAATTGGTGACAGTAAACAAAAACCGTCTTCTCAATTCTAGAATATAGGCCATGTGTTAAAACATGTACACACCTGTTTTTGTGTGCAAATATATGTCCAATGCATGGATAATACTTTTGAACAGGTCACGTTAATGGCACTGGTAACCCAGTGTTCTCCAGGTAAGGTGTTCGTCTCGGGTGCTGGAGGTTGCGGATTTATTCAATGGAGACCGGGATTATTTTCACGTGGATCATCCGGTATAAATATCTCCTGGTCGATGGTGAGGAAATAGTTCACGTCACGCATTTTTAATATCTGGGCTCCAGAATTGACCAAAATGGCGACTGCTCGGAAGAAAGAAGAAGACTAGCCATGGCAATGCAGCGATTGAAAAGCCTGAAGAAATTATGGCAGAATACCAACAAAACAATAAAAGTAAAAGACTTGAGAGCCTGTGTTTTTCCTGTGGCAGCTTATGGCTGCAAATTATAGACGATTACCAAAACTTCCAGACAAAGAATCGAATCTTTCGAGTCAAAATGTTACAGAAAGATCCTCAGAATACCCTGGACAGAGAAAAAGACAAATGTAGACTTTCGCCTAGATTTGAGCATAGAGGAGAACTGGTTTATCAATTCCACTTTGGTCACATCAAAAGACACAACGGTCTTGAGAGAACAGTGATGGAAGGTAAAAAAGGCAGAGGTAGACCAAGAAGCCGATGGTACCAATATATCCAGGAGTGCCTGGGTATGACTGTGGCGGAGGCTTGAGTTTTGGCAAGGGAACGAGTTTCTTTCAGACATACTATGATGGTAGCGACGTTCTATAAAGGACAAGCTACATTATGATGTGAAGCAGATGAGTTCTAACGCAGTTGACAATGAAGTAAAATAGGCGGGTGCCGAATTGGTTAAACGTCAGTCCAAAATACTTTTTTTTCTAGAGACCACCCACAAGCTACTGGTCAGGTGAACGAAGCGTGTTGCCATGCACGGGGACTATGTCGAAAAATAAGACACAAAATGTCTGGATCGCACTCTTGTAAAAATGTTATTAATAAAATTGCTGTTTTATAATTACTGTTTGTCGTAGATACGGTTTCGTACTTAATTTTATGAGTTATCTTTAATTTAATAATTTTGTATAATCAGTTGTATTTCTCGAGACCTTACTTTCGGACAACAATATACAACTGGGTAGACTGGAGTGTAAAGCGACTACTTGTGAATTTGGTTAGTTTTACCGTAAGAAGAGGATGATCTAATCACTTTGCCATACGGCATCCCAACAAAGGTAGAACTTGTTATCTAAGCACTTTCTAATATGGGTGTTATCACATGGTCGAGCAATCACTTTCTAATATGTATGTTATCACATGGTCGAGCAATCACTTTTCATGGCATAGGTACGAGATTAGCTCTCTCAACTGGCTCTCTCCAGTCGACCCAGCACCAAGTGAGCCCCTGACTTTACGGTTAGAAATAAAGTGGCAGTGAATTATGGAACTGGCCACCTCAGACGAGCTGTGTGGCTTAGTGGCCTTAAATTACTATGGGAGCTTCTTACACTGCAATCGTAACCAGCAGTAAGTTATTTCGCTTTTTAATTATAGGCATGGTACATTTGTCGGGCGGCTGCGTGGCCTATGTGTGAAACTCGTTCGGTTTTAACAATCCCAACGTTCCGGGTTCCATTCCCACTTGTGTCCAGTTTGGCAGACACTAGGTTTTTTTTATCTCGGGCGAATGCTCCTCCACGTACGATAAGTAATGTCAAGAAACGTATAACAGCCAAATAGGTGGCGGTTGTAAGAAGCTACGTTCTGTAAAACGACATGCGACTTACTTTACATGTGTCAGCGTTGTCTCTGGGCGTATTATACAGCGTATTTCGGTCCGACAGTACCGGTACCAGCTATCAATATTCTCTTTGTCAGACTACAATAGAGCAGCCTGTTTCCAGGACTTCCGCTTGGAGGCGGAAAATAGCTGCTGTCAGTTGGTGCACTGCGCTGTATCTTCGGTCTCGACATGGTAAATTAATATTACATGGGCTTGCAAATGGACACTTACAAATGACCACTTATAAATGTTACAAATGGACACTTACAAAGGGAAACTTACAAAGGGACACTTACAAATGGACACTTACAAACGGACGCTTACAAATGACCACTTATAAATGTTGCAAATGGACACTTACAAAGGGAAACTTACAAAGGGACACTTACAAATGGACACTTACAAATGGACGCTTACAAATGGACACTTACAAATGGCTAAAACATACCTACACTGATACAATACACCCTTTAAATGGCAAAAAGAAGCTTAGCTACTGAAATGGAATGAAAGAAACAGAAGAACGAGCCTGCACATCCAATGTGTGGACATCTCAAGCAGATCCAGGCACAGTTTTATTAAGTCAACAAAGCCCATACAGTCAAGTCTTGAAAGTTGTAGGCCTGAATTAGGGCACGATATGAAACAGGAATCAAGCTTCACGAGGAACCTGCCCCTGGACATCACTTTCCCTACCCACTTTGGAAATAGACTTCGGACTGATGTATCACGATGTAGGAAGGACATGAAGAGATGGGAGGAACTCGGACGGTGATACGTGTGACTGCGGGGCAATACAAGATCCAGGTCATCTGATGATCTGTCACAACCTTCCAGATACATGTGACGAGAGCGACATGCTGATGGCGAATTACAGGGGAATGCAAGTCGCTGAACACTGGATTAACTCTATATGACATGTGCTAGCACACGGGAAGTAATTAAGTAATGGCCCTTCTATATATTGTACTAATAGCGCCACGGAGTACAACCCAAAGGTGCCAGATTCGTACTTTCGAAACACGTTTGTACCACTATGGAAAGTAAACCCTTGAAAGGACGTGCACAAGTCGGACTCACTGGGATAGTGGGTGCAAAAACAGTAAAACGCACACTGCTTAAGCTAAAGCTGAATGCAACAAATCGCACCAAGTAACACTAGTTTGATACATGTAATAATTTTATGAATCAATAAAGTCAACAAAATGCACACAAATCGCGTATTCGCATAACAGAATCACAAAGTACGCAACGGTGGGATATTGATTGATACGCTTACCTTTCACTTCAAAACGTATAGGATACATCAATAAAGCCACGTCACTCTTCAATCTTCCGGTGGAGCAGTTTATGGGGAATGCAACAAGTTACTACTCACTAGCAAAGACGTTCATACAATAAAGTATGTTAGCATTAACAGAGTTGTGCATGGGCTAGTGACTTCATTGTATAAAACAAACTGCTACTGAAATTGCCATTCCAGAAGCAAACACGTTTCTTTGGCAGTCTTTCTAATGTCGACCTTGAACTCCTAATTTAACTTAACTTAAAGTCGGTATACTGGTTTAAAAGACTCTGCTGAGTCTGTGTACAACCGGTTTCATTTGCATTACCTTGCTCTAAAAGCTATGTGCATGCAATTTATTCTTAAATGCATTAATTGTCCCTGTGTCCACTACCTCCTGTGACAATGCATTCCAAGCATTCACCACTCTCTGACTAAAAAAATATTTTGTAATAACTAATCTGGACCTCTCTTTAGTGAATTTTTAGCTATGCCCTCTTATTCTTGTGGGTGGTTGCATTTTGAAAAAACACTTGTTATAGTCTAATTTATCCGTTCCTCTGATCATCTTTTAAACCTCGAATTATTCTCTTTTCTAGACACTGTAGGCCTGTGTTTCTGAGTGGTACTCTGGCAGGATGTGGAAATGAGACAAGGAGAAGGAGAATGAGAAGATGTAATTTTAACTGACAAACCCCCAGTTGCGAGAAATGTGCAGTAGTCGACTGTATTAGCTGTCATACCCGATACGTTAGCCCATAGGAGAACATTTAAAACAATAGGTGAAGGTTGTACATGGTCATCGGGAGCTCGTGCTTCCGAAATGTGGCTCTGTGGTTTGTATTCTTCGTCTTGTCGTTCTCCACGTGTTTATGTTGTCTTACACATGAAGTGCAGCTGTATGTCGTCTACACGTGAAGTGCAGCTGTCTGAATACAAGTGGCTTGGCTTCGTTCGTTCTCAATCTCCTGCTACCAAACCCTGAAAGGGCTTAAGTAGCAGAATGTAGTCCAGAAACGGAATGCGTTGTGTCGTAGTTTACAACTTGACTGCCATATTTGCACCTTTCGGCCCAACACATCCGGCTTCAGCAAGTAATTTTTTTGTACCGGGTTAGCCTTCCCTCTTCAATCCCTTCTCCTTGGCCAGTCTGCCCTGCTAGAGCCTGTTATCCAGCAACACCATGTAGAGGTGTAGAAGGGTCTTGGCAGCTTTGGTTCCCTGGCCCTGTCGCTAGCAGTCAGCTGTGGGTCGCTCACCACTGCAGCTCATGCCCTGCTCAGCATATTCATCCCGTCTGAATACAAGATGCTGTAACTGAGATTTCGTCAAAGCTTCCAATCATCTTTGTGTGGTAGTTCATCTCCGTTAGTCAGTACTCAATACGCAATTGGTTAAACAGTTAACAGTCTTGGGAGCTTCCATGGCGAATTAGTTAAGCCAACGGCATCGTGATCAGGTGATGTGGGTTCGACTCCGGACTCCGCCGTCTATTTCACGGGTGTGTAATGCGGAATCCCCTGCATCTCTTACTCCCTCCCTCCCCCCCCCCCCCCCCAGTCGTCTTGTCCTTGACCTACCACTGGGATCGGGCGGCACGAAACGAGAGAGTGAGGATAAAAAGTAGCGCAGTTAATCCTTACTAAAAATAGGGCTAGCAAAATTAATTATGCCCTCATCGTTTACAATGGACGGCGGCCTTTGCTAGTCTAGCAGTATTTAAGGACATGTTTGACTGTCTGTGCTGCTTGCCCGTTAGTACAAACTGGTTATGGAACCAATTTTAACTTGTGAAGTAAGTGGTCATTCAATCTGGTATGTCCCGTTTTCATGCGGAACAGGATCATTTTCTCCGATTGATCAAGGCAGTGATAGTTGTCTCTTGTTTGGTCAACTTTCTATTGGGTTGGATATAGATGTTCAGTTCATGGAAGGTGATTGCTGTTTTTGTTTTCGTGTTGCTCCCTCCATTGCTAACCTGTCGGCTGTTTCATTGTCTTGTACAGCTATATGGTATCAACTGTTGCACTATCTTTTTCATGCCTTTTTTTTTTGCCTGGTGATTTTCATAAAGAAGACTGAATATTCATCCAAACTCAAGTATGTCGCATTCTAGACAGACAACACCATGTTCTATCCTTGAATAAGTGGATAAAATCGGTCTGTGTAATAGTCACATGAATACGTTGCTACATTTCAAAGAGAGAAAGAAGAAGTTTCAAACTGAGTTTAGAACATTGCACAGTTAATAACTATAGGATGGTGAAAGAATTTCGAAACACGCTAGTAGTAATTAGAAAATCAATGAATGTGGCTGAGGGAAGAGAGGGAGAGAGTGTGTGTGAGAGAGAGAGAGAGAGAGAGAGAAAGAGCAGAAAAGGGTGGGGGCGGAAAGAGAAGCAAGCGATAACATCATACGCACTTTACAGAGAACTCATCGTTGAAGTAAACATAAGAAAGAGCGCCTCCAATTGTTTATGTTCTTGTTTAATACCCACAATGAGTACAGATTTTGTGTGGCATGGAAAGGATGCTAAATTGCGAGTTGTAGTAGCTGTCCTCACATCTTGAGCGTGCTGATGACTGTGGACATTCTTGGTATCATCTGCATAACGCTCAGTACTATGGAGATCACATCGATAGACATCTCGTCAGAAAGACTGTCTTAAAAACAGCCTGCTTCTATGTAATGCTACATGGAAGAGAGATAGTGGTCTTGGTGAGTATATTGTGCCTGACCCTGATGTGCTATGGTTACCAGTATGTTCTGCCTGACATGACTAGCTTCTCAATTGCCCATTTTGTTTACAAGCTGCACATTAAGGAGAATGTAAGACAAACTACAATAGCACTAGAATATTATCAGGGAGGAAACCAAAGACCTCAACAGATCAAAGTAAGACATGCAAAGATACATCAGTATTGGAGCAGGATAATGTATCACTTTCAATATATTCTCATGAGTGTACATTACTGCACTCCAATCCCAGCAGACTCATAGGTTCTCAGTCACTTTCAGCATATATCGAAGGGCATGAAAGGGAAATATTCAAAATTATGTTAAAAATGTATCCAATTTATTACGGGATCCTCGCCGGTGGTATGGAGTTCGTGCATTGTGCTGAGATTCTCCGGTGGTATGGAGTTCGTCCATTGTGCTGAGATTCGCCGGTGGTATGGAGTTCGTGCATTGTGCTGAGATTCTCCGGTGCTACGGGGTTCGTCCATTGTGCTGAGATTCTCCGGTGCTACGGGGTTCGTCCATTGTGCTGAGATTCTCCGGTGCTACGGGGTTCGTCCATTGTGCTGAGATTCTCCGGTGCTACGGGGTTCGTCCATTGTGCTGAGATTCTCCGGTGCTACGGGGTTCGTCCATTGTGCTGAGATTCTCCGGTGCTACGGGGTTCGTCCATTGTGCTGAGATTCTCCGGTGCTACGGGGTTCGTCCATTGTGCTGAGATTCTCCGGTGCTACGGGGTTCGTCCATTGTGCTGAGATTACCCGGTGCTACGGGGTTCGTCCATTGTGCTGAGATTCTCCGGTGCTACGGGGTTCGTCCATTGTGCTGAGATTCTCCGGTGCTACGGGGTTCGTCCATTGTGCTGAGATTCTCCGGTGCTACGGGGTTCGTCCATTGTGCTGAGATTACCCGGTGCTACGGGGTTCGTCCATTGTGCTGAGATTCTCCGGTGCTACGGGGTTCGTCCATTGTGCTGAGATTAACCGGTGCTACGGGGTTCGTCCATTGTGCTGAGATTCTCCGGTGCTACGGGGTTCGTCCATTGTGCTGAGATTCTCCACAAAATATGGAGAAGAACAGAGCCCTTATCGACTAACCGTCCATTGATGTTGACTCTTCGACTAAATTAAACCAGACTAAACTGGTATGAAACTGATCGTTCCGTTATAATGAGTTTAACGTATTACTGCTCCATCGCCCTCATGCCCCATCCCCTCTTGCTCCGTCGCCCTCATGCTCCGTCGCCCTCATGCCCCATACCCTCATGCTCCGTCGCCCTCATGCTCCGTCACCCTCATGCTCCGTCGCCCTCATGCTCCGTCGCCCTCATGCCCCATACCCTCATGCTCCGTCACCCGTATGCTCCGGCACTCTTATGCTCCGTCATCATTATGCTCCGTCACCCTTATGCTCCGTCGCCCTCATGCCCCATCTCCTCTTTTCTATGCTCTCTTCATCCCGTCTAATCTCTTCATCACATTCCCTCTCCTGTGTCCTGTAGATTGCTAATTGATCAATAGCCGTGCCTTCATCTAATAAGCGGTAGTTGATTTCACTGATGCATCTAATTAAATAAAAACAGGCAAATGAGACCGACGCAGTTAAATGGAAATCCATCAATAAAGGAAGACATCGTGCATAGATTACATGTAGATTAACGATGACGATCTGTCCTATTTAACATTAGCAAAACAACAATCTATTCCCAATATATTGGTGCTTTCAATTACCAAAATGAATAAATCAGAATGCACAATAAAAGCGACATGTTGAATGTAATGGACGAGATATTGGAAGTATGGACGAGATGTTGGAAGATGATTTTGGACGAGATGTTGGAGGAAATGGACGAGATATTGAAAGATTTTGGACGAGATATTGAAGGTAATGGGCGAGATGTTGAAGGTAATGGACGAGAGGTCGGAAGTAATGAACGAGATGTTGAAGGTAATGGACTAGCAAATATTAAAATCAACCATGGATTAAATATGTGCTCTAACCAGCTTGCAAAAAGCAAATCAAGTATTCAAAAGCTGGTCCTAAGAGTGATGGCATCTTTCCAGGTCGAGCGCCAAAATGGGAGCTGATCTGATTCGCTCCTGAATCATGTGTTTTTCTGTGATCTTTGATTCTACAATTGCAGTGTTACATATTCCTTTTGGATAACTTGTTTTATGTGCGTTTTCCAACTTGATTTTTGTCAATGCGCGGAGATATATTTCAATCGACATATTATAGGATAAAGTCGAACACAGAATTCACCTGAGCGATTAAAAGCAAACGGCCAAGATGGAAACGAGGCCGGAAAAATAATACGAAAAGACATAACCTTCAGAGTGAATCTATGACGCCATGGTGGAGTAGAAAGTGAGATCATAACAAATGTCACAATGTGGAAGGACACGTGACCTAGAGAGGGATGGACTCCGCCGGGTGCAAAATGACCCAAGACACACTAATATTGCAGACAGCATTGAGAAAAATCTGAAATGTGCCAGCCCTCTCAATACACAACAATGATAATCATAGCACTAAGGTTAACTCGTCTAGACAGAAAATTCGATATCCTGGCACAAAACCCAATGGAATGGGGGGAACTGGTCTAACAATCTGCAGTATTGATGCCCCAGTGACAGTACAGGTCATGGGACTGATGATGAAGAGAAATGAATGACCCGATAGAAAATTGACTTGACTAGGTTTGTTCATTTTGAAAAATAATGACCAGCCCAAAAAATCAGTGTCAACATCAACAAACTTCATCGTAAAAGCAAATAATAATCGTTTCAAATTAAGACACAACACATCATGCACAACTCCAGGTCTGTGGTCATGCTAGATAGGCAGTCCTGTCGTTAACCCGAAGTCGACAATCCTCAACAAATCTGCAACATCTTCGCAGATCAGGCATCGTGGAAGGTATATGTATGCTGGACATTCCTGCGGGATGTATTCAGAGATTTAAACTCTGGTTTCACTTATATGCAATATCTTGAGCCAGTATAGGTGGCCCAAAAGACTGCAGTCTACAGCAGTCTGTTCTCGAGCGGAAGATGTTGGTTTGGTGGTGGTGTCTGTGTCGCTGGAGGATTGAGCCAGACCCTATTCTCGCGTCCATGTTAGCTCTTCCATTTTGAGTTGTACATGAGACACAATACATTTTCAAACAACAAAGACCAAAAACACAAACCTATCAAAACTTCACCTGTCATATGCGAACCGAACACGCTGTGCTGATTACACAAATAGTTATTCCGGGCTCCCACCATCAGATTACACTTTTGAAGCACCACTCATCTATTTCCGAGCACGAGCAAAGAAGCGAACAGCAAGACGGATCAAGTTGGACGATGATATATTTTTTGTTAAACCATCATTACGACATTTATCCTCATTGCTGTTGTATGCATGAGGGGCGGTAGGGAAGGGTACATATGGAAGAGAGGGGGAGGGGGTAGATTTGTTTGTTTTGAAAGTTTACCGCAACGATGGCAGAGGCGGATCCTGTGAACTACGCAGTCTTGTTGGTAATATTGTGATACACATGTAAGCACGTTATTGTGCATATATGTCTGTGCCCTCTGTTTTTGATGAATCGTGACACATTTATATCAGTACCATATGCTGTTATACAGCGAAATAATTTAACATAACTTGACATACTTAGTGCAAACCATAACAGAAGATGCCTACAATGAGAAAGAAATTAAGACAAAGATTGCATTGGCAGAAAAGGGTTTCAGACAACAGAAAATGCTACCTCAAAGAATATCATGATAGAAATGAGAATAAGGATAATATCCACTAATATATGGCCAATTATTGTCCTGTTTAAGGCTGAAATATATTCTCAGTTGCAATTTAAAGCCATGATGCAGACATCATCAGACAGCGTCTGTCGTGATGATTTAACATGCGCTGTATTTGGATTACAGCAAAGAAAATTGCTGCTCATCAACCTCACTCTCTGGTCTCCAGCTAAATTGGACGAGTGGCAATCCATGTCAAGACAACTCTGATCACACTTCCCTTGAGAAAAGGAGTCGCTGGAAACTTGCGGGATTCAATCGCCCACGATTTCCCTTCATCTCTAAGAGGCGAGTGCATTACCTCTCGACAACATCACTCATCGCGTGACAAAGACACGACGCAATCCGTCCAAAGGGATGTGTTACTCCATTATTTTTGGCCTGTGCTTATATGTCCCCGCCATACGAAAACCGGTCCTGTCTGCAAACAGGGCGGACGCCTCCAATTTCGGGAAGTTCATTCGTGTAGACTGGATTGTGGAAATACCGCACAGGGTTACCAAAATACTATTGCCAATTGCAGAAGCCGTGACAGGATAATAGAAGAAAAAACACAACAAAATAAACGAACTAATTCAAAAGGAAAACCACAGCACGTTTCGTGGACATAAGTGTAAGTCGTCAACTAGTGTGAAGTCCAGTAAAATGCGTGGCCTGGCCATATTCATATTGGACTAAAGTACGACAACAAAACTAGACCTCGGCCGGTTAGGCGCCATCTTTGTGCGACTCATGCTGCTGAAACATGGACGCTAGCAAAGAAAGATTAAACAAGCTTTGGAAGGGATTGAAATGTGGTGCTACCGTAGGAGGGAAAGAGTGAATTGGACAGAAATATGATGCAACAATAATGTCATCACTGAACTAGGTGCACAAAGACAAATTTTTAAAATGACACATAAATGAAGAGTTTGCTTGGCCACACTTTGAGACACGAAATCTGCTACTGATGAAACTAGAGGGCACTGTTAAGCAGAACAGGGGAATTGGCCTACCAAGACTCATCTTTACGTATAAGTAAAGCCCAGACATTGAAATACTAACCGATGCTGAAATGAAGAGAGCTGCACAAGATAGGTTCAAATGGAGAGACATTCTCAGACAACCTTACAACCAGCTTACGAGTGTTATATCAGATGATGATGAGGATGTTGTGGTCTAAGACATTTCCATGTGTTATGTTTTCTGAAACTGAAGGCAGCTGTTTTGAATTGAGAATATATCGTTTGTAGAGACCCATCCGGACAAGAATTTATAATATTAACATTCAAATCACACAATAAATGCATGCTGCATTTTTCATTTGCTCAAGGAATTTTCACTGTGCTTTGTAAAAGCATATTTCCTCTCTGATTCCAAGATTATTTGAATGATGATGAAACATGAGCAACACACAAGCACTTGAATGACGGACCTGCGATTCTTGCAATTTAGATGTCCACAAATAAGATATATGGGTATTCAATAGAAACAGGTCCAGATAATTAGAGAGGCTAGCAAAAATGTAATTGTATGAGGTATAGCCTTATTTTCAGAGATGATCCTTTCTCGCTCGTTTAGCCACAAAAGATGTGTTATTATACCAGCAACACGGTAAACAAATGCACGGTCTTGTCATGGTGCAGGCTTCCTAAAGGAGGACAACTGTAGGTGGGTGGGGCGGGGGGGGGGGTGCCCTATACTTTCCGGTGAAGTGAAATGGGAACAATAACGGCACATTGATCGTTCAGATAATTCACATTCAGGCTTGACCTCTTGTGGATGCCTACACAGCACGACAAAGGGTCCTTGTGCTATGATAACAAAAATAAAGACAACAATAACATCAAACATAAAATACATGTATCTATGTGTTCGTCTTGCAAAAACGTTCTAACCCTGAGATCTAGAGACATGAAATTTGCACTCATTATGTCTGGAGTTTCTGGGTCAATACAACTATTTGTCGCTCGCTGCGTCGCTACCTTTCCGAGTATATTAACATTAAATAAGTTTAGTTATTTACATAGACTATATTCATTTGGTATACAGTACAGTGCGATATCGTGGCCTACTCAATCTTTTAGTTTCGTAATTGTTGTTCTCTCACTTGAATGCAGTTGTGTACTGTATAGTTTTATGTAATAAGGGACAATTTGAAATCAAGTGATGATCTTAATGCCGCCGATTTAAATACTTATTACATTTAAATAAGTAACTCTCAAACAAGAGAAGTCGTAGAGCTCAAAGCAACTCACTTCAAGTTGTTTCTACGTCAACGTGAAGTCACTACCGAATTCTACATTAAAAATTATGTAAGTTCCCGGGCGAAGCGAAAGTTCTAAAGATCTAGTATTAAAATAAAAGCCAAATATTTTTTCGTGTATTTCTGAGTCTGCTTGAACCTCGAGATTTCACTAATCTAAAAGGCCAAAATGTCTTCGGTCATTCTGTCGATAGCTACATTTTCGATGTATTGCCCCGATTTACTCCTGAACGTTAACCTAGCCGGTCTTCTGCTTCTTCTACGTGCAGGCCTTTTGGCCGTGCTAGATCTATAGTTCCGTCAGTAGGTTGAAGTCTATAGTCCTATCCAGGTCCGTGTGGTGGCCCTATAGCTTCTGTTACAGCGCTGCTCTCTCTGACTAGGTCTGATATTATAGATATCTGTATGAGGCTCATACCCGCAGGATATTTTTTCCTAGCTGTACTTCGGAACCACTTGGCAGCCACTTGTGTGTGATATCTTGAGCCCGTAAAGGTGACCCAATAGTTTGCAGTGGCTTGTTCTCAGACGAAAGATTTTTGTTTACTGATGTTTGTGAGGTTGGTGGATTGGGTCAGGTCTATTGCTCACGTCGCGTCTTCCATCCATTTTAAGTTGTACTGATTGTGAATAATTGCCTTTGCTTCTCTGAAAGACACTTTGTGGACACAATGTTTCATCCTGCCACCTCCTATGGACAGAGCATCAGTTTCCTCGCCGCCCGTTATTCCACAGTGGGAGGGTAACCACTGACAACATGCCGCAGTTAGTCCTTTCTCACCAGATACAACTCACTGGGTGTAGTGACAAAAGGCTACAGTTACTCTTTTCTAACAGGTGATATTACCTGGGGATAGTGACAACAGATTACAGTTAGTTCTTTCTTCCTATGTACTACTACCTGGGTGTAGTGACAACAGAATACAGTTAGTCCTTTCTTCCTATGTACTATTACCTGGGTGTAGTGACAACAGAATACAGTTAGTCCTTTCTTCCTATGTACTATTACCTGGGTGTAGTGACAACAGATTACAGTTAGTCCTTTCTTCCTATGTACTATTACCTGGGTGTAGTGACAACAGATTACAGTTAGTTCTTTCTTCCTATGTACTATTACCTGGGTGTAGTGACAACAGACTACAGTTAGTTCTTTCTTCCTATGTACTGTTATCTGGGTGTAGTGACAACAGAATACAGTTAGTTCTTTCTGCCTATGTACTTTCTTTTTCTTTCTTTGCGTTCAGGATCTTTTGGTCATGCTATATCTGCAGGCCAGTCGCCATGATGAAGTCTGTAGTCTTCATCAGGTCGGAGCGGCTGCCTCACAGCTTTTGTCTCAGCTCCACACCCTCTGGCCAGGTCTGGCATCTCATTTCCCTATAGATTGGGCATTCTTGTAGAATATGCTCAGGGTTCTGGCATCCTGTTCCACATGGGCACTCATTGGTGTGTGAGATCTTCAGTCGGTACAGATGTTCTAGTAGTCTGCAGTGTCCAGTTCTCAGGCGAAATAAGGTAGTTTGTTTATTTTTTTTGAATTGGGTCTGGTGTACTGCTTATGTTTCTGTCTTCTCTCCATTGGTGTGTATACTGATTTCTGATGATGTTCTTGATTTCTCTGTATGGTACTCGATGATTAAATTGTGCCTTTTTGCTGCCATCTTTTGCCAGGGCATCAGTTCTCTCGTTTCCCGTGATTCCGCAATGGGAGGGTAGCCACTGGAGCGCTATTGTTTAGGATTTCTGGAGTTTTCCCAGTTCTGATCTGATCTCCGATAACAGTGGTTCGTTGTTTGTTTTTTGTATTGTCTCTACACGTTATCTGCAGTCCGTGAATACAGCTATTTTTGTTGGAGGTTGCCTTTGTGTTTGAAGTATTCACAGTGCTCTCAGGAGGGCCATCGATTCTGCTATAAGGTTTGTGGACAACTTTCCTGTTGGGAGAGCCTCTTCTGTTATATTTCCACTTTTGTGTTTTATGAATATGCCTCCTCCCCCGTTTCGGCCTGTCCCCTCTGCTGCACCATCTGTGTACACCTGTGTCCATTCCTTGGTATTATATTTCTCTTCAATCATTGTTTGTGCTAAAATTTTCAACTCGTGGACACTGTGTTGGTCTTTTCTTCTTATTCCTGGGATCTCTTTACTTATTTCGATGTTGTTTATGTTGCAGCTTGGCTCTTCATAGTTAATAAGCATTTCTATTTCTGTAGGTTGGTTGGGAATTAGTTCTCCATATTTTTGGTGTAGGTAGTTTGATATATGAATGAAGCTGGTTTTCTGAAGCTTATTTTTAACTGGGTGTTTTAGTTTGATATGTATGGGATGATCGTGCATGCGTAGTATCTTTTCACTATGTGTCAGCACTCTTTCCTCTCTTCTAGTATTTAGGAGTCTTATATGTGTATGTTTCCATTTTCTGGATTGGTGAATTCTTCATTCCTCCTGTTATTATCCTTATGCCTGAATTTTGAATTTTGGTTAGGCGTTCCATGTTTGTTTTTGATGCTGTGGTCCAGGCTGTAATGTCGTATTCAAGTACTAGCCTGACTGTGCCAGTGAATATATTTTTGAGGATGTTGCTATTTGCACCACAGCTTGTTCCGGCCAGCTTCTTCATGGGGGATAGTTTTCTGGTTGCTTTTTTGTTCTATCTCCTGTATGTGTTCCCTCCGTGTGAGTCTCTTGTCATTTTAACTCCAAAATACACATGGGTATTTTCTTGTACAAGCTCTTATAAATAAATGAATAAGTTTTGTTACTTCCTTGGTGTTGGACAGTGCGAAGCATGTTGTAACTATCTTTGAGATGTTAATCTGCAATCCCCAATCTGTTACTCATTTTCCAAAAGTGTCCAGTGCTGTCTGCATTCTATTTTCACCTGTTGGTAGTTTTTCTGCAGCACTCCACATTGCGAAGTCGTCAGCGTGTAGGGCACTGGATACTTTCTTTGGGAGTTTTCCCGCTATGTCGTTTATGAACAGGATAAAGAGGGTAGGAGAGATGACGCCTCCCTGGGGTACGCCTTGTTGGAGAGTTATTCTATGGCTCAGTGATCCATCTTCTTCTTCTTCTTCATCGTACGCAGTCAGACATCAAACTTTATTTTTTTTTTTCGAAAAAAGCAGCGGTCATCCAGAAGCTGTCGACACTGCCATAGAGCTTGTCTAGTGTTGCCACTGGTGATGGCCACATCTGCTCTCTCTGATCCTCGTATGTCGGGCAGTTTTGCAGCAAATGCTCAGCGGTCATTTTCCAGGTACCACACGGGCATTCGTCAGTGCCACCTATCTTCAATTTGTTGAATAGGTGGTACCTCAGTCTATTGTGGCCAGTGCGAAGTCTGAAGACCACGACCTGCTCTCTTCTGTTCAACTGGTAATAGGCATCATTTTTTGTGTAGCCAGTATGTTCGGTTTCCCATTTGGTCATGTATCTAGCTCTAATGAGCCGTTTTGACTCTTCGTATGTCATACTAGTATCTGGTTGTGGTAGCTTTGCACCTTCTTTTGCCAGTCTGTCTGCCTCCTCGTTGCCTTGGATGTTGCAGTGGGATGGAACCCACTGTACCACTACCCTTTTTGGTGCGGACTGCTGGCATAGTTGACAGAGTACTGCTCTTAAATCATTAAGTTCAGTATTTTTCTGGCTTGTTAGTGCTGTGACTACGGTCAGGGCATCTGCAAGCAGGACTATATGGCTTTGATTCCTTTTACCTGTCACCATTTCTTCCACTGCCGCGCTCACTACCTCTGCCTCCGCTCTGAAATTGCTTGTGTATTTCCAGTAGCGAATGACAATGTTATTTGTCTGCCATTTGGCAGGTTCAGAAATGCTCCTGCCCTTCCGTTCTGTGTCGTGTTTGTTACAGAACCGTCGGTGTATGCATGGGTCCAGTCCATGCTTTGGTAGTTTTTCGTTATGTAACTCAGGGTAGTATCTCTTCTTTCTTTTTCAGTCTGGCAGTTTTCGTTTCCAATACCTTGTATATTTTCTACCACCTCTGGAAATATATGCTGCCTCCAGGTAGATTTTCGTACAGTAGGGATGGACTTTGGTGTTGTTAGTGCGTTCATGTGGTCTTCGTGCATCTTTGCTTTGGCTATTTCTGCAAAGTTTCTCCGCTTTAGTTTCCCATTTCCCAAATTGTTTAGTCTCTGGTGCATTGGATGGTCAGTCAGTCTTCTGAGTTTCTCTGCTTGCTGGTGGGCTCTGCAGTCTCTTCTGTCGGTCATGAATTGCAGTTTTGTAATCTTTTCAAGTTGTACAATTGGCGTTGACTTCATGCCTCCTGTTATAACTCTCATGGCTTGGTTTTGGAGTTTGCTAATTTTATCGAAGTTCGCCTTTGCTGCTGTTGTCCATGCCGCAATGCCATACTCGAGAACTGGTCTCACTCTTCCAGTGTACAGTTTCTTTAGTATACTTTCGTCTGCTCCCCAGCTTGTTCCAGCAAGTTTCTTCATGATTGCCATTCTTTCTCTGGCTCTCATTCGGTTTCTCTCGATCTGACTTTTCCATGTCATGCGCCGGACAAATGTGACCCCCAGTTAGTTTGGGTTGTCGTTTGGCTGCATATATTTGCCGTTTAGACTTAATTTGGTGTTTTGAAGTTTGTTTGATAGCGAGAATATTGTACATGTAGTTTTTTCCTCGTTTATTTTGACCAGCCATGAGTTCGCCCACTCTTCCAGCGATGTTAGGGCGTGCTGCATCCGATTTCTTGCTATGGTGAGATTCTTTTCAGAGGTCCACATAGCCAGATCGTCTGCAAACATTGAGCTATAGACTCTTCTTGGTATATTCTCTGTTATGTTATTTATATACACCAGGAAGAGTGTGGGTGACAGTACTCCCCCTTGGGGTACTCCCTACTCAAGTGTCACCCTTTTGCTCATCTGCCATTGTACTTGAACTCTGGCTGTTCTATTTTTGAGGTAGTGACTGATCTATTTGTACATTTTCCCACAAACTTCACTTCTTCTTAGCTTGACTCTAAGTCCCTCTTTCCAGACTTTGTCAAATGCCTTTTCTAGGTCCACCAAAACCGCTACTGTGTGTTTTTGCTCCTGGTAGGCATCTTCTATTTCCTGGGCTATGAGGATGACCTGATCCTCAGTGGATACGTGCTGTCTAAAGCCTGCTAGCTGTGGAATTAGTATGTTTTTTTCTTCCAGATGCCACATCAGTCTGATGTTTATCCTACGTTCCATCTGTTTGCCTACGCAGCTCAGTAGTCTGATAGGCCTGTATCCATTTGGGTCTGTTTTGTCTTTTCCTTTCTTTGGTACTGGTATAAGTACTGCGTCTTTCCGTGCCTGGGGTGCAATACCCCTTTTCCAGCTTTGGTTCAGGACTGATAGTAGTTTCCTCTTTGCTGTTTGGCCCAGCCCCATCAGCAATTCGTTTGTTATCCCGTCTTTTCCGGGAGATTTCCTTTTATGTAACGTTCTCATGGCCTCTTCCATTTCTTTCATTGTTAATTTTGCCATCGTTTGCTCTTCTGGTGTCATATTGATGTTGTCGTGCCCCTTTTGTTCTTCACTAATGTCTGTATGCCTATCTGCAGGGACATCAATGTGGTTTGCTCTGGCATAATGTTCAACAAAGGCGTTTGCTGCTTTTTTTCCAGTGAGCATGTTGTCACTCTGCTTGATGGTAATTTTGATGGAGTTTCGTCATTCAGTGATCCATCTAATTTGACTCTTGCTGTTCTGTATCCGAGGAAGTCTTGAATCCAGCTGTACATTATCCCTTCTATTTTGTTGTTTAATAGTATTAGGAGGAGACCTTCTCTCCATACCTTGTCAAAAGCTGTTGCCATATCAACAAAGACCGCAAGTACTTTTTCCTTACCTTGGAATGCATTTTCTATTTCATGGGTTAGGTACACTAGTTGGTCTTCTGTGTTGCGGTTTTTCCTAAAGGCTGACTGTGCACTGAATAGGAGATGGTTTTTTTCCAGATGTTTTATTAGTCTTGCGTTTACCATTTTTTCCATGACTTTTCCAACACAGCTGAGCAGGCTTATTGGCCTATAACTTTCCTTGGTTGTCTTGTCCTTTTTTGTTTTTCTGATTGGGATAATGATAGCCTCCTGTCACAGGTCTGGGATCTTACCCTTGCTCCATGATTGATTGAAGATTTTCCGGAGTTTTCTTCTTGACCCTTGGTTTAGGTTTTTAATCATTTCATTTGTGATGACATCTTTTCCTGGAGCTTTCTTGTTATTTATTTTCTGAATAGCAATGTTTAACTCTATCATTTTGAATGATGACTTCATACAGGGATCCGCATTCTGTGTCTTCATGTTCTCTTTTATCTCTGTTTTGACTTCTAGTTTGCGTTCTCGTGTCAATGTTGTGGTACTCTCATCTCTGAAAAAATCAGCTAGGATGTTTCCTGCCATTTTCTCTGTATGATGTTTCTGATTTTCCTTAATGACCGTCTTCCCATGGCTCCCTCTGGTTTCCTCATTTAAGGCTGTTGTCAGGTTCCAGAGTTTACTTGTATCCCTGTCCATGTTGAGGCTTTCAGTCTTTTCATGCCAACCTCTTTGGATCTCCTCCTTCTTTTGCTCTATGAATGTGTTTTCAATTTTGCTGTGTTTCCCTATGTTTTCTGGTGAAGGATTTGTTTCCATGGTACCTCTTGCCTCACTTAGTTCTATGTGCATTTTCCCTAGTTTTTTGCTCCAATAGGGTTTATAATTTTTCCGTTTTCCACGTGGAATTGATTTCTTTGCTGCCTGGATGATAGCCGCCGTAATGATGGTAACATTTTAATTTACATTTTTGGCATGGGATATATCTTGACAGAGTTTATTTACATTTTCTCTAAATAGGGTCCAGTTTGCTGTTTTAAAATTCCAACTTTGGTGCATATCTGTTATCTCTGTTTGTCCCATGTTACATATTTCTAAAGTTATTGGGACATGGTCGCACCCACCCAGTTGGCTGTTGACTGTTCTTGCTATTAGTCGGTGAAGGTTGAGTACTCATTGTTTTCCATTTTCTAGAGTAATATGTGTGCCTATCGTCTGGCCTATTTATTAGGATGAGTTTGTTTTCTATCATCCAATCTTCTACCTCCTCGCCTCTCTGGTCCATTGTTTCGTAGCCCCAGCTTGGGGAGTGACTGTTAAAATCTCCCACTATGAGGTGTCTCGATTGTTCAATTTTGACCTTGTGTATTGCCAGAGCTGTGGCTGGTGGACTATAGCAGTTTGTTATCATTGAGTATCCACTGGATAGGAATATCTTTACTTAGATGTATTCTAATTCATCTGGTCCGGATCTATTTGTTTCTACTGCTCGTATAGAATTTTTAACTAGTGTAATTATTCCTCCTTTGGATTTTTATTCCCTATCTTGGTGGAAACATTCATATCCTCTGATGGAAAATTTTTGAGTTTCTTTTAGGTGTTTCTCCTGAATACAAATTATGTCTATATCGTTTTCCTTGAGAAATTCTTGCAGTTCGGGATTCTTGTTTCTCACGCCCTCTCCATTCCATTGTATCACTTTTAGGTTCTTTGTTTGTTGATCAGTCGCTATTACCTGGATGTAGTGACAACAGATTACAGTTAGTTCTTTCTTCCTATGTACTATTTCCTGGATGTAGTTACAACAGATTACAGTTAGTTCTTTCTTCCCATGTACTATTACCTGGATGCAGTGACAACAGGATACAGTCGTATCTCCTCAGATACTATTCCATGGTTGTAATGACAAAAGTCTACAGAAAGTCTTTGTTTCCCCAAAATAAGTTCTGGGGGGCTGCACATCGACCAGTAAACTATTATAAGGTTTCTCTGTAACTTGACACCCCGACTCAACCCTCCCAACAACATTATTTGATTCATAAAAACTAGTGTGTTGCCAGTGCAAACTTCAGTTTCCGGCCAGAGCGTACACGACACAAGAGCACCTGATATATGTACAGATAATTGTTTGCGGATCTAGACTGGGACAGCAAAACACAGACGGCATTACAATCACTTTATTTAAAATACATGACTACAACTTGTTCGCTCCCGCTCTTATGTGCAGTTATTGACTAGAGACAAGTGCATTACCTGGCAAATATTGATTGCTTTTGTTGGCTCTGCTTCATGAGTAAAATGTGTATGTTAGCGAAGGGCGGAGGGGGGTGGTTTAGCTAGTCCGCCAGGATTCGTGATATCGCTTGAACGATAACTTTGTTTTCAAATCGTTGGTATTATTTTGGAAAACGCTGTTCGGCTTCACGTGTTGTTATGAACGCCCCCATACTCAATAACACACACATACACATACATATACACACACATTTATTTTAATACATACCTACGTACACACACACGCAGAAGGAGACACACACACATACGTACGCACACGATATCTCCATTGTCATCGATGACCATAACCCTCTCGTATAGACAATCCAACTCTCGTATAGACAGTCCAACTCTCGTATAGACAGTCCAACTCTCGTATAGACAGTCCAACTCTCGTATAGACAGTCCAACTCTCCTATAGACAGTCCAACTCTCACATAGACAGTCCAACTCTCGTATAGACAGTACAACGCTCGTATAGACAGTACAACTCTCACATAGACAGTCCAACTCTCGTATAGACAGTCTAACTCTCGTATAGACAGTCCAACTCTCACATAGACAGTCCAACTATCGTATAGACAGTCCACATCTCGTATAGACAGTCCAACTCTCACATAGACAGTCCATCTCGTACAGTCCAACTCTCGTATAGACAGTCCCTCTCACATAGACAGTCCAACTCTCGTATAGACAGTCCAACTCTCGTATACAGTCCAACTCTCGTATAGGCAGTCCAACTCTCGTTTAGACAGTCCAACTCTCGTATAGACAGTCCAACTCTCGTATACACAGTTTAACTCTCGTATAGACAGTCCAACTCTCGTATAGACAGTCCAACTCTCGTATAGACAGTCCAACTCTCACTTGATACAACAGGGTCGGGAGGATAACAGCTCGGTTGATCTTGAGCTTTTTATCTTGAACTAAATACCCCGGCGCTCCCACATTGTAGCGCGCATTCTACCGAAGGATGTACTGCCCTTCATTATTCTGCTTGCCACCTCGTCACCCAGATTGACGGTTCTCGACAGTCTACTCCCTAGGTATGTTAACTTGCGCACATCTTTTAGAATCTTTTCATTTACTGTGATTTGTGACTGTGTGTGTGTGTGTCATGTAGCAGGAGTTCATTCGTGCATAACTTCAGTTTTTTTAACGTTTTTGACCAGTCCGAATGTGTCCCCTGCAGCAGAGAACCGGTCCATGCTCTTCTGCATTTCCCACTCTTAAGCTCCCATTTTAGGCACAGTCGTCAGCAAATATGTTCATTATTTGTCTTCTTCTTCTTTCGTTTGCTTGGAACATGTCTACATCTGCAAAGTTGTCTCCTATATTACTGTCTTATGCAGCTCACACATAGGTCCACATAGTTTCCCTTCCAGCGCTATTTCTCTTGGCCAATAGGTCCGCCTCAGTATCTCATACTCTGGACAGACCTGAAGTATATGCTCCGCAGTCTGTGGTGCCTGTCCACATGTACACATACTTGAGCTGCCAATCCAAAATTTTATTTACATTTGGCTACGGAGTCGGTTGTGTCCCTTTCTGAGGCGCAGTATGACAATCTGCTCTTGCCTACATATATTAGGATAGTCATCTTGTATTTGCGTTGGTAGCTCTCTCATTGATTTAATCACCTTTTTCTTTTGATGACATGTCTCTGGTACATCTGGTTGCTAGTCTGCAGCACCTTCCCTTGCCAGGGTGTCAGCTCTTTCATTTCCTGGTATTCTGCAGTGAGATGGTATCGCCTGCACCGTGATTCTGCGCTGGTTGCTCAATGTTGACAATAAAACTTGTAGATCTGACAACTTCCCTGATGATAGTGCTTGGAGAACTGATTTTGCAACTGTCAGAAATACCACAGGATACGGGCCAAGATTGGTGTTCAGCAATATTTATGTCGCCAATTTCATCGCTTGTATCTCTGAATCACATTTATAGCAGAATTTTTCTGTTGGTGCTGCAAACGTATCCATAGTGATATTTTGAGTATTTTATATGCACTCCTGCTCCTCCATTCTTTACTGCATTCTGCATTCAAATATGTTCATGATTCATGTCGTCTGCTGCTCTGGATTTTGCGCTCATTCTGCGAAGATTGAGTAACCTGTCGTCCAGGCGGTATCTGATGGGAATTCTAGATTTGGCTGTTATAACGGCTCTCCACATCACTACTGAGAAGATCATGATCAACGGGAAATGGCGAGCACACACCGCTTGTCCCGTCAACTGTTCTGGAGGCCTCTCCGTTTTTCAGGACTCGAGCACGCAATAAATGCAATGCATATGTCTATGCTGTGCTCTTGGCATTTCTCAAGATCACGTCCACAGTTTCCCGTTCGGTGTAGAAACCACACTGACTCTCTGAGAGGTGATTATACTCAAGATGCGTGATTAGCCGATTTAGTCAAAGGCTTGATAGGATTTATCCGGCGACGGATAGCAGGGCTATTCCACAGTGATTATCACAGGTCTGTTCCTTTATATTCCTCTTATTATATTTATCTGGACGATTAAGCACTTCCCTTTTCTTGAATCTTAGTTCGCCAAAGGCTTGTTAAAGCTCTAACAGTCTATCATTTTTTAGGATTTGCGTAACTGAAATTGAATCTATTAGGAATACAATGTGCTGCACTGACTTGCTATGTTGCTTTATAACTTATTCATGAATAATTAGTGCCTGTACTTCAGCTGAGTAGTTTCTACATAATTTGCCAGGAGATAAACTAGTTGTTTCATTCTTGTTATGGATTGCAATTAAAGAAAACTAGAAAGATATTTCTACACATTTAATAACTCCGGAAATTGAATACCTAACTCTTTCCAGGGGTAATTAAGGTAGGTCTTAGGTTGGAAAGCCAGAAAAAAAAATTGACAACAAATACTTTGATGCGAGTCAACCAGTTAATCGGTGAATAAATCAAACAGAGCCAGTCATTTCCTGATTTGAAGGTGCAGATCAATGACTCCATGTTGCAGAGAGTGACTCAACCATTTCATGAGGGAGAAAGTGAGTTAGTGACGCTGCGGGATAAAGAGTAATTGAATGATTTCGAAAGTGTTTGTAAATATGTGCGGGACAGATTGGGTAAAGGACTGGGTGATGGAAGAAGTCAGTTGATAGCTCCGTGAGGGATGGAGTTAGTCACTGACTTCATGACTGATAGACCGTGCCATGCTATCTGACCTTTCTCATTTCCTAAGTTATATTTCCCGAGACTTACTCTTAAAGAACACATTTAGCAAAGCGATTCACAATATTCTTTCACGAACATTTAATGGCGTAATCCCAGATCGCAAATCTGAACTCTCGAGTGGGGAATTAAATGTAGACAGCAGAAAATAAATCTTTTTGACAATGTCTGAAAATAAACCACTTGAAACAGATTGCATAAATCTGATCATTGATTAGTCTATACATTTCATACTGCAGCTGATCAAATCGTCGTGTTTGGGCAGATTGTCTGTCAATTCAACTAAACTGTTCATGTATTTGGGATTGGCTTCTTCTGATTCTTCTTTCGTTCATTAAAAAAATATTATATATACAAATATATTTGCAATGGGGTTGCTTGTATAAACTTTACTGTCATTTTTAGTTCACATACACACATACATGTCCATAAAGTTTCTCTTCCAGTAGTGTTTCTATTCGCCAGTGGGTTTGTCTTTGTACATCATATTCGGGACTATTCTCTGCAGTATAAGGTGCTTTAACATAACTTAACTTCATTATACTGGTTTAGAGGACTCAGTATACAATCAGTTTATTCCAATCCACCAATACTAAAAACGGATGTGATCCTCGAATTTATTTTTTAATTCATTAACTGAACCTGCTCCACCAAATATGGTGGCAATGCATTCCAAGCATTCACCACTCTCTGACTTATAAAATATTTCCGAATATCTAATCTGGACCTGTCTTTAAATAATTTGAATCTACACTCTATAGCTTTTGTAGCCGGCTGAACTCTGAAAAACGTTGAATAGTCTAATTTATCGTTTCCATTTATTAATTTATAAACGTGTATTTAGTCACCTCGAATTATTCTCTGTTCTAGACACTGCAGACCAGTTTTTCTAAGTATGTCCTCATAACTATCATTCTGGAATCCCACTATCATTTTTGCAGCTCTTTTGTGTATCCTTTCTAGTATGTCAATATCCACTCTTTGCCTGTCCGCATGTACACATGGAGGAGCGGCAGTCTCAAATTGTGTGTACATTTATCTGCATAGTCGATTGTGTTCTGTTCTGAAGGGACCACAACCGTTTGCTCTTGTCTGTTTATGTTATGGCAATAGTATTTTGGCCACGTCGATGGCTGGTTGAGTGATTTGATTATCTTTTTCTTCCCTTGATAAGTAACTAGTACATCCGGTTGATCGTCTGCAACAACTTTCCTTTGCCAGTCGATCTGATCTCTTGTTTCCCGGTACCCCACAATGAGCAGGAACCTACCGCATGATGATGAGCACGCAGACCTGGCAGTTTACTAAACGTCAGTGCATGGAGTGCTGATTTTTGCATCTGTCAAAAATACCACAGGTTGTGGACCGAAATTGTGGAAGCTGCGTTGTTACGCATATTGCAGTAATGTCTTCTATGTGTGTGTCATCTCAGTGTAATACAGTATAATAAGATAATTTTAAAGACAATTTGTAGCAGATACTGCTGTCTGAGATTAAGTGTTGGAAATGTCTTTCTAAGAAACACACGTTTTGTGAGATGGGAGTGACGGCTTTCTGTCCTCACTTCCCTATCATGTATAACTGTAGTCACATGCGTATCTACATCTCGGTGTTCAGGAGTCAGCGGTTAGAGCGACGGACCCATGTCATATAAGCGGGCTATCTACCTACCTACCCCCCTAACTTCATACCATCCTAACTGGCTATCACTCAACTTAACTACGTACCTAACTACATACCTACGTCCTACCACCCTACCTACACACCACCTTATCTACCTACCACCATATCTTCATACCACCCAACCTACCTACCTACCACCCTACCTTCATACCACCCTAACTGCCTTACCTACCTGCATAATTAACACCCTACCTTTAAACCACCCTAATTGCCTACCACCCAACCTACCACCTAACTACTTACCTAACTGCCTACCACCTAACCTGCCTACCTACCTACCACCCTACTTTGACACCACCCTAACTGTCTACCTACCTACCCTACCTTCATTCCACCCTAACTATCTACCTATCTTCACACCACCCTAACTACCTACCTACCTTCACACTACCGTAACTGAGTAACTGCCTACCTACCTACCTACCACCCAACCTACTTACCAGCATAACTGCCTACTACCCTACCTCCACACCACAACGTTCTTACCTACCTACCTTCTACCCCACCTACCTACTTACCACTCTACCTACCTACCTACCACTCTACCTACCCACCCGCCCACATACCTGTCATCCTACCTACCTACCTGTACAGCTTGAAACCAGCGAGATTGCAGAAGGTCTCAGAATAGCGACGGAATCACCACTATACTGTTGTAGGGACACCAGCTCTGGATTTTTCCACCTAGTTAACTCCCAAATCCTTTCCCGTGATCAGATATCCCACAAGGCAGCGGGGACAGTGAACTGCTTTTACGATAGCAGTTTGTTAAGCCTGCTCAGCCATAATGTACAAAGAGTCAATTTACGAGTTGTGTGACTGGTTATTGATTATTTCATGACACTACATGATGAATGATGCGGTTTACAAGGATTTCGTAGGTAAATGTAGTTACTATTGTCAAAAACATTATAATTTTAAAAGTGTTTACTCCGTTTTAGAAACAAACAAACCAAAAATGCATATGCATCTTAGAATCGTATTTGTTTTTTTTTTAAATTAACACATGATTTTGCAATATATTCCACATTGTATTCAATACCTTTTAGTTGTTCCTATTCTCTGTATCACTTCCGTCTCACATCTACCATCACTTCCCTCTCACATCTACCATCACTTCCCTCTCACATCTACCATCACTTCCCTCTCCCATCTACCATCACTTCCCTCTCACATCTACCATCACTTCCCTCTCACATCTACCATCACTTCCCTCTCACATCTACCATCACTTCCCTCTACCATCACTTCCTCTCACATCTACCATCACTTGCTCTCACATCTACCATCACTTCCCTCTCACATCTACCATCACTTCCCTCTCCCATCTACCATCACCTGTTACTGTCTTCCCAGACACAAATACCTGCCTTCCAGCTCTAGTATCTCGCCGTTCACTCTGACAGTAGTTATGGGCTGCACGTCTGCTCAACTAAATGACATAACATTTGTTTTTTTTTAAGTTAAAGGATAAACCATATTGAATACTTCTGGTTTTGACTATCTCGAGTAGTTCTTACAACTAATTCTCACTTTCAGCCAGCAAATACAGTATCATCAGCATATATGAGATTGTTGACGATTCTTCCATTAACGTTTAGTTCAACCAGTCTGAAGATTTTATTTGTGTATTTTCTTTTTATTAATTGAATGGCCTTACTTCGTTGGGATCAATTTAGCTTGTCTGACGATGTCAGTGAAGATGACTATGTCACCAGCAAAACATAGATGGGGAAATAGTTATCCTTCTATGCTGATGCCTTTATCTTCCGAATTTAGTATTTTTAAGACTTGCTCATGAGCCGCTGTGATCATTTTATGAAGATTGTATCTCCCTGTCGAATGCAGTGATGTTGATTGACCGGTAGCATGGGATAATATTGGTTGCCTCGTCTATAAGCTGAATGCTCTTACTTTCTAGGCACTGTAGGCCAGTTTTTCTGAGTCTTTCCTCGTAACTGTAATTCTGTAATCCCACTATCAACTTTGTCGCTCGTCTTTGTACCCTTTACAGCATGTGTACATCTCCTCTGTGATAAGGGCTCCATACCTGTACACAGTACTCTAATCTAAGTCTAACTAATGCTTTATACAATTTTACAATCACTTCCTTGCTCCTATGTTTAATATTTCTTGTTATCATACCTAACATTGCATTTATCATATATAGCAGCTGACTGTACTAACGTAGTAGATGGTTCAAGGGGTCTGCGCTAACTATCTCTCACTTCCAACAAATTAATTACAACACTAATTGAAATTAATATACAACAATGAAACTTTATTTTTACACGTACACAGCTGACTCTCCACTCTGAACACAAAACCTAGCTAGCTGTAGAAATATTGAACGAAACTAAACTAAAAGAAACTTGATTATAAACTACCACTTGATAAAACGAACAGTTACTTGAAAGTTGAACTGTAATTTGATAGACTAACCTTTATGTGGATTGCCACAGGATAGAAGATTTGTGTTTGTTCTGCAACCCAGGGGATTTCATCCGTGGTCCTATTCTCCTCGTTGTCTGAGACGTGTAGTGATCGTTGAAGCGCTGGATCGCTGTGCTAGTCGACTATCTCTCTAATTTGGCGCTGGATTCTCTGAGAGAATTCTGTTAGATGCTGAATTCTCTGAGAGAATTCTGTTAGACGCTGGATTCTCTGAGAGAATTCTTTTAGACGCTGGATTCTCTGAGAGAATTCTTTTAGACGCTGGATTCTCTGAGAGAATTATGTTAGACGCTGGATTCTCTGAGAGAATTCTGTTAGACGCTGGATTCTCTGAGAGAATTATGTTAGACGCTGGATTCTCTTAGAGAATTCTGTTAGACGCTGGATTCTCTTAGAGAATTCATTTAGACGCTGGATTCTCTGAGAGAATTCTGTTAGACGCTGGATTCTCTGAGAGAATTCTGTTAGACGCTGAATTCTCATCAGCGTTGTAAATAAAGTAGTATTTTTTCTTCTTCTTTGTTCGTTCTCAATCTCCCACTACCAAGCCCTGAAAAAAGCTTTGCAAGTAACGGAATGTAAGACAGAAAACGGAATGCGTTGTGTCGTAGTTTACAGCTTGACTGCGATATTTCACCATTCGGTCCAACACATATGTCTTCAGCAAGCCTTTTTGAGTATCGGATTGCCCTCCTTCTTTGATCGCTTCTACTTAGCCAGTCTGCCCTGTTGCAGCTTGTTATCCAGGATCACCGCGTGGAGGTGTAGAAGTGTCTTAGCAGCTCTGGTTCGCTGACCCTGATGCTAGCAGTCAGCTATGATTCGCTGACCGGTGCAGTTTATGCGCTGCTCAGCGTCTTGATCCAAAGTAGTATTTAAAAATGACTATATCGTGGGTGTTTCTCGTGATGGTACTACTATAAATAGTTCTATCACTTGATATTGCGAAACATCAATGTCATTACTAGTTACCTCTAGTGGATAAACTGCTCAACATCTTGACTCACGTGGTGAAAAATTTGTCTGTCGAAACCTCTCTCTCTCTGTCTATCTTTCTCTCTTTCTCTCTCTCTGGAATCCGACAATATATATGTTTTCTTCTTTCCTCTTTACCGTTATCAAGACGGTCCTGTTTATGTTGCTCGCTGCCGACTAGTGACGACTTGTTCTCCGTTCTTCGTTCTAGAATATCAATCTGTCCTCTTGTTTCTTTGTTATCTCACACCCAAATATGATCTCGACTTCTCTCTGCCCTCTTCGCTTTGAAAACGAGATAATTTGTCTCTCCGATCTTCGTTCTGGAAAACTCTCTCTCCAACTGACCTTCGCTCTCCAAATCTATCCGTTCAACTGAGCATTATCTGGCTCCTCTAACTAGCTACATCCCCTGCTTTTTCCCGATCTCGCGCCTAGGTTTTCTCTATGAAATTTCATAAAAACCAGTTAATAGCATTCGTCCCTACTGATAATGCTGCAACCGTCTCCTATGTGTCGAGGCGTTATGCAAGGTGACGTAGTTTTTAACATCTGCGTGGCTTGGAAACCAATGCTTTGCATTGCAAGCATTCTGATGTCTAGATTTAAGTACATCCGTACTGGCTAGCTTGTTTAGTTTTAATTCTATAATAAACGATAAATGGCTTCTGACTATCAATGCTGCCACCCTTTCTAATTTTAATAAAACATGTCTAAAATCCTAACTCTAATAAATATCTACACAGCTAAGATCTGTTACACATACTTAACATTGCATTTGCCTTTTTCACTGCTACCTGGACTTGTTCACTCACTTTATCTGTTATAGCATAGGCTTCACAGTCTCTGTAGACCATGCGCGTGGCGCCCTATGAGTAGCCTCACTAGGGCGCAAGACTGGGCTCCTGAAGATAGAGACCCTGGACTGCTCAAACTGCAGGATCCCCCTCTCGGCCTCGCTGGTGTAATCCAAAGGAATGCAAAGCATGACAATTTTGGCACCAGCTCAGCTGCAGGACCTGTCGGAATAAGTTCGCAATTTTGAAATCATCCGCCTTGGGGGCTACCACTCCGGATTTTCTGTCTGCTTCCCTTCCTTCTTCCGAGGTTTCAACAAGGCAGTGGAATTGTTGTCCACATATTCTAGTTACTCGAAACATCCGATTATACTCTCATCTTCCCATGACTAGCCAGCACTCTCTTGCACTTGTGGGTTTAAAATCAGTTCTCCATCTCCTAGGTGAACTTCCTAAACAGGCTAAAGAGCATCGTCTACACGGGTTTAGAGTCAAAGTTTACCTTCTCTTAGATTGGTTGTCAACCAAAGCTAATGAACCCAATCTGCCCTCCCAGTTATACCGCCTGGTACTCGGTCGCGCCCTTCATCAGGCTCTGTAAGAAAATATAATTGAATATTTTTCTCGTCCATTCTGTAATTATGATCCATGTTGGATCTACCCATTTGGATGACGGTTAAGTTGGAAGTCATCGGTACATTTATCTACAACATGAGCAGAATTTCATAAAGAAGATTGTGTCCAATTAAACAGTGACTTCCCCCAGACAGTTTCGTTCTTCCTCGTGGAACCGATACACTATGATGGCGGTATCACTGAACAACTACTTGATTAATTGACTTCCCATTTTGGCATTTATTTGTACAGCCAGATTTTGTAAGTGATTCTTCACTTATTTTGAGTAGTATGTTCACTTTCCTTCATACGTTGAGCACTGTTTCTGTAACAACGTGTTGAGTTAGTTGCCCATCGCAAGCGTAATTGGCGACATGCGGCTGTTGTGTCTTGATGATGTAACTTGCGCTGCACTTGGATTATAGCGAATATGAATCTAAGCTGGCCATCAAACTCTCACGTCTCCAGCTACCTTGGACATAAGACGACTGGGGTAACTCAGGATGCAGGGACGCTGGTCCCACCTCCCTTGAAAACAAGCATCGCTTGAAACATGCGGGGAATTCAACCCTCCACCGTTTCTATTCATCGGTCTTAGAGGTAAGTACCCTACCTCTCAACAACATCACCCAGCGGGTAAGCGATGTGCCATGGACATGCAACTAACCAGGCAGGACCCAGTCTCTCCGATGTGATGTGTTAGTCCATCATTATTCGCCCGTGTGTACATTTCCAAGCCACATAAATACCAGCACTTTCAGCAAACAGAGCGAAGGATGCCAATCTCGTGAATTTCAGCCGTGTTCACTGAACCGTATAAATACAACACATTCTGACCGAAATACTATTGCAAATAGCTCAAAGACCATGCCAAAATAATCGTAACAAAACACATAAATTAACTTAACATTGTTATACTGGCTTAGTCTGGATACAACCGGTTTCATGTACATTTCCTTGCTGTAAAAGCTATGCGCAACTATAATAATACCTGTCCATCGTTGTCGAAGAGGACCGCCGACATCATCCTTGTCACAGATTTCCCTGTTGGGTGTGGGTGCGCATGTGGCTGAATAGGCCAATGCGGGCACGAAAACATCTGCTACATATCGGGCACACGAGGTTTGTAGAAGGTGAAGGTGTTCCCGCTGTTCGGAATTTCCGGGTCTCACGTCTGCTCTGGGCTTTCACAACACGATCGCCTTCGCCGGTAGCTACACCCGATTTAATTGCGCTTCTCCAATCAGATATGTCTTGCACAAGACATTCCAAGGTGTGGATGTCTGGCAACTTTTCAGTGAGTCCTTCAGACTGTCTTTAAATCGTTTCTTTGTTTCTTACTGACGAGGTGTCCGGCCCATCCTAGTCGTGCTTTTTCTAGCAGTGCATGGATGCTGGGCATGTTAGCCTTCGAGAGAACCTCGATGTCAGTGACACGATCTTGCCATCGGATGTGGAATATTCGCCTCAGGCAACTTGTGTGGGAGTGGTTTAACCTCCTTGCATGTCCAGAGTATACAGTCCAGCTTTCGGAAGCGTATAGTAGGGTTGGAATGATGGTTGCACGGTAGACTTTGAATTTGGTCTTGACGCTGATGCCATGACGTGCCCAGATCATCGAGCGCATTCTACCAAAAGCTGTGCTAGCCTTTGCTATTCTGCTTGCCACCTCATCGTCTAGGCTCACAGATCTCGACAGCGTGCTGCCCAGATATGTGAATTTGTCTACGACATTTAGCGTCTGCCCGCTGACTGTAGTCTCTGGTTTTGTGTACGGCATGCCTGGTGCTGGTTGGTACATGACCTCTGTTTTTTTGGCATTTATGGTCAAGCCAAAATTGTCGCATGCGGCAAAGAACCGGTCCATTCCAATCTGCATGTTCAGTTCTGAATTACTCATTAATATATTCTTAATTGCATTAATTGTTTTTGCCTCACTACATTCTGTGACAATGCATTCAAAACATTCTCCACTCTCAGAGTAAAAAAATATTTCTTAATATCTAATTCTGGAACTTTCTTCAGTTAATTTGTATCTATTCCCTCTTGTAGGCAATGTAGGTGGTTGTTTTTTTTTTAAACAAAATGTTAGTTTAATGTATCCTTTCCTTTTAAACAAAGGAATTTAGAAACTAATCCAAATTAAAAACCACAACACGTTTCCGTGGACACAAGTGTAAGTCGTCAAGTAATGTGAATTCCAGTCAAAAACGTGGCCTGGTCTTATCCATAATGGACTAAAACACGAGACAAGACCGCTGTCGGATAGGAGCCATCTTAATGTGGCAATTGTTAAATGTTGAGTGGTCAGTTCATCAGTACCTCAGTTTTACCTAATAAATTTGATCATATTCTAATCCACTGAATCGTATCTAAATCTTCTTTGCTAAGCACGCAAGCTTATAAATTATTGATTCCGCAGAGCAGAATTGGATAGGTGTCCCTTGAGTATCATACACAATAAAATGTTATTTCACTTAGGTGTGTTTTCTTGAAACCTTGCTTGAATATCGTGGGACTCCCTGTCACAATCCGTGTCTGCTGATAATTGCTGTTACATTGAAGACTATCGATACACACCAACAGTGGAACAGGCTTGGCAAATTTGTTACATTGAAGACTATCGATTCACACCAACAGTGGAAGAGGCTTGGCAAATTTGTTACATTTTGACACAAAAGCAATCACTGCTGATGTTACAAGCAGACAGTCGTCGCTAGTGTGACAAAATATAACATAATTGTTAATGGAAAACAAACATGGAATCCAAGATAGCGAGCATGAAACGCCGTCAACAAAATCGAGTTGGAGGTATATGCTGGCTATCGTTATGTTAAACAAGTCCTGATGTTAGGTCACTATAATGTCGGTTGTAACACTATCCCATACACAGATCTGCACAGGAATCATCTTTGACCTGCAATCAAATCTCAGCGAGCGACATAGCATCTTAAAGACATGTGTCTTGATGCAATAAGTCGATGGCCTGCCACAAATTGTCCGTGCAACGGTTGTAACCAACGAGGACCTGCACAATGCATTTCTACTACGAGGCGTGTTCAAATGAAACCGGACCAAGCTGCGCCAAATTAACATACGTACGATGCGCATCATGACGTCATGTCTAGTGTAAACAGCACATACCAACCGTCAAGTTTGTAAAATTGTATTATCCTCAGACTCATAGTTTCCTCCGCAGACAGTTGAAAACATGGCGGGTGTGATACGGAATCCGTCCAGAGTTGATCAGCGCGCGGTGATTCGGTTTCTATCAGCTGAAGGATGTTGACCAGTTGACATTCATCGCAGAATGGAGGAAGTGTATGGTGACAAAAGTGTGGCGAACGTAATATCCGGTGAAATCCACCCGAATTACTGCATCAATTTTGACGATGGTCTATGAAGATCTTACGTTCACTCGCGTCTTTCATTATACATCGTTGTCCAGTTCTTCACTATTGTCTTGGACACACTTTTGTCCCCATACACTGTCTGCATTCTGGGATGAATGTTAACTGGTCGACATTCTTCAGCTGTTAGAAATCGAATTACCGCTTACTGATCAACTGTGGACCGATTTCGTGTCACACCCGCCATGTATTCAACGGCCTGCTAAAGAAACTATGAGTCGGAGAATAATGAAATTTTGCAAATTTAACGTTTGCTAATTGATATTAACATCAGAAATGACGTTTGTATGCGTATCGTACGTATGTTCACTTGATGGAGTTAGGTCCGGTTTCATTTGAACAGACTTCGTACATCCACCAAACTAGAGCACATACTGATCAACTTCCATCTGCGGCGCCTGCGATCCATTCTTGGAATTATATTGAGAGACAAAAGGACAAATGCAGAGCTGCACTCCAGCACCGGTCTCCCAGCTGTGTACACTCTCCATAGACATTAAAGACTACGACGGCCTGACCATGTTGGTCGCATGGACGATGGCCGCGATCCCAAATAGAACCTCTATGTGCAATTGGTGAATGGCAAGAAAACAGCTGATGAAGCCCTGAAAATGAGTCTGACATCCTGGGAAGACGCAGCTGTAGACCGAACCATGTGGAGATAGATGTACTCTGAAAGAACACCACACACATGATAAAGAGAAGGTATTGTACACAGAGAAGCGAAAAAGAGAACGACGCAAGGAGAAAGAAAACAAGACAATTTAAGTTGTTTCGAATGCCCACAATGAGTAGGTCTACTTTTTTGTCTGCCCTAAAAGAGACGTTAAGTGACGTGTTGCAGTAGGTTTCCTCACATCCCGAGCGTCCTAATGAAGGTGGGCCGGGATCCTCCAGTTGGTTGTTCTATGCTTGGCTTCATCTGCGTGTCGCTCACTACTACGGTGACCACGTCGATCACTAACTTTGTTAGCTAGGCTGCCATGAAAATTGCCCGTTTGCAGGGATGGCTACGAGGAAGTCGAGATGAAAGCCTTGGCCAGTATGTTTTGCTTAACCCTGACTTACATTGTCTGATCAGTATATTTTGCCTGACCTGGCGTTAGGCCCCCGCCCCCCACCCTTTTTGCCCCATCCCCCACCCCACAAACAGCTGAAAGTAGTAATAAAAGTAGTTGAAGTAGTAATAGCAATGACAGTAGTCATAGTAGTATCAGTAGTGGCAGTAGATACGTTCAGTTCAGTTCATCTCGTAACCCATCAAGGTGGTTGGGGCACATTTAAGACACTATCAAAATCCGACACCCATCTCTCTCTGTCCGCTGCCGCCAGTCGTGCCTCCACGGCACGAAGGTTTGACCACTTTGTGACGGTGTCTACCCATCTCTTCCTTGGACGTCCCAGCCCTCTCTTTCCTGGTACGGAACCATACAGGTTCGAATTTTTAATTCCACTGGACCTCGTGACGTGCCCATACCAAGCCATCTTTCACCTTTTCTGGTAGTAGTAGTAACAGTATAAGAAGTAGTAGTACTAACAGTATAAGTAGTAGTAGTAGTAACAGTATAAGATGTAGTAGTAGTAGTAATCCGTTTAGGGAACGAAGGCCCATCTCGCCAATCGACAGTGTCCTCGGTGTGGTCCAGGCTGCACCCAGTGAGGGAAGTCATTCAGCCAGGAGGTGCGAGGGAGGCCGCGGAGACGGGACAATATTGAAGAGGGGCGCTTTCCACCACGAATGTCCTTGGTCTGTTTCAATAGCTCGTTAGCCTGGAAGTCTTTGAGAAGTCGGACAGGGACAGTCGGCGACTGTGTATCGTGGTGTAAATGCCGTAGATGTATGTGTGTAGTGTGAACTCAACGTTTGTCACCCAATCGTACCAGTGGATAACGTAAATGCGCTTTTGGCTGTGCATGTAGAAAGCTTCAATACGCACTCGGTCCCTCAGCAGGATAGGCAAGGTCTCCATGAAGCACAATAGGATGGGGATGACACCGATTGTGTAGATGCCCAGAGTGATGGAGATACCAGTCAGAGCTTTAGCTGGATTCAGGATATCCATACATGAGATGTACAATTTGTGAAGCAATGTCCGGCAGAAAACTACGAGAATCTATGTTTGCTCTGCTGTCCCGTGTTGTTGTGAATGCCCATAATGAGTATGTTTACTGTTGTGTGCCCTAGAAGGAGTTGAGTGGCGGGTTGTAGTAGCTTCGTCACACTGGAGATAGTGGTCCGGAGTTCCCCCAGACTGCTGTGCTATGCTTGGCTTCGGCTCTGCGGGACGCTCATTACTTCGGGGATCACGTTGATCCACATCTCGTCAGACAGACTGCCTAAAAATCAGATTGTTTTCACACAGCGCTGCGAAGCAGAAAGATTGTGATTTTGGTGAATTTGACCCTGGCGCGACGTCCTGGTCAGTATACTGTACCTGGTCGGACTAGCGTCTGAGTTCCCTTACTGCGGACCATGTAAATGAAGTCCTGTGAGGAGATGACATAATCACCGCCACTAAGGCATTGGGAACATGCCATTAAATATGTCTCCTTCTCCATTGAGAAAACAAAAATTTCAAACTTATTGCGCGACCTTGTTTGAGTCGCTAATCCTAAAATGGACACTATTTGAATAATTTTTTTGTAATCCCACACCCTTCCCCCCCCCCCCCCTTTTTCCTCAACCAAACAAAAATGAAATGAGCAAGACAACAAATACACGAAAATTCCCCACGATCTGTAAAGTACAGTACAAAGACAGCCATATACGGCTGTCAATTACCTTGCATAATGTGTTGATGTTTTTGGTTTTGCAGTGCACGTGAGTGTGTCGAAATATTATTTTTTGTCACCTTTTTTTAAATCAGAACCTCGCCACAAAGTTCACGCCGCAAGCCAAGTTAGTGCTGGCCAATGGGAAAGCTTTTCACAAGTCGTTGCTTGGTAAGTCTAAAACATGTGTATTATTCCTGTACTTATAGTTTCCATGTAAAGCATCCACTAGTGGAACAATGATCACCCTGTGCGTATAGTTTCTATGTATAACACCTACTAGTAGAGCAATGATCAATTTGTACGTATAGTTTCCATGTAAAGCATCCACTAGTGGAACAATGATCACCCTGTACGTATAGTTTCCATCTAAAGCATCCACTAGTGGAACAATGATCACCCTGTACGTATAGTTTCCATGTAAAGCACCCACTAGTGGAACAATGATCACCCTGTGCGTATAGTTTCTATGTATAACACCCACTAGTAGAGCAATAATCAATTTGTACGTATAGTTTCCATGTAAAGCACCCACTAGTGGAACAATGATCACCCTGTACGTATAGTTTCCATGTAAAGCACCCACTAGTGGAACACTGATCACCCTGTACGTATAGTTTCCATGTAAAGCATCCACTAGTGGAACAATGATCACCCTGTGCGTATAGTTTCTATGTATAACACCTACTAGTAGAGCAATGATCAATTTGTACGTATAGTTTCCATGTAAAGCATCCACTAGTGGAACAATGATCACCCTGTACGTATAGTTTCCATCTAAAGCATCCACTAGTGGAACAATGATCACCCTGTACGTATAGTTTCCATGTAAAGCACCCACTAGTGGAACAATGATCACCCTGTGCGTATAGTTTCTATGTATAACACCCACTAGTAGAGCAATAATCAATTTGTACGTATAGTTTCCATGTAAAGCACCCACTAGTGGAACAATGATCACCCTGTACGTATAGTTTCCATGTAAAGCACCCACTAGTGGAACACTGATCACCCTGTACGTATAGTTTCCATGTAAAGCATCCACTAGTGGAACAATGATCACCCTGTACGTATATTTTCCATATAAAGCACCCACTAGTGGAACAATGATCACCCTGTACGTATAGTTTCCATGTAAAGCACCCACTAGTGGAACAATGATCACCCTGTACGTATAGTTTCCATGTAAAGCACCCACTAGTGGAACACTGATCACCCTGTACGTATATTTTCCATATAAAGCACCCACTTGTGGAACAATGATCACCCTCTACGTCAGATGATGATATTTATACAATGATCCCTCTGGACAGGGCATGCAGATCAGTGTACAGTGATTAGCATGAATGGGAAAGGAAAACAGTTATGCAATGATCAGCTTTGGTCAGAGAATGTGAAAGTTTTGCAGCGATCATACTTGGTAGAAGAAGAAAATAGTTGTGCAATGCCCACCTTTAATAGGAGAAAAAAACAAATTTTGCAATGATCACCTTTGGTAGGAGATGATGAGAGTAGTGCAATGATCACCTTTGGTAGGAGATGATAAGAGTAGTGCAATGATCACCTTTGGTAGGATATGATGAGAGTAGTGCAATGATCACCTTTGGTAGGATATGATGAGAGTAGTGCAATGATCACCTTTGGTAGGATATGATGAGAGTAGTGCAATGATCACCTTTGGTAGGAGATGATGAGAGTAGTGCAATGATCACCTTAAATAAGAGATCCAGAATTGTGAGCAAGAGGATAATGAGAGATGAAGTTAAATAGCAGATATGTCTCGCGCTCGGTATGATGATGTTACCACAGATAGTGATGGATTTGTGCAAGGATCTAAAAAATCATTAAAGTGTTTTCTCTGCTAGAGTGAAATTAAACTTTTTACTGGGCAGATCGGTGCATACATGACAATATCCTCCAGAATAATCTTAAATATTCAAACATTTTTCAGTTTATTGAAACATGAGATATTTCATTCGGGGACAAAGAGGACTGCAACTCACATCAGTGTCTATACCATTTTGATGATCAAAACAAACAAAATTACGGACACATTTTACGAGAAACTGAACATTTATTTATTTGCTATTTGTTATTTGTTATTTCATCAGTTCCAAAAACTGAACAAATTGCTAACCTCAGTAACTACAATACTAGAGAAAGGATCACCCATTGTACATGGGAAGAGACAATCGGAGTACATAGAATGGGGAACCGAAATAGTAATTGGCTCAACTTGTTGAGCGTGTGTGTATCGCACGAAATCTCTATTACAATTACAATATTAAATGGGGAGCTTGGGTCAGGCAAGCGAGCTCCCGGTGGCCAAATAAAACGTAACAAATACACCATGAAAGCCTAACTGAAAAACTGCGACATTGACACTGATAATTGGGAAAATGTTGCTGCCTGGCATAGTAAAATCTCTTGTGGAACGGAACATAGGGAGCAGACGAGAATCACGGAGGCCCACTGAGACGGGCGACACGAATGGCAATAGAAGAGTTGCCTCCGTCTGACGGAATGTATCAAGACATCATACACTGAAATACTATATGCCTGTGCAGAGTTCATTAAATGCATTCCTCTTCAATATCCTAAACGACAACTTTCTCCAATATGCGAAGAATACTTGAGTGCCAGTTTGGACAGATACACGTGATCAGAAGAGCAGATGTGCTCCGGAAATATGCACGAAGAACCAAAGGCAGTCTATAATCCGCAATCCCATCACTAATCTCTTGTCGCTGATACTAGTGGCTCGATTCAGCATACGGCCAACGGCTAGATTATGTAGCGTTGTACATAGTACCAGAGGAATGCTAACGATAGGATCGATATTCCACCCTGAGCGCATGAGGTCAAGAACCATTTGGCAAAATACCAAATGACTAGACCAAAGGTCTGATACTCTTCCTGTTGAAATTTACAAAGCAGATGGTTCCGTCTCGCTTCAACTACTAAACCCCTGTTTTCACCGTTGGAATGACTGCCAGATACCCAAAGGAACTCCACAATGCCGCCATTGTTCATGTGCGCACGCGAAAGAGTAATCGTCACAACTCTGAAAACCAAAGAGGGCCGAAGATGCAGCAGATAATGGCTGACTTCAGCAAAGTCAGCGAACCACAGCTCACCAAGACCCTATTTTGCCTGCCAGTGGCGGCCCAGCAAACAGGCCGCACTTCTGTAGTCTGGCTAAAAAATTCGGAATCGAAGATGGAAGGCTAGCTAGGTCCCACAAATGATGTACTGAAATCGAATTTATTAGACGGAAGGTGCAGATAACTCAGCCTCGTTGTAAAGTACGACACAACGTCACAAACGTACTTTTTATAGAACGAGCACCGAAGAACATGAAAAAGAAGAAAAAGACGATGGAAAAAGATTACCCGAAGGAGATCTCTCTCCTGTCAATTGCGAGCAATTGTAGACCGAGTCTTATTTAACAGTTCAATCTTCTTGCCATATTCTGCTGGATCTACTCCCAGAGTCATTGTGGATTTGGACTGACCTGAGATTGATTTCCTGTAGCTTGGAAATTATTGTTTGTGTCCTGTAATTTGGTACATGCGTCATGTCATGAAGCCCATATAACCTGAAAATTACTTCATGTGTACTGTATTTAATAATTGGGCTCTGTTGTTTTGTGGCTTCGGTTTATTCTTACATCCAATATATTATTTCTTTATTTTTGTCAGCAACGTCTTCAGCTGCAAGGTCTTACATCGAATCTCTGGGTCGACTCGGACATGATGCCAGGTCAAATGGGAAAGGTGGCACAGAGGAAATAGGTCAGTTTTAGAATCTAGTTCAGGTAGATTTAATCTAGATCATCATTACTGAGCTGGAATCATGGTTGTTTAACGACGTACTGCCAATTATGCCAAATACATTAACCAAGTTAAGGAGTTGTTACAAAGTTTCGTGGCTACAAATGTAGCTTAAGAAACAGACTTAGCATGACATGTATGTAGATAGTCTACTTAAGTCTTTACGCTTGAAATAACTGTCAACAACAACAGCAATAATAATGATAATTTTAAAAATAATAGTTGCCCATGTAATCAAAGATGGCAACATCATTAGACCTGCTCTGTGAGATATGATTTCACAACATCATTAGACTTGCTCTGTGAGATATGATTTCACAACATCATTAGACTTGCTCTGTGAGATATGACTTCACAACATCATTAGACTTGCTCTGTGAGATATGACTTCACAACATCATTAGACTTGCTCTGTGAGATATGACTTCACAACATCATTAGACTTGCTCTGTGAGATATGACTTCACAACATCATTAGACTTGCTCTGTGAGATATGACTTCACAACATCATTAGACTTGCTCTGTGAGATATGACTTCACAACATCATTAGACTTGCTCTGTGAGATATGACTTCACAACATCATTAGACTTGCTCTGTGAGATATGATTTCACAACATCATTAGACTTGCTCTATGAGATATTATTTCAAAACATCATTAGACTTGCTCTGTGAGATATGATTTCACATTACAGGAAAGTCCAATCCTGGTGCGGCAAACTGACGAGTATGAGATACACAAGTAGGATGTGGGATCGCCGTGCGTTCTGTTTTTTTTTTCAGACAAATCGTATTCTCGGAGCACCGGCGATTATAATTGGCTCAGTGATCTGATAATCTTGTGTGGTGTTAACGCGCCAGGCGGAGCGGTTCTGTGCAAGTATCTCACAGAACGTGAATGTAGTTTTATTGCGTCATGCTTTTAAGAAATGTGTCGAATGAGTCTTCCTATCGTTTCATTTGTCCCCCGGGAGAGTGAGACTGTTCTGGGAGAGTGAGACTGTTCTGGGAGAGTGAGACTGTTCTGGGAGAGTGAGACTGTTCTGGGAGAGTGAGACTGTTCTGGGAGAGTGAGACTGTTCTGGGAGAGTGAGACTGTTCTGAACTTACCGTACATCAACTGCCTGGGGAAGTGCGCATCGTACATGCGAGCAGCATGTCGTGTTTATCTTATGAACCTTTTCCAGAAGCGTATGAATGCTGACCATGTCGAACGTAATAATGTCAAGGTTAGGTACCTTGTCCACCGTGAGCAGTCTGTGGCAGAAACGATTTAGCGGTCTGGCATGTCTAATATACACTGTCCATACATCACAGGCATGCAGAAGAGTGGTTAGCAGTGCAGCATGATACTCTTTTACATTGGTGGGGGCACTGAAGCCCTGTTGGTTCCAGGCATTTTACTTGTATCCCAAACGCAGAGTTCGCCTTTGCCGTCCTGTTTAACAAGAAAGATTGGTGAAAGGTTTTTGGGACGTTTCTGTCATTAACAATGGAGATAATCGTTATGCGAGTATGATTGTGTGCAATTGTCGAGATGAGCATGTGAACCTGGGCGACCACTGTCTTCTAATTAAATTGTATCCGATAAGCTCAGAGAGCTAAATTCAACTTGTTTTAATTTGTCAATACGCATTTCAAACCGTTAAATACACGTGTGAATGACAATGGACAACCGACCAGGGCTCTCACATGCGAGTCCAGTGTGGCTATGACCCAAAAGAGTTCAGTGGGAATAGCCTACGTTGTCGCCGCAACCGATTCAATATGATAACGTGTGACCCAAGTCCTGATCTGTCCATATTGCAGGAATAGATACAGGAGCAGAAGTTTTTCTCAGCTCACCAATAATTGGGCATTTATTCAAAGTATTAGTTACATAGTTAATCATTATTACTACAAATTAAGTTTTCAAAAACTAATCGCCTGGTAAAAACAACAAAGGAGGGAGGGGCGTGGTGGGGGGGGGGGGGGATGGTTGGAACCCATAATCGGGTACATTTATTCAAACTGTCTAATTCTGTTTGTTTTTACCCTCTTCCCTTGATCCACGTTACACACATGATCATATAGAGATGTTTGTACCCTCCGCCCTTGATCCACGTTACACACATGATCATATAGAGATGTTTGTACCCTCTGCCCTTGATTCACGTTACACACATGATCATATAGAGATGATTGCCTTACGAGATGATCACTCGCTCTTGCGACATTTATAATCAGAAGTAAAGGTCAATGGGTAAAAGTCAAAGGTCAGCATGAATTGGAATAACTCATTCCTAAACTTGGCTCGTTTTATTGATTCAAATTAAATTGATTTTTAGTGCGTTGTACATTTACGTTTTGTATTTCAAATGTGAGTTCATGTACTTGTTGAATAAAATAACATTTACACGTACATGATGGACAGCGTTGTGAAATTTGTACACGTACATGGTGGGTAACATTGTAAAAAATATGCACGAGCTTAATAGGTAACATTATAAAACTACATACACGTACTTGATGGACAAATACAAACTGCATGCATGTACTTGATGGTCAAACACAAACTACATACACGTACTTGATGGACAAACACAAACTACATACACGTACTTGATGGACAAACACAAACTACATATACGTACTTGATGGACAAACACAAACTTCATACACGTACTTGATGGACAAACACAATCTACATACACGTACTTGATAGACAAACACAAACTACATACATGTACTTGATGGACAAACACAAACTACATACACGTAGTTGATGGACAAAAACATACTACATACACGTACTTGATGGACAAACACAAACTACATGCTTGTACTTGATGGTCAAACACATACTACATACACGTACTCGATGGACAAATACAAACTGCATGCATGTACTTGATGGTCAAACACAAACTACATACACGTACTTGATGGACAAACACAAACTACATACACGTACTTGATTGACAAAAATAAACTAGACACACGTACTTGATTGACAAAAATAAACTAGATACACGTACTTGATTGACAAAAATAAACTAGACACACGTACTTGATTGACAAAAAATAAAGTAGATGCACGTACGTGATTGACAAAAATAAAACTACATACACGTACTTGTTTGACAAAAATAAAACTACACACACGTACTTGATTGACAAAAATAAAGTAAATAAACGTGCCTGATTGACCACAAAAAAATTAGATACACGTACTTGATTGACAAAAATAAACTAGATACACGTACTTGATTGACAAAAATAAACTAGATACACGTACTTGATTGACAAAAATGAACTAGATACACGTACTTGATTGACAAAAATAAACTAGATACACGTACTTGATTGACAATAATAAACTAGATACACGTACTTGATTGACAAAAATAAAACTACATACACGTACTTGATGGACACAATTAGAATCTACGTACGTGTTATTGATGGCTGAAACTCTACAACTGCGTTATTTAAAAAGCTTTTTTCAGATTGTAAAGATATTTTATTGAACATAAATAAACCTTTGTGGATCACGAGGAGCATAGAACATAACCACTGAAAACTGCCAGACAAATCGTCAGATACAACAAAGTAACTGATGATGAAGATACCATAACAGCCGGAGAACATGCCGGAGAACATCAACTGCTTTGCCACGTGATAAAGTAATGGACAGATGCAGTTGGGGCCCTATCCTTCGGAAGAACCGACATGGTGACAAGAAAAGAAGATGTCGATCACAATCCCAAACACATAATATTCGCCCCCATGATATCAATCTGAAATTAATCATTATATCTATCAAAGACCACAGCATTCACTTCCATGATATCAATCTGAAGTTAACCATTCTACAGATCAAAGACCACAACATTCACTCCCATCATATCAATCTGAATTTAACCATTCTATCGATCAAAGACCACACCATTCACTCCCATGATATCAATCTGAATTTAACCATTACATCGATGAAAGACCACAACATTCACGTTCTTGATATTAATCTGAAATGAGTAATTTAAATCATCAACAATCTAGTACGTGATACTCCATAGTTCTAAAACATATATTTTCAGAGTCATGATCAACAACTAAATCGGATAATATCATGTGATTTGTAAACATAAACAGCCAGTTCAAATATCCACAACGAACATTCACAGTATGATAAATGAGTACGAGGCAGCTTCAGTATGAGTTTGCTTTGTTTCCGGTGTCAATAGGTCAGGCCCTATTCAGAGTTGCTGAAGTCTACAAGGAAATACAGATGAAATTTGAGGACTGTGTAAGTACTCGAATGTATATTTGCATGTTGTCAATTGTGTGTTTGCGTGTTATCTGATGTGTTTTTTGTGGTCGGAATATCTGTGTTTGGTTCTCGTAATGAGCTTTGTGTTTGGTTGTTGTAATGAGCTTTGTATTTGGTTGTCGGAGGGAGCTTTGTGTTTGGTTGTTGTAATGAGCTTTTTTGTTTGGTTGTCATAATGAGCTTTGTGTTTGGTTGTTGTAATGAGCTTTGTGTTTGGTTGTCGTAATGAGCTTTGTGTTTGGTTGTTGTAATGAGCTTTGTGTTTGGTTGTCGTAATGCGCTTTGTGTTTGGTTGTTGTAATGAGCTTTGTGTTTGGTTGTTGTAATGAGCTTTGTGTTTGGTTGTTGTAATGAGCTTTGTGTTTGGTTGTCGTAATGAGCTTTGTGTTTGGTTGTCGTAATGAGCTTTGTGTTTGGTTGTCGTAATGAGCTTTGTGTTTGGCTGTTGTATTGAGCTTTGTGTTTGGTTGTCGTAATGAGCTTTGTGTTTGGTTGTCGTAATGAGCTTTGTGTTTGGTTGTCGTAATGAGCTTTGTGTTTGGTTGTTGTAATGAGCTTTGTGTTTGGTTGTCGTAATGAGCTTTGTGTTTGGTTGTCGTAATGAGCTTTGTGTTTGGTTGTCGTAATGAGCTTTGTGTTTGGTTCTCGTAATGAGCTTTGTGTTTGGTTCTCGTAATGAGCTGTGTGTTTGGTTTTCTTAATGAGCTTTGTGTTTGGTTGTCGTAATGAGATGTGTGTTTGGTTGTCGTAATGAGCTTTTTGTTTGATTGTCGTAATGAGCTTTGTGTTTGGTTGTTGTAATGAGCTTTGTGTTTGGTTGTTGTAATGAGCTTTGTGTTTGGTTGTTGTAATGAGCTTTGTGTTTGGTTGTTGTAATGAGCTTTGTGTTTGGTTGTCGTAATGAGATGTGTGTTAGCATGTCGTAGGCTGTATGTGTACTTTAGTCTACTCTCTCCTGAAGATTGTGTAGTTATTTTGATATGTGTGTCTAAGGTTGAGTAATAATAAATATACTAGTATGTGTGTGTCAGTTTGAACATTCTGCAACTGTATTGACATGAGCGTGTGTAACTTTGAATGTTGTATAATTATACTGTTATATATATATATATATATATATATATATATATATATATATATATATATATATATATATATATATATATATACATATATATAGATATATGGGTGTGTGTGTGCGTCCGTGCGCGTGTGTGTAAGTGTGAACATATTGATGTGTGAATAACCAATAGCTGTGTTTACTTTTGTGCCATATGTCTATTTTTGTGAAAGCAATGAACCTATCAAAGTGACATAAGCAGCGCCCTTTAATACTGACGGAAGTACAACATAATGTCATACCCTGTCAGATATATAGTGCATATCAACATGACATTATATGACATGTCAACACTGTTCACCTGGCATTTGAAAATAAATGTCGAACACACGATTTTACCTTACAGACTAAAGCTTTGTTTGCCGAGATTATCCTCCCGCTGGAGCAGAAGTTGGACAATGAATTCAAGAATGCTACTGTAAGTTGGATACTATCTCGCCATCACTATCATCATCATGGTTATTGTTGTTGTCTGTGGCTCTACCAATACAGCTATTTCTAGTGTTGCTTAAATAACTTGTAGCTATGTTGTTTACTTCGCTCACTTCATTTGTTTTCTTTTCATCTATAAACAAAGATGCGACTTCAGTTTGAAAGACAAGTATATTTGTAGCACTCAGACAAAATAATAGCTGTCCATCGGTGTCGATGAGGACCGACGTGCATCATTCTTTTCACAGATTTCCATGTTGGGTGTGGATCAGCATGTGGCTGAACAGGCCAATGCGGGCATGAAAAGATCTGCTACATAATGGGCACACGATGTCTGTAGAAGGTGTTGGTGATCCCGCTGTTCGAGATTTCCAGGTGTCGCGTCTTCTCTGGGAATTCACAACACGCTGGTCTTTGCTGGTAGCTACACCGACTTTGACTGCGCTTCTTCAGTCAGATCTGTTTTGCGAAAGAAATTCCAAGGTGTCGACGTCAATCTGGTAACATTTCAGTGATCCCTTAGACCGTCTTTAAAATGTTTCTTTGGGCGCCCTCTCTCGCGCCATCCCTCTCTCAGCTCGCCGTAGAGAAGCCTCTTTGGAAGCCACTCGTCTGACATACGGACGAGGTATCCACCCCATCCTAGTCGTATTTTTTTTTAGCAGTGCATATACATCATAAATTACATCAATCAAACAAAATGTACATTAGACAACATATACACCAGACAACATATACACCAGACAACATATACACCAGACACCATATACACCAGACAACATATACACCAGACAACATATACACCAGACACCATATACACCAGACAACATATACACCAGACAACATATGCACCAGACAACATATATACCAGACACCATATATACCAGAAAACATATACATCATACAAGAAATACACCACACAATAATACATCATATAAGAAATACACAAGACAACATATACACCAGACAACATCTACAACAGACAACATATTTACCAGACAACATATACTACAGACACCATATACATCAGACAATATATATAAACCAGACAACATATACACCACACAACATATACACCAGACAACATATACATCATACAAGAAATACACCACACAATATATAAATCATATAAGAAATACACCAGACAACATATACACCAGACAACATATAAATCATGTAAGAAATACACCACACAACATATAAATCATATAAGAAATACACCAGACAACATATACACCAGACAACATATACACCAGACAACATATACACCAGACAACATATACGCAAAACAACACAAAAGAAAGTCAAGTAATAGGTTATGTTATTTGGTGCATAATACACTCTACATCATGGGCGGTACAGGAGCTCAGAAAGGAAGACAAAATTAGCAAAACTGTAACATATCAAGCGTGTCATAAGCGACGATTAAATAAGATTGTGCTAGCCCATCCTGTAGAAACGTTAAGCACCCAAAACTTCGATAAACGCGTATCAATGTTCAATAATTCCGTATGTATTCTGTGAAGACATTTGATCCACAAGGAGCTGACAAGTTTTTGATTGATTGAAAATTTACACAGTATTCTTACATCAAACTTCCACAAATACTTTTGCATACACACACACACATACACACACAAACACACATATACACACATACACATAAATAAATATACCTGTGCATATATATATATATATTACTTTGCTTGAATATCTCGCTAACTCGACAGTTTTTCCATTGATTTTTGTCAATGAATTTTTTTTACCTGACACTAGATTGCCCCTTCTCGTGAGCAGAGAAAACGTTCAACCCGAATTTAGCATTAGCCTTTAAGATGTGTAGAGAATATTATTTCTGCTTGCAATGCCTAGCACAAGGAAATTATAGTCATTTGGCGAAAGAAAGTAATCAATGGGACAGCTATTATATATATATATATTTAAAGGGGCTTTCGATTCAAGACACGACTGTTTGTTCTAGTTCTTCCTGTATGAGTTATAGCGTGCTTGAACTACTATCATTAGTTAGGGGCCCTTATGTCCTGTTATTGTCAGTTGACCCATTTGCCATGGGCCAAAGGGTCAAGCACGCGACAGATAATTACAAATGTTGGACAACACTATTAGTGCTTGCATGGAAGTTTCTTAGTGGAAGAAGGTGTAAAACCTGAGGAATTTTACAAAAGACTGCAATCACAATACGGTGATGAGATACTCAGCCGCAATAAGAGATTTGAGTGGTGTAAACGTCTTAGAGAAACGCGAGTGATGATCCGGCAGTGGTGGCGCTCAACTCACAACAGTCATTCTTGTGAATATCCGGATCGTGGAACGGAATATCCTAGAAAATCGACCCATAACCTGTTTCAAAATTGCACAAGAGGCAAGTTTTTTTCTGGGTGCGGTGAACACTATTATTCATGAGCATTTTCATTTTCCTAAGGTTAGTGCACGTTTGGTGCCAGGACAACTTTCCGTTTTTGACCGGCAGAGAAGAGTTCAAGCCTGCACTGAATTAATGGAACGTTTTGACATGAACTGGCATGCCTTTCTGGATCGCTTCATTACATGTTACAAAACATTGGGGCATCATTATTCTCCTGAATCAAAACGAGCATCCAGACAGTGAAAGCATACATAATCACCACAACCCAAATCATTTCGGACAATTGTGTCTTCATGTAAACTGAGGGCGAGTGTTTTCTGGGACAAACTTGGCATCATTCATGTTGATTTTCTACTCCGGGGTGCCACTGTCAACAGCGTTTTAAGTGATGTGCATAACCGTCTGCGGAAAAAAAAACGGTCTGGTGTTGCATCACAAAGGACGTCCTGCTCCTGCAAGACCTCATACGGTTCACCGAACGACGTGCCATGTGTAGCTTCACACAATATACCGCTCCATACAGATGCGGCATCCCTGCATCAACACTGCGCAGATGGTGATTCCTCCCAAGGCGGAGAGGTTTGTCTCTGATCTGAATCTTTATCTTCAAAAATGACCCAAGTGTGACGCCACTGCTAAGTTGAACGTTATGAAATGTTTCATTTATAATACAACGTTAGCTACGGTTGGCATGAGGGAACGGGCCAGTCACGACTGATATAGTGCACATCTCGCAAGAATGGAACCAGTAATTGAGGCCAAACAAGAGGCCTTCAACATTTATAAACAATATCCAAAATGAGAAAATGCTTTCTACCTTCAGCAGGGTCCTGGGCACCAATCAACGAACAGCTAGACAATGCGCGAACCAGTACTGGCAGAAAGTGTTTGAAAGAAATTAAGCTAAATGCAGAAACGGAAAATAGACAGGGCATGCATAAAGGCAAACAGATGGCGCTTGGCCATACAGTGAGACGTGCTGCCCTTCTGAAATCTCTGACAGATGTGAGAATCATGGACCGTGGCCAGCACATGGCCAGATGGGTGGAGCACTACTCTGAGGTCTACTCGCGAGAAAAGTCGGTCACTGACGGGACTTTCAGACTTGCGTTCTTGGAAGCGATTCTTGGATCACTTACACAAAGCAAGAACGGCGGGTCAACACCATTTACATGAGGTGTCTACGGCGTATATTAGAGATTGGGGGGGGGGGGCAAGAGAGAGTACCACATAATGGGGTCTTACACACAGCAAACACTCACAGAATGTACTCGCTATTGAGCCAGCGACGTCTTCGAAGCGTTGGGCATGTTAACCGCGTGGAAGTTGAAAGATTGCCAAAGGACATCCTCTATGGCAATAGGAGTTACAATGGACAGCTGCCCCACACTACGATTCAAAGACGTATGCAAGAGGGACATAAGGTCATGCGACATCCCATCCGAGGGCTGGGAATCAACTTCTCAGGATCGAGCTGTTTGAAGACAGTCAACTGGAGGGGGGCATAATGGGTGCCGACGCTCGTATAGGCTTTTTGGCGGCCGAAAGACTGAAGAGATCAAGGAACAGCCCGGCAAGCCAGCCTCCGCAGCATGGTAGTACGGTATGTGGCAGTGACTGTCACTCGCGGATCTGTCTTTCCAATCAAAGCAGACAGTGTTGAAATTCAGGAGATAGAGCTATACAAAACTCACAGGGTGCTACGCACATGGTTTTCGGAACTAAGACACCTATGATTATGAAATTGATGGTAAATCAGACATGGACAATTTGCCCAAGCATATTTGATCATGATCCCACACTTAATCGAATGTGCCGGTAAGCTATACATATATAAATATATATTTATATATATATACCAATTACTCGTAAAGGGAATGATACATCGATGTGAAATAAGTTGGACGGATCTAAAAAATCGCGTCCAAAGTGTGTTCAGTGAACATTTCAGCTCAATATGCCTTTCCCTTCACGAGTTTTGAGGTCTTCAGATATATATATGTATATATGGTGACGAGATAGCGTGGCAAAGGTTTGAAACGTCAGTTTTTCAATTCCAACGAAATGGGCTCGAATTCCGACTTATCAAGATTAGCACGCATCAGGATATTTCTAAAGACTACACCCAAATTATTGAGGAATTCAACGAAATCTGCAACACGGCAATTACGCTATACCACAAAACCATCGTCCAGTATATATGGCGATAGCAAGAGCAGTTCTACAGGGCGACACCATCTCTTTGAAGCTGTTTACAGCAGCTGTCGAATCGATCTTCCAAAAGCTACACTGGCTTGGTGGAGGAGTAGATGGCAAGAGGCTGAACCACTTACCATTTTGAGACGTGTTCATCAGTCAGACCATTGACAAGACCTAGCATCCTTTGAACGACTTAAACAGGGTCAACAGAGTTGCTGGTCTAAAGACTACTAGAAAATAATACACAATGCCTCAGAAATACCTATTGTCTAAAGCATGAAATGAAACTGCCAAATGACACCATCCAGAATATCAGCTTCTACATTTACCTGAGAAGAAATAAATGCCACAAAATTGATCGTGAAATCTCTAGACGGAGAACAGCGGCTTGGTATAGCTTCATTTGTTTTGAAGCCAATCCTCAAACAAACGAGAAACTCTACAGCAAGAATACGCACTTAGTCATTCGAGTAATAATGTACGCTGCGTAGTGTGTAACTTGCGCAAAGCAAATGCAGAGAAGGCCTGAGTCATTCAGGGCGCAATAAAGCTACATTTTCTAAAGATCTTGATTAGGGATATGTACTACAATTATACAATTCGACATCAAACTTTGTTTTAAAGATTAATGGCAGCGACAATCTTGCGTAAATATGGCTGTGACCGACAATGGATGGACACAGAGAACAGCCTTTTTGAGGGATGGGGTATTTTATGTTTATACACGTTCACTGTGCCACCAATCAATGCGATGGTGGCATGGTTAGATATTTTTTGTAAACAGTTTTGCATTGATACAGCACAGCAAAAGGATAGGGAAGTTCACAACGTGTTCTTTGTTTCCATGGGTAGGGTATACTTGTCTGGTTGCCGCAGATTATAAGATGATAATGTGATATCTGGTGTCTGCTTGACAGATCGGTTTGTGTGATTGTCTTTACTTGCCAATTAGGCTAGATACGTAATTTAGTCACTGAACGCTCCAGTCTATCCTGCTATCTCTGTCTGACACTGCTGAAAGGCAGTGATAACAAAGCTACAAAAAACAAAACGTATAACTATGTCATTAAGTATCTACAATAATAATAGTAATCATCTACAGGCGACCAAGGCCCGTCCCATTAATCGTCTGTAACCAATGGTCGAGATACATGAGGCGTAAACTTCTCATACGGTCCTGACGATTTCTCGCAGTCAGGTGTTACACGGACGACCCCTGGGGGCACCTCCGTGAGGGACCAGGTCTTGTGACACCCTTGATGTCGACAGCTAGTGCAGGATCTGACAGACCGGCGAATCTTAGGTAAAACTGGCTGCAAGACCGTAGATAGACAGGCGTCGACGGTCTATTATATAAACATTCCCGAGATCTGTTTGCCCTCCGCACCTTAATGTTGGTAACCAGGTTCTACCAGTGTATTCCAAGAACGCGCCTTTTACTTCGCATGTAGAAGACTTCAATGCACTTGTATCTCTTGACAAGGCCGTTAGAGTTATCATGAGCCAAAAAGAAATATTGGAATTACGCACGACTTGTTAAGGTGCAGTCTGATTTCCAAGGAGAGCTCTGAGACGAGGCAGGAATACCAATCCGTGCTATCAAGGTTGTTTGATTTATCGAAGGCAAAGTCGAGTCACCGCCAACTCAACAAAATCTTATTCGTGGTAATATCAAACACATTATTACCAAAACTTCCAGACAAAGAATCGAGTCCTTCGAGTCAAAATGTTACAGAAAGATCCTCAGAATACCATGGACAGAGAAAAAAACAAATGTAGACATTCGGCAAGAGTTGAGCATAGAAGAGAACTGGTTTATAAATTTAATTTTGGCTAGAAAATGCAAATACTTTGGTTACATCAAAAGACACAACGGTTTCGAGTGAACAGTGATGGGAGGTATGGTGCCAGGTAAAAGAGGAAGGGTTAGACCAAGAAGACGATGGCACCAAGATATCCAGGAATGCCTGGGTATGACTGTGGCGGAGGCTGGCATTTTGGCAAGAGAACGAGTTTCTTTCAGACAGACTATGATGGGAGCGACGTTCTATAATGGACATGCTAAATGATGATGAAACACATAAGAGTGCATCCTACAACGGGAATATCCACTTTCTAACATTGCATCTCTTTTATTTTAATTTTTCCCTAGTTCTTCTGCGTGTGCTTTTATTATTTAGTTGAAATGCCCCATCGTGTATAATTGTTACATATTGAAAGCACTTTACTGTTTTTTCTGATTACATTATTTGTCTATATAATTCATATGTAGGCAGAACAGCGAAAATATCACCAAGGTCACAAAGAATTTATGGCTCCTTACGTCAAGGCTTTAGTTTGTCTGGAGAAGTTCAACAAGAAGAATCAATCAAAAGGCGTGTACGATGAGGAAAAGGAGGCTCCGGTAGGTGGCAGTACGTGCATTATATGTTTGGCTCTCACATTTCCATTGACTATACACTCTTGGCAATATTGACTCTATGCGTTAGTGTCGTTCTATCGCAATGTACATACTTGACTGCACCTCTCAGATCCTTGCGTAATTTTAGAATTGAATGTACATACTTGACTGCACCTCTCAGATCCTTGCGTAATTTTAGAATTCTTCTTCTTCTTCTGCGTACACAGTCAGACAGTAACCATTATTTTCTCGAAAAAAGCGGCGGTCATCCTGAGACTCTCGCCACTACCATAGAGCTTGTCTTGCAGTTCCACTGGCAATGGCCACATCTGCTCTCTCTGATCCTCGTATGTCGGGCAGTTCTGCAGCAGATGTTCAGTGGTCATTTTACCAGTACCGCACGGGCATTCGTCGGTACACCCTATCTTCAATTTGTTGAATAGGTGGTACCTCAGTCTGTTGTGGCCAGTGCGGAGTCTGAAGACAACGACCTGCTCTCTTCGGTTCAACTGGTAATAGGCATCGTTTTTGGTGTAACCAGTATGTTCGGTTTCCCATTTGGTCATGTACCTGGCTTTGATAAGCCGTTTTGACTCTTCGTACGTCATACTGGTATCTGTTTGTGGTAGCCTTGCACCTTCTTTTGCCAGTCTGTCTGCCTCCTCGTTGCCTTGGATGTTGCAGTGTGACGGAACCCACTGTACCACTACCCTTTTTGGTGCGGCCTGCTGGCACAGTTTGCAGAGTGCTGCTCTTAAGTCATTAAGCTCAGTGTTTTTCTGGCTTTTTAGCGCTGTGACTACGGCGAGAGCATCTGTCAGCAGGACTAAATGGCTCTCATTTTCACTGTGTGTTACCATTTCTTCCACTGCCGCCCTCAGTGCCTCTGCCTCCGCTCTGAAATTGCTTGTGTACTTACCAGTAGCGAATGACAGTGTTATTTTTCTGCCATTTGGTAGGTTTAGGAATGCTCCTGCCCCTCCGTTCTGTGTAGTGTTTGTTACAGAACGGTCGGTGTATGCATGGGTCCAGTCCATGCTTGGGTAGCTTTTCGTTATGAAGCTTAGGGTAGTGTCTCTCCTTTCTTTTTCAGTCTGGCAGTTTTTGTTTGCAATACCTGGTATATTTTCTACCACCTCTGGAAATATATCCTGCCTCCAAGTAGGTTTTCGTACAGTAGTGATGGGTTTTGGTGTTGTTAGTGCGTTTATGGGATCTTCGTGCATCTTTGCTTTGGCTATTTCTGCAAAGTTTCTCCGCTTTAGTTTCCCAGTTCCCAAATTGTTTAGTCTCTGGTACATTGGGTGGTCCGTCAGTCTTCGGAGTATCTCTGACTGCAGCTGGGCTCTGCAGTCTCTTCTATCGGTCATGGATTGCAGTTTTGTAATCTTTTCAAGTTCTACAATTGGCGTTGACTTCATGCCACCTGTTATAATTCTCATGGCTTGGTTTTGAAGTTTGTTAACTTTATCGAAGTTCGCCTTCGCTGCTGTTGTCCATGCCGCAATGCCATACTCGAGAACTGGTCTCACTCTTCCAGTGTACAGTTTCTTTAGTATGCCTTCGTCTGCTCCCCAGCTTGTGCCAGCAAGTTTCCTCATGATCGCCATTCTTTCTCTGGCTTTCATTCGGTTTCTCTCAATCTGACTTTTCCATGTCATGCGCCGATCAAATGTGACTCCCAGATAGGTTGGGTTGTCGTTTGGCTGCAGGATTTTGCCATTTAGGCTTAATTTGGTACTTTGGGGTTTTAATGAGAGCGAGAATATTGTGCACGTGGTTTTCTCCTCGTTTATTTTGACCAGCCATGAGTTCGCCCACTCTTCCAGCGATGTTAGGGCCGTCTGCATCCGATTTCTTGCTATGGTGAGATTCTTTTCAGAGGTCCACATAGCCAGATCGTCTGCAAACATTGAGCTATGGACTCTTCTTGGTATATTCTCTGTAATATCGTTTATATATACCAGGAAGAGTGTGGGTGACAATACTCCCCCTTGGGGTACTCCCTGCTCGAGTGTCACCTTTTTGCTCATCTGCCCTTGTACGTGGACTCTGGCCGTTCTTTGTTTGAGGTAGTGGTTGATCCACTTGTACATCTTCCCACAGACATCACTTCTTCTTAGCTTGACTCTAAGTCCATCCTTCCAGACTTTGTCAAATGCCTTTTCCAGATCCACCCAAACAGCTACTGTGTGTTTCTGTGCCTGGTAGGCATCTTCTATCTCCTGGGCTATGAGGATGACCTGGTCCTCAGTGGATCTGTGCTGTCTAAAGCCGGCTTGCTGTGGAATTAGTATTCGTTTTTCTTCCAGATGCCACATCAGTCTGGTGTTTATCATCCGTTCCATCAGCTTGCCGACACAGCTCAGTAGGCTTATGGGCCTGTATCCATTTGGATCTGTTTTGTCCTTTCCTGTTTTTGGTACTGGTACCAGTATTGCATCTTTCCATGCCTGGGGTACAATACCCCTTTTCCAGCTTTGGTTCAGGACTGATAGTAGTTTTTTCTTCGCTGTTTGGCCCAGCCCCATCAGCATTTCGTTTGTTATCCCGTCTTTTCCGGGAGATTTCCTTTTCTTTAGTGTTCTCATAGCCTCTTCCATTTCGCGCATTGTTAGTTTGGCCATCATGTGCTCTTCAGGAGCCGTATTTATGTTTTCGTGTCCCTTTAGCTCTTCGCTAATGTCTGTATGCTTATCTGCAGGGACCTCGATGTGGTTTGCTCTGGCATAGTGATCGACAAAGGCGTTTGCGGCTTTCTTACCTGTGATCAAGTTCTCGCCCTGCTTGATAGTAATTTGTTTATTTGACGGGGTTTCGTCATTCATGGCTCTGACTAGCTTCCATAGCTTGTTCCCTTCTTTGTCCAGGTTTAAACTTTCCGTTTTATTTTTCCAACTTTCTCTTGCTGTTTGCTTGAGAGTGTGTTTGTACTTCGCCGCGGCGGCTTTGAGGGCGATGTTTGCCTCCATGGATTTTTCTCGTTCTGCCATGTTCCTAGCATTTGTTAATGCATCTTCCACTTTCTGTAACTCATCATTCCAGTAGGGCTTATAGTTTTTCCTAGCTCCTCTTGGGATGGTTTCAGTGGTGGCTTGCATTATTGCCTTGCTTAGGCTCTCTACCATGGGCTTCATTTTGGTGTTTCGTGTGTTGATGGTTTCACACAGCCCATCTGTCAGGATTGCAAATCTGTCCCAGTCGGCTCGTTTGTAATTCCAACGTGGGAGCGGTTTTGTTTCCTGTGGGCCTACTTCCATGTCAATGGTTAGCCTGATCGGCCTGTGGTCGCTACCTGCCAGTTGGTTTAGCACCTGGCGGTCTATTTTATAGTGTATGTCCTGTGTGGAGAAGGCCAAATCTGGAGTCGAGGTGGTATGCCATGTTCTTGAATAGAAGCTAGGGCTATCCTCCGGCCTATTGATTAGGGAGAGATTTGCATCTATCTCCCAATCTTCCACTTCGTCACCTCTGCTATCTGTGTCAGAGTATCCCCATCTCTCCGAGTGGCTGTTGAAATCTCCAACTACTATGCAGTTGGAGTCTCTGACCTCCATACTCGAGAGCGATAGGTCTCTGTTTGGTGGTCCGTACAGATTGAAAATGCGGAGCTTCGTCTCTTGAGCCATTATGTCAACTCCTACAATTTCTGCTTGTCCGGTGTAATTGACAGGTACCGCGCTACTCGGTATGCTGTTTCTGGTCAGTATCAGGACCCCTCCTTTGTGGCCTTCTCTATCTAGACGGAAAGTCTGGTATCCTCTGATTGAGAATTTATGGTTATTGTTGAGGTGCGTTTCCTGGATACATGCCACGTCAATCTTACCTTCATGCAGGTGGTGTGTTAGGGAAAGTTTTTTGTTAATGACTCCCTCCGCATTCCACTGTAATATTTTGAGGGTCTTGAGGTTTTGGCCAATAGACGTTTCCCCATAGCCATGTGCCTTGACTCCACGACACATGGGTGGGTGACCACCAGTAGTCAAAGGTGGGCCCCTTCGAGGCGTGGGGCCCGGCGCTATCGCTGCCTGGCGGGACTCCTCAGGATGAGCGCCATACGTTTTTCTAATAGGTTGTACTGCCATCATACTGTGATTTACGTTGCACTGTTTTGTTAGGCTTGCGGCCCCGTGCATCCGATTTCAACAGGCGTTTCTGTAGGGATGCCCTCCTTAGCCTTTGGCTGTCCCCAGCCTATCTGCAAGGCAGCAGTTGTTTACGATCAGAGTTTTCTCTCTTATGGAAGTTGTCTTACCAGACTATCGAGTCGTCACTACTCGTGTCTATAGGGTGCAATGATGATATATGAGATGGACTGGTTTACCCGGAAGAGAGGCAGTCCAGTGTGTCTGTATCCCAGGATCGTCACGTCCTGCCAGAAACGTAGCATTTGCATGTGAGTGGGGTATCTCTTTTTCCCTTTATTTTCTTGGCTTCTATGCAGGGATGGTACGCCTAGCATTCCCCGCCACCTGGGGTGTTGACACAGTGGGGCAGGTGTGCAATGTCCGCTGGTCTGCATCTCTTCTGCGTCCAGCATGATAGTTATGGCTGATAACGTACAGAGGTAGATATCGTAGCCGGAGTGCATTTAGCCAGAGGACACGCCTGGTAATGTCACAGAGATGTTGATCGCCTGGTGTGCGGACAACTCTCATGGTCAGTGGTTGAGTCTTGACAGTTCACAGTGAGGTGGCTGCTCTACTGTTTTCGACACCCCGACCAGGTTCTAAGTCTTTGGTTGGTGTTTTTCGCACCCCATCGCCGTATAGGGTGAGTATCAAGCAGTTGTCCGCCCGCTTTGATTTGCGGGCGGCAAGGACCTCTTACTGTGGCTCTACCTGATAGGGCTGGGGCGCAAGCCTCAGGTCCCGAGCATGTAGGAGCCTCCCATTGCAGTGGTGCTGAGATTTTGGGCGGGATTGCGGCTTACAAGGGTTCGGCCGTAATCCCCCACATGGTAGCCTCGCGCCCTTGGCTTATCAGCCTGGTACGTGAACCAAAGTGTCTGCGGCTCCTCTCGATTTGAGCTGGTTTTCCGTAGCAACGCCCTGTCATTTGTAGGGTAAAACTGACCTGTCTTCAGATGATCTATTTCCAGCACCCGTTCACTATTTGGTCAGACGAATTTATTGAGGGCTTTTGTTTGTCAATGACCAGGTATTTGAAATCTGCGGTTTCTGCGGAGTTAAACACGATTTCCGTAGCGTTCTTTCATTTGAGTGTTTGAGAGCTGACTTGTCGTCCGTGAGTCTAATACCAGCGTACGTTCATTATTAGACCCAAACGGCAGTGCTCTCGATTTGTCAGTTGTTCTACAGTATTGGCGTGTTCAGTCAAATTAAGCCGCAGGTTCCACACCTGGTGGTGCCCTTCCGTCAATTCCCTTAGCGAGACAATCAAGTTTCTTAAAGGGTAGCCCCAAAAATCTTCGAGGGTCTAATTCCAGCACATGTTCTCTATTAGACCCCACGAAGGTGTACTTTTTGATAGTCATTCTGTTGTATTGGCGTGGTAAGTTAACTTAGGTCTCAGGCTCCACTCCTGATAGTGCTCTTCCGTCTATTCCTTTATCAAACACTGGATGCAGACAAAACCGAGCCACAGGGGACATAACCCCAGATTTCTGGGGGTCTAAGTCCAGCACCAGTTCCATATTAGACCCCAGAAGAGTGGTCTCGGCATGTCAATCATTTCAGTGTTGGCCGTGTTGAGTCAAATTAAGCCGCAGGCTCCACTCCTGGTGGTGCCCTTCCGTCAATTGCTTTAAGTTTCAGCTTTGCAACCATACTTCCCCCGGAACCCAAACACTTTGGTTTCCCGGAAGCTGCCCGCAGAGTCATCGAAGCAACTCCTGCGGATCGCTTGTCGGCATCGTTTATGGTCAGAACTACGACGGTATCTGATCGTCTTCGCGCCTCTGACTTTCGTTCTTGATTAATGAAAACATTCTTGACAAATGCTTTCGCAGTAGCTCGTCTTGCGGCGATCCAAGAATTTCACCTCTAACGCCGCATTACGAATGCCCCCGTTTGTCCCTGTTAATCATTACCTCCAGTTCCGAAAACCAACAAAATAGAACCGAGGTCCTATTCCATTATTCCATGCACCATTATTCAGGCAGCCGAGGCCTGCTTTGAACACTCTAATTTTTTCAAAATAAACGCGCCGGCCACCCAGGACGCTCAGCGAAGAGCACCCGTGGGAGAGAGCCGGCAGACGGTAGGGCAGGAGACAACGGGCAGGAGACAACGGGCAGTGAACCGGCGCGAGCCGGACCGCCCGCCTGCGCCTGAGATCCAACTACGAGCTTTTTAACTGCAACAACTTTAATATACGCTATTGGAGCTGGAATTACCGCGGCTGCTGGCACCAGACTTGCCCTCCAATAGATCCTCGTTAAAGGGTTTAAAGTGTACTCATTCCAATTACGGGGCCTCGAAAGAGTCCCGTATTGTTATTTTTCGTCACTACCTCCCCGTGCCGAGAGTGGGTAAGTTGCGCGCCTGCTGCCTTCCTTGGATGTGGTAGCCGTTTCTCATGCTCCCTCTCCGGAATCGAACCCTGATTCCCCGTTACCCGTTACAAACATGGTAGGCATGTCACGTACCATCGACATTTGATAGGGCAGACATTTGAAAGATGCGTCGCCGGCACATGAGGCCATGCGATCAGCACAAAGTTATCCAGAGTCACCAGTGGGGACGCCGCAACCCCGCGAGGGGAAACGACGATTGGTTTTGAACTAATAAAAGCGCTCTTTCCGCGAGGGTCGGAGCTTGGTAAGCATTTATTAGCTCTAGAATTGCCACAGTTATCCAAGTAGGATCGTGTCATCTAAGGAACCTCGACTGATTTAATGAGCCATTCGCGGTTTCACCGTGAGACAGTGTGAACTTAGACATGCATGGCTTAATCTTTGAGACAAGCATATGACTACTGGCAGGATCAACCAGATATCTGTCGGAGACGTACGTACAGCACACACCGGTCGGCGGAGGAAGGGTGTGTAAAAAGCCTCACTGGGACGGCCGCAGGGACCGACTGACGGGACGGACGGAGGGTTGTTCCACCCGTCCCTCACTCCGTCGACCTAGGACCGCCTGACAGGGGCCTCCCACACGCACCAGACGACCGACCGACCGGGCTCGCTCGAGGAGGGATGGCAGCGCTCTGTGCAGAACGGATCCCAACGACCTCGGCGATGAATTTCACTGGGACTAGAGACAATTTGGCCTGCCGGCCTGCCCTTCTCCGTAGGGAGAACGCAGGGCCTCGAGGCAACGATTCCTGCTTTCCATTTGCCGGTCACAAGCTCTTTGCGAGAGTCGGACCACCAGCGAGACGTACTGTCGAGCTCTGCTATAAGCCTTAGATAAATCACCACGGACGGACCACGTTTCCTGATACGGACCAGACTAGCGCACCTCGGTGGAGGAGCCACTACCACAAACCGCACCCAATTCGCACTACGGGGAAAGGCAGGCGAGCGTTTTCCGCAAGCCCGCGCTATCGCTCCGCCTGGCGGGACTGAGATCGCTTTACGAACACTGGTTGAAATTGAGTGACAACTACCCCAGATTAATTTTAGAATTGAATGTACATTCTTGACTGCACCTCTCAGATCCTTGCGTAATTTTAGAATTGAGTAAATGGAATATTTCTTTTATGAAAGTACAAGTTATGTACACGAGTGTCATACGAGTTGGAGAATGCGTGTGCAAAGTATTTTAAGATATTTGTTTGTAATGAAGGCCAGTTAGCATAGACATAGAGAAGAACAAATAACATTTTAAATGGCATGTCAAAACAAGACGAACGTGTAGACTTTAATCAGTAGAACATGTGCACAGTGAATATAAGAACATAGACACATTGACTTTATGAGTAGAACATGTTTAGAAGAAGAAGAAGAAGAAGAACAAGAAGAAAAGTTAGTCATAAAAACTACGTTGTGGCACTGTGTTGTAGTTTACAGCAAGACATGAACATCTCCACCTTTCGGCCCGTACAACTGGTTACATCAAGGCGTTTTTTTGGGAACCTGGTTTGCCTCCCTATGCTATTTTTATTCTCTTAGCTAGACTACACAAGTGCAGCCTGTTTCCAGGACAGAAAAAATAAAGGCGTTCTAGCGTCTTGGTCAGCTGTAATCCATTGACCTCGTCACAAATAGACCGCTATGAGTCGCTTGCTGCTTGTTGGCATGCGACGTGTGCCCCAATATGTGTGTCTACTGGCTGGGACATTGTGAATCAAAGACAGTGGAATTGACAAGGTTTAACAGATAAACAAGGCATGAGTGAGTGAATGAATACGCGAATGAGTAAGTAGGCAAGTCATTGAATGGGTGAATGTGTGGGGTGTGTGAGTAGACAAGAGGGTAAGTGAGTGCACGGTTAAGTGTTTTGACATGTGAATCACTGGATGAGTAAGTGAATGAGTGAGCTAATTCATGGGGAAGTTTATCAGTTAAGCAGTGAGGGATAGAGTGGGTAAGTGAGTGAGTGGGTAAGTGAGTTAGTGGGTAAGTGAGTGGGTAAGTGAGTGAGTGAGTGTGTAAGTAAGTGAGTGAGTGTGTGGGTAAGTGAGTGAGTGTCTTGGTAAGTGAGTACGTGAGTGGGTAAGTGAGTGTGTTTGTAAGTGAGTGAGTGGGTGAGTAAGTGAAGGAGGGGGTAGGTAAGTGAGTGAGTGTGTGGGGAAGTGAGTGAGCTAATTCATGGGATAGGGAATCAGTTGGTTAGTGAGTGATCGGGTGTGATTAAGTGAGTGGGTGACTGACTGAGTGAGTGATTTAGTGAGTGTGAGTGAGTTAGTGAGCTAGTTCATGAGAACGTGAATCAGTGAGTGTATGAGTGAGGGGGTGTGTTAGCTAGTTCATGAGAACGTGAATCAGTGAGTGTATGAGTGAGGGGGTGTGTTAGCTAGTTCATGAGAACGTGAATCAGGGAGTGTATGAGTGAGGGGGTGTGTTAGCTAGTTCATGAGAACGTGAATCAGTGAGTGTATGAGTGAGGGGGTGTGTTAGCTAGTTCATGAGAACGTGAATCAGGGAGTGTATGAGTGAGGGGGTGTGTTAGCTAGTTCATGAGAACGTGAATCAGGGAGTGTATGAGTGAGGGGGTGTGTTAGCTAGTTCATGAGAACGTGAATCAGTGAGTGTATGAGTGAGGGGGTGTGTTAGCTAGTTCATGAGAACGTGAATCAGGGAGTGTATGAGTGAGGGGGTGTGTTAGCTAGTTCATGAGAACGTGAATCAGGGAGTGTATGAGTGAGGGGGTGTGTTAGCTAGTTCATGAGAACGTGAATCAGGGAGTGTATGAGTGAGGGGGTGTGTTAGCTAGTTCATGAGAACGTGAATCAGGGAGTGTATGAGTGAGGGGGTGTGTTAGCTAGTTCATGAGAACGTGAATCAGTGAGTGTATGAGTGAGGGGGTGTGTTAGCTAGTTCATGAGAACGTGAATCAGTGAGTGTATGAGTGAGGGGGAGTGTTAGCTAGTTCATGAGAACGTGAATCAGGGAGTGTATGAGTGAGGGGGTGTGTTAGCTAGTTCATGAGAACGTGAATCAGGGAGTGTATGAGTGAGGGGGTGTGTTAGCTAGTTCATGAGAACGTGAATCAGGGAGTGTATGAGTGAGGGGGTGTGTTAGCTAGTTCATGAGAACGTGAATCAGTGAGTGTATGAGTGAGTGAAGGGGTGAGGGTGTTCTTCTAGTTCTTAGTCGACCTATGCAGCTCCTGTGCAGGCCCAGATCAGGTATCAACTGGATGTAGTCGGGAGAAGGGTTTCCTGCTTAGTGGGCTAGGCTGGAGCAGCTTAATACTCCGTTCGTTGGGACAAGCGCTTACGAAAGGTGGTTAGCCGATGAGCGAGTTCATCTTAATAGACTCCAACACTAGAACAAAGTAGACCCGCAGCCTGTTATGCGTCATCTACGCTGCTCCAAACAAACGACCTAACCATGGCCGGTGTTATGCCATGTCACACAGTTCGTCGTCTCTTACGACATGCTCTCTGTGAGGCAGTGGTGCTATTCTTGTCCTTGTCATACACGAAGACCCCGACTGACCACTCGGATGAGGGAGTCATTGAGCTAATTTATGGGTGTATGACTCACTTGGTGAGTGCGTGAATGAGTGAGTGAGTGGGTGAGTTAGTAAGTGAGTGAGCTAACTCATGAGAGAGTGAAGCAGTTGGTGATTGAGTAAGTGAGTGGGTAAATGAGTGAGTGAGTGGGTGAGTTAGCTAATTCATTGGAGAGTTATTCATTTGGTGAGTGAGTGAGTAAGTGAGTGAGTGAGTGTGAGGGAGTAAGTGAGCTAATTCATGTGAGAGTGAATCAGTTAGGGAATGAGTGAGTGAGCGAATGAGTGAGTGAGCGAATGAGTGGGTGAGTGAGTGTGAGGGAGTAAGTGAACTAATTCATAGGAGAGTGATTCAGTTGGTGAGTATGAGTAGGTGTGGCTGAATGGCTCAGGGATTGATTGAGTGAGCGGGAGAGTGAGTGCGTGATTGGGGGGGGGGGGGGGGGGGGGGGATGGGTGAGTTAATGCGACTGCTAGTTAGCAGATGAAATGGGGAAGGAGTGAAGGAATAAAAGTAAGTGAGGGGGAGGGGGGGGACTGAGCAAATGTGCT